>JAJJWW010008069.1:40561-557176 GCA_023531295.1 Papaver armeniacum | reverse complement strand
TGAATCATCTAGTAGTAAAAATAATTTGTATGCTAAAAAGGGGGTTTAGGAAGAAATTTTTTTTCATAAACCCTCATGAAGAATCATCATCATCGAGGACATAAAACGAACTCATTAATGGAAAACAAACACTCTTTGATATAAACCCTCATTCTTGAATCATTCTACATGCTTCAAAAGGGCTAAATGGAGCAAATAAAAACAAAAGGGTTTAGTTAAGAAATCAAATCAAAGAATGCTGGAAGTCATTTTCGATCGCAATAACAAAGGAAAATAAACATGATGTCTAGCTAGTAGTTAAACTTACATTCATGTAGAAAAAGATATAAAAAAATAAAAGAAAAAAAAATCAAACACCCTCGTGTTGCTTGTATCATCAAAGAAACAACATCGTATAACACAAGTCCTACATCCTTATCACACAAAGAAATAAGCTAAATGCGCATTGTATGATATGAAGAAAAGGAAAAAGGTTTCAAAACAATATGAAGAAATCCTCATTCATGATCTCCAAAAGAATGAAACCCCTTTATAACTAATTAGCATCAAGTAGCATACCTAGTCAACTTTATGATAAGAAGAGTAAAAACGAAAACACATATAAGCAAACCAAAAACACTTACCAACATCATCAGTATCAGTAATAAAAGATGAAGTAAGTAGTGAAAAATAAGAAAAGTTTAAAGCAGAGATTCATTATCCCAAACTGGGTTGATATCGGAGAAGAAAAGAGTCAAGTGAGTTGTGCTTGAAGTGTTTTTTTTTTTTTATTTATTTCAGAATAAAATTTGTTTGTGGGTATAAAACTGTTTTGTTGTTTCTAGGCAAAAAGGTAGCGTTGGTTAGGCGTTGTAAACCACGGTGCATGGTAGCCTTTGCCGCAAGATAGGGTGAAGTTCTAGATTTTTGTATCTTCTATCTTACAAAGTGTCACAAGGTTTTTACTGTGAAGAATAAAGAATTGTGACATTATATAACGACTTAATGGCATCCCACCAAACTTGAGGTTCGAACCGGTCAGCCATCCGCTCAGTTATCCATCGCAGGTCTTCGTGATGATAGACTAACCATGGCATCCCTCTTACTGTGGCCGCACAGAAATGTATGTAGTATGTACCTATTTTTTATTTTCTTTTTTTTTATAGAAAAACCTTAGGAAAAAGAACTAAGGACCATACAAAGTGTTAGCAGCGCTTGTGCTAAGCCTGCTTTCATTGTTCATACACAAAATATCTAAATTAAGTGTTCCAAAATTTTGAAGTCTATGAATTAATCCTAAGACTACTTAACACAAAAAGATAAGGCTTGATTCTTGAGTTATTATCTTCATGATTACTTTCCGGGATATCATAATGACTGGAGTTAAACCCTTTTTGTTTTTATTTGCTCCATTTAGCCCTTTTTGAAGCATGTATAATGATTGAAGCATGAGGGTTTATATCAAGGAGTGTTTCCGTTTTTTCCATAATGTAAGTTCCTTTTATGTCCTGATGATGATTCTTCATGAGGGCTTTATGGAAAAATTTCTTCCTTAAAACCCATTTTTTAACGAGACAAATTCTTTATTTACTAGATGATTAAAGCGATGCATTCCTATAGCGACAAAAGCAAATATATATTTGTAATTTGTTGATTATTCTTTTCTTCTTTGATAAGGAAAAGAAAAAACCCAAGAAAAACTCAGAGAAGAAAAACTATCGAGAAAAAACCCGGGGAAAGCTTTTAAGCTCATACCAAGAGAAAACAATGGAGATAAGATTTGTCATATTTTTCATACAGTTTCTTTCTTTAAGTAGTTCTGCTAGCGAAAATGATGATGATGATGATGTGGGAAGATTTGCTCGTGTGTATACATTTACTTAATTTTTTTGTAATTGTTTGTTGTTTTTCATCTCGGGTTATTGTAGTTTTTTGTTTGATTCAACCTTCTTTCATCATTGGTTGTTTTTGTTTTGATAGTGGTGGTTGCTTCTTGTGATTTTGTTAATTTTTCTTTCATATGTTCTTCTATTAGATTCAAGCTTATTAATGAATTTGACCATTTGAGTTCGTTTTGTTGGGTTTAAACCCTCTTTTTCATTTTTGTTCATTGTTCTTGAGTTCTGGTTTTCAGACTGGTACTAGTAGCTACCTACTCTACTTAAATGTGTGGCTTTAATTTTTTAAGAGTACTGTTACTAAAACCCTTTTTCTTCATGAGGGTTTTACCAAACCTTGTACTACCGCTATCAGTACCCGTTTCTTTTTTGTATTCTTTTTTGACGCATTCATGGGGTTTTCATCTTTTCCAAGTTGAACCTTTTTTTTTCATAAAGAGGTTTTCATTCTTTGGAGATCATGAATGAGGATTTATTCATTTTATTGTGAAACCATCTTTTCTTTTCTTCATATCATAGCAAATGCGATTTAGCTTATTTCTTTGTGTGATAAAAGATGTTGGACTTGTGTTATACGATCCGTTTCTTTGATGATACAAGCAAATATGAGGGTTTTTGATTTTTTTTCTTCTTTTTTTTTATATCTTTTCTACATGAATATGAGTTTAACTCTGCTACTAGCTAGACACATGTTAGTTTTCCTTTGTTATTGTGATCGAAAAATGACTGTTACATTCTTTGATTTGATTAAACCCTTTTTGTTTTTATTTGCTCCATTTAGCCCTTTTGAAGCATGTATAATGATTCACGCTGAGGGCTTATATAAAGGAGTGTTCTTTTTCCATTAATGTGAGTTCCTTTTATGTCATGATGATGATTCTTCATGAGGGTTTATGAAAAATTTCTTCCTTAAACCCCCTTTTTTAGCATACAAATTACTGCTACTACTAGATGATTAAAGGTAGTATTCCTACAATGCAAAGCAAATATATATTTGTAATTTGTTGATTATTCTTCTTCTTTCTTTTTGATATAAGGAAGAAAACCCAAGAAACCGAGAGAAGAAAAACTATCGGAAAAAACCCCGAGAAAGCTTTAAGCTCATACAGAAAAACAATGGAGATGAGATTTGTCATATTTTTTCATACTAGTTTCTTTCTTTTTGCGTAGTTTCTTTTAGCGAAAATGATGATGATGATGATGGTAAGATTTACTCGTGTGTATACATTTACTTAATTTTTTTGTAGTTGTTTGTTGTTTTCATCCGGGTTATTGTAGTTTCCATTGTTTGTGATTCGACCTTCTTTCATCATTTGTTTTTCTTTTGA
The DNA here is from genome assembly GCA_023531295.1 of Papaver armeniacum. Lineage (NCBI taxonomy): Eukaryota > Viridiplantae > Streptophyta > Magnoliopsida > Ranunculales > Papaveraceae > Papaver > Papaver armeniacum. The sequence goes on along the minus strand of JAJJWW010008069.1, from coordinate 553,971 downwards.
TGGTGGTGGTTGCTTCTTATGATTTTGTTGATTTTTCTTTTTTATGTTCTTCTATTAGATTCAAGCTTATTAATGAATCTGACATTTGAGTTCGTTTTGTGGGTTTAAACCCTCTTTTTCATTTTTGTTCAATCTTCTTCGAGTTCCTGGTTTTCAGTACCGGTACTAGTAGCTACCTACTCTGCTTAGATGTGTGGCTTTAATTTGTTAAGAGTATTGTTACTAAAACCCTTTTTCTTCATGAGGGTTTTACTAAAACCTTGTACTACTGCTACTAGTACCTGTTTCTTTTTTGTATTTTTTGACGATTCATGAGGGTTTTCATCTTTTCAAGTTAAACCCTTTTTTTTTTCATAAAGAGGTTTTCATTCTTTTGGAGATCATGAATGAGGATTTCTTCATTTTGTTTTGAAACCATCTTTTTCTTTTCTTCATATCATACAGTGCGATTTAGCTTATTTCTTTGTGTGATAAAAGATGTTAGACTTGTGTTATACGATCTGTTTCTTTGATGATACAAGCAACATGAGGGTTTTTGATTTTTTTTTCTTTTTTTATTTCTTTTCTACATGAATATGAGTTTAACTGTTACTAGCTAGAAAACATGTTTGTTTTTCTTTGCTATTGTGACCGAAAATGATTGTTACATTTCGCCCTAGTTCGATTTATTTTAGGTTAATTTCAATTGTTTCATAGGTTTCTCTTGATCACTGTCTAAACATAATTCTAATTTGATTTCTGTTATTGGAATAATTTATATTAGCCTGTTGGATAACATGATTTGGTACTTGATTTTCTTTCCAGGACTAATCATAGGTATTGACTTTGGTACATATTATTCATGTGTTGGGGTTTATAGAGAAGGGGAGCTTATAATGATACCTAATGAACATTCGAAGACTGTAATATCATGGGTTCTTTATGGTAAAGAGATATTAGTTGGAGACGACGCAGTAGAGCATGCACATCGTTTTGCTCCTATGGGGACTGCTGTCTTCGGTGTGAAAAGGTTCCTTGGATTGAAGTGAGTATTCATACATATTTCACTGTTTGTTTGTTTTTTTTTTTTTTTTTTTCTCCCTCAAATTTTAATAGTTTAATCTTGTTTGTTGTGTACCATAATATCAGAAGCACTAGAAGATAAGCGTTTCTTGACTCATGCAGTTGGGGCTGACATTATAAGCAATAAGACTATTCTTGGTTTACTAATTGGCAAGGGCAGTGTTTACCACATTTTTGATCCCGAGGTTGTTGCTGGTATGATATTGAGCAGACTCAAGGAATATGCTGAATTACGCCTACGTTCCAAGGTTACAAGTGTAGTTATCAGTGTACCAGGTATAAACACTTAGTCTCATAATTTTAGTTGATAACTTGAATAACAACTATGAAGTAGTGGCACTGTTTTATATCAATTTTGTTTTAATTGTTCAAAAAAAAAAATTGTTTTAATTATTTCATTTGTTTGTTGTGTTATAGGTGTGTATGGATATACAGAGACAAAGCCATCATTGATCGCCAAAAATTGGAGGATTCAAGACGATTAAGTTAATTAACGATCCAATGTCAATTGTTCTGGCGCATGGCTTTCGCGATCGATTAACAAATGGCTTACACAGAATTGAAGGGAAGATCATTATGGTGGTGGATTTTGGTGGCTCCACAATTGATATTGGTATTCTAAGAGTTGAAAATGGAAATGTGCATGTCATGGGAAGTGCTGGTAGTTTCAGTCTTGGGGGTCAGAATGTCAATGTGAAACTAATGTCTTTAACATATGAGGTTGTTATGAGAGAGAGAAATATAAACCCATTCCACAACATTAAATCCATTCTAAAGACGTGGAATGCATGTGAAGCATCCAAGATTCGCTTAAGCAAGAAAAAATCAACAAATATTAAATTCTGATTGAAAGATAAACTTGGTGTTAAATATGAGGTTTTTTATACCATACCCAGAGAGTGGTTAGACCTGTTGATGGAGGATGATCTTCTTGTGATTGAAGGTCTTATTTTACATGCCATAAAAAAAGCTGGGGTGGATACTAAAGATATTAACATGGTTTTAATGACGGGTGGAAGTTCCCAAATCCCTCTATTCAAACAAACTATAATGGGTGTATACAATTGGAAGATTATACCTCTTAAGAAGGAGTCGGTTGCATACGGAGCAGCAATGTATGGAGCGGTTTTAAGTGGAAAACTGAGTACTACTGCTTCTCGTACCTGTTTCTTTTTTGTATTCTTTGACGATTCATGGGGTTTTTCATCTTTTAAGTTAAACCCTTTTTTTTTTCATAAAGAGGTTTTCATTCTTTTGGAGATCATGAATGAGGATTTCTTCATTTTGTTTTGAAACCATCTTTTTCTTTTCTTCATATCATACACAGTGCGATTTAGCTTATTTCTTTGTGTGATAAAAGATGTTGGACTTGTGTTATATGATCCATTTCTTTGATGATACAAGCAACATGAGGGTTTTTGATTTTTTTTCTTCTTTTTTTATATCTTTTCTACATGAATATGAGTTTAACTGTTACTAGCTAGACAGCATGTTAGTTTTCCTTTGTTATTGTGATCGAAAATGACTGTTACATTCTTTGATTTGATTAAACCCTTTTTGTTTTTATTTGCTCCATTTAGCCCTTTTTGAAGCATGTATAATGATTCAAGCATGAGGGTTTATATCAAGGAGTGTTTCTGTTTTTCCATTAATGTGAGTTCCTTTTATGTTCTGATGATGATGATTCTTCATGAGGGTTTATGAAAAAAATTCTTCCTTAAACCCCCTTTTTTTAGCATACAAATTACTGCTACTACTAGATGATTAAAGCAGTGCATTCTTACAGCAGTAAAAGCAAATATATATTTGTAATTTGTTAATTATTCTTCTTCTTCTTTGATAAGGAAGGAAAAACCCAAGAAAACTGAGAGAAGAAAACCTATCAGAAAAAACCAGAAAGCTTTAAGCTCATACCAGTAGAAAACAATGGAGATAAGATTTGTCATATTTTTCATACAAGTTTCTTTCTTTACAGTAGTTTCTGCTAGCGAAAATGATGATGATGATGATGATGATGGTAAGATTTACTCGTGTGTATACATTTACTTGATTTTTTTGTAGTTGTTTGTTGTTTTTCATCTGGGTTATTGTAGTTTCTGCTGTTTGTGATTTAGACCTTCTTTCATCATTGGTTGTTTTTGTTTTGATAGTGGTGGTTGCTTCTTGTGATTTTGTTAATTTTTCTTTTTTATGTTCTTCTATTAGATTCAAGCTTATTAATGAATTTGACCATCTGAGTTCGTTTTTTGGGTTTAAACCCTCTTTTTCATTTTTGTTCATTGTTTTTCCTGTGTTCCCCGGTTTTCAATCATCGGTACTAGTAGCTACCTACTCTACTTAGATGTGTGGCTTTAATTTGTTAAGAGTACTATTACTAAAACCCTTTTTCTTCATGAGGGTTTTACCAAAACCTTGTACTACTTCTACTAGTACCTGTTTCTTTTTTGTATTCTTTGACGATTCATGGGGGTTTTCATCTTTTCAAGTTAAACCCTTTTTTTTCATAAAGAGGTTTTTATTCTTTTGGAGATCATGAATGAGGATTTCTTCATTTTGTTTTGAAACCATCTTTTTCTTTTCTTCATATCATACATTGCGATTTAGCTTATTTCTTTGTGTGATAAAAGATGTTGGACTTGTGTTATACGATCCGTTTCTTTGATGATACAAGCAACATGAGGGTTTTTGATTTTTTTTCTTCTTTTTTTTATATCTTTTCTACATGAATATGAGTTTAACTGTTACTAGCTAGACAGCATGTTAGTTTTCCTTTGTTATTGTGATCGAAAATGACTGTTACATTCTTTGATTTGATTAAACCCTTTTTGTTTTTATTTGCTCCATTTAGCCCTTTTTGAAGCATGTATAATGATTTGATTAAACCCTTTTTGTTATTGTGAGGGTTTATATAAAGTAGTGTTTCTGTTTTTCCATTAATGTGAGTTCTTTTTATGTCATGATGATGATGATTCTTCATGAGGGTTTATGAAAAAATTTCTTCCTTAAACCCCCTTTTTTAGCATACAAATTACTGCTACTACTAGATAATTAAAGCAGTGCATTCCTACAGCAGCAAAAACAAATATATATTTGTAATTTGTTGATTATTCTTTTTCTTCTTTGATAAGGAAGGAAAAACCCAAGAAAACTAAGAGAAGAAAAACTATCAGAAAAAACCAGAAAGCTTTAAGCTCATACCAGTAGAAAACAATGGAGATGAGATTTGTCATATTTTTCATACTAGTTTCTTTCTTTATAGTAGTTTCTTCTAGCGAAAATGATGATGATGATGATGGTAAGATTTACTCGTGTGTATACATTTACTTAATTTTTTTGTAGTTGTTTGTTGTTTTTTCATATGGGTTATTGTAGTTTCCATTGTTTGTGATTCTGACCTTCTTTCATCATTGGTTGTTTTTCTTTTGATGGTGGTGGTTGCTTCTTATGATTTTGTTGATTTTTTTTTTTTATGTTCTTCTATTAGATTCAAGCTTATTAATGAATCTGACCATTTGAGTTCGTTTTGTGGGTTTAAACCCTCTTTTTCATTTTTGTTAAATTTTCTTCGAGTTCCTGGTTTTCAGTACCGGTACTAGTAGCTACCTACTCTACTTAGATGTGTGGCTTTAATTTGTTAACAATACTGTTACTAAAACCCTTTTTCTTCATAAGGGTTTTACTAAAACCTTGTACTACTGTTTTTAATACCTGTTTGTTTTTTGTATTCTTTGACGATTCATGGGGGTTTTCATCTTTTCAAGTTAAACCCTTTTTTTTTCATGAAGAGGTTTTCATTCTTTTGGAGATCATGAATGAGGATTTCTTCATTTTGTTTTGAAACCATCTTTTTCTTTTCTTCATATCATACAGTGCAATTTAGCTTATTTCTTTGTGTGATAAAAGATGTTGGACTTGTGTTATACGATCTGTTTCTTTGATGATACAAGCAACATGAGGGTTTTTGATTTTTTTTTCTTTTTTTATATCTTTTCTACATGAATATGAGTTTAACTGTTACTAGCTAGACAGCATGTTAGTTTTCCTTTGTTATTGTGATCGAAAGTGATTGTTACATTCTTTGATTTGATTAAACCCTTTTTGTTTTTATATCAAGGAGTGTTTCTGTTTTTCCATTAATGTGAGTCCTTTTATGTTCTGATGATGATGATTCTTCATGAGGGTTTATGAAAAAATTTCTTCCTTAAACCCCCTTTTTTTAGCATACAAATTACTGCTACTACTAGATGATTAAAGCACTGCATTCCTACAACAACAAAAGCAAATATATATTTGTAATTTGTTAATTATTCTTCTTCTTCTTTGATAAGGAAGGAAAAACCCAAGAAAACTGAGATGAGAAAAACTATCAGAAAAACTAGAAAGCTTTAAGCTCATACTAGTAGAAAACAATGGAGATAAGATTTGTCATATTTTTCTTACAAGTTTCTTTCTTTACAGTAGTTTCTGCTAGCGAAAATGATGATGATGGTAAGATTTACTCCTGTGTATACATTTACTTGATTTTTTTGTATTTTTTTGTTGTTTTTTCATCTGGGTTATTGTAGTTTCTGCTGTTTGTGATTTTGACCTTCTTTCATCATTGGTTGTTTTTGTTTTGATAGTGGTGGTTGCTTTTTGTGATTTTGTTAATTTTTATTTTTTATGTTCTTCTATTAGATTCAAGCTTATTAATGAATTTGACCATCTGAGTTCGTTTTGTGGGTTTAAACCCTCTTTTTCATTTTTGTTCATTGTTCTTCGAGTTCCTGGTTTTCAGTACTGGTACTAGTAGCTACCTACTCTACTTAGATGTGTGGCTTTAATTTGTTAAGAGTACTGTTACTAAAACCCTTTTTCTTCATGAGGGTTTTACCAAAACCTTGTACTACTGCCACTAGTACCTGTTTCTTTTTTGTATTCTTTGACGATTCATGGGGGTTTTCATCTTTTCAAGTTAAACCCTTTTTTTTTCATAAAGAGGTTTTCATAATTTTAAAGATCATGAATGAGGATTTCTTCATTTTGTTTTGAAACCATCTTTTTCTTTTCTTCATATCATACAGTGCGATTTAGCTTATTTCTTTGTGTGATAAAAGATGTTGGACTTGTGTTATACGATCTGTTTCTTTGATGATACAAGCAACATGAGGGTTTTTGATTTTTTTTTCTTTTTTTTTTTCTTTTCTACATGAATATGAGTTTAACTGTTACTAGCTAGACAGCATGTTAGTTTTCCTTTGTTATTGTGATCGAAAATGATCACATTACATTCTTTGATTTGATTAAAACCTTTTTGTTTTTATTTGCTCCATTTAGCCCTTTTTGAAGCATGTATAATGATTCAAGCATGAGGGTTTATATAAAGGAGTGTTTCTGTTTTTCCATTAATGTGAGTTCCTTTTATGTCATGATGATGATGATTCTTTATGAGGGTTTATGAAAAAATTTCTTCCATGAACCCCCTTTTTTAGCATACAAATTACTGCTACTACTAGATGATTAAAGCAGTGCATTCCTACAGCAGCAAAAGCAAATATATATTTGTAATTTGTTGATTATTCTTCTTCTTCTTTAATAAGGAAGGAAAAACCCAAGAAAACTGAGAGAAGAAAAACTATCAGAAAAAACCAGAAAGCTTTAAGCTCATACCAGTAGAAAACAATGGAGATGAGATTTGTCATATTTTTCATACTAGTTTCTTTCTTTACAGTAGTTTCTTCTAGCGAAAATGATGATGATGATGATGGTAAGATTTACTCGTGTGTATACATTTACTTAATTTTTTTGTAGTTGTTTGGTTTTTTTCATCTGGGTTATTGTAGTTTCCATTGTTTGTGATTCTGACCTTCTTTCATCATTGGTTGTTTTTCTTTTGATGGTGGTGGTTGCTTCTTATGATTTTGTTGATTTTTCTTTTTTATGTTCTTTTATTAGATTCAAGCTTATTAATGAATCTGACCATTTGAGTTCGTTTTGTGGGTTTAAACCCTCTTTTTCATTTTTGTTTAATCTTCTTCGAGTTCCTGGTTTTCAGTACCGGTACTAGTAGCTACCTACTCTACTTAGATGTGTGGCTTTAATTTGTTAAGAGTACTGTTACTAAAACCCTTTTTCTTCATGAGGGTTTTACTAAAACCTTGTACTACTGCTACTAGTACATGTTTCTTTTTTGTATTCTTTGACGATTCATGGGGGTTTTCATCTTTTCAAGTTAAACCCTTTTTTTTTTCATAAAGAGGTTTTCATTCTTTTGGAGATCATGAATGAGGATTTCTTCATTTTGTTTTGAAACCATCTTTTTCTTTTCTTCATATCATACAGTGCGATTTAGCTTATTTCTTTGTGTGATAAAAGATGTTGGACTTGTGTTATACGATCTGTTTCTTTGATGATACAAGCAACATGAGGGTTTTTTATTTTATTTTTTCTTTTTTTATTTCTTTTCTACATGAATATGAGTTTAACTGTTACTAGCTAGACAGCATGTTTGTTTTTCTTTGTTATTGTGACCGAAAATGATTGTTACATTTCTCCCTAGATCGATTTATTTTAGGTTAATTTCAATTGTTTCATAGGTTTCTCTTGATCACTGTCTAAACATAATTCTCATTTGATTTCTGTTATTGGAATAATTTATATTAGCCTGTTGGATAACATGATTTGGTACTTGATTTTCTTTCCGGGACTAATCATAGGTATTGACTTTGGTACATATTATTCATGTGTTGGGGTTTATAGAGAAGGGGAGCTTATAATGATACCTAATGAACATTCGAAGACTGTAACGCCATCATGGGTTCGTTATGGTAAAGAGATATTAGTTGGAGACGACGCAGTAGAGCATGCACATCGTTTTACTCCTATGGGGACTGCTGTCTTCGGTGTGAAAAGGTTCCTTGGATTGAAGTGAGTATTCATACATATTTCACTGTTTTTTTTTTTTTTTTTGCTCCCTCAAATTTTAATAGTTTAATCTTGTTTGTTGTGTACCAGCATATCAGAAGCACTAGAAGATAAGCGTTTCTTGACTCATGCAGTTGGGGCTGACATTATAAGCAATAAGACTATTCTTGGTTTACTAATTGGCAAGGGCAGTGTTTACCACATTTTTGATCCCGAGGTTGTTGCTGGTATGATATTGAGCAGACTCAAGGAATATGCTGAATTGCGCCTACGTTCCAAGGTTACAAGTGTAGTTATCAGTGTACCAGGTATAAACACTTAGTCTCATAATTTTAGTTGATAACTTGAATAACAACTATGAAGTAGTGGTACTGTTTTATATCAATTTTGTTTTAATTGTTCAAAAAAAAAAATTGTTTTAATTGTTTCATTTGTTTGTTGGGTTATAGGTGAGTATGGATATACACAGAGACAGGCCATCATTGATGCCGCAAAAATTGGAGGATTCAAGACGATTAAGTTAATTAACGATCCAATGTCAATTGTTCTGGCGCATGGCTTTCGCGATCGATTAACAAATGGCTTACGCAGAATTGAAGGGAAGATCATTATGGTGGTGGATTTTGGTGGCTCCACAATTGATATTGGTATTCTAAGAGTTGAAAATGGAAATGTGCATGTCATGGGAAGTGCTGGTAGTTTCAGTCTTGGGGGTCAGAATGTCAATGTGAAACTAATGGCTTTAACATATGAGGTTGTTATGAGAGAGAGAAATATAAACCCATTCCACAACATTGAATCCATTCTAAAGACGTGGAATGCATGTGAAGCACCCAAGATTCGCTTAAGCAAGAAAAAATCAAAAAATATTAAATTCTGATTGAAAGATAAACTTGGTGTTAAATATGAGGTTTTTTATACCATACCCAGAGAGTGGTTAGACCTGTTGATGGAGGATGATCTTCTTGTGATCGAAGGTCTTATTTTACATGCCATAAAAAAAGCTGGGGGTGGATACTAAAGATATTAACATGGTTTTAATGACGGGTGGAAGTTCCCAAATCCCTCGATTCAAACAAACTATAATGGGTGTATACAAGTGGAAGATTATACCTCTTAAGAAGGAGTCGGTTGCATACGGAGCAGCCATGTATGGAGCGGTTCTAAGTGGAAAACTGAGTACTAAAGGTAATCTGATTTACTTTTGCTGGTATGTAGTTGTATTTTTATGTTTGCTGAATATTGGTTGAGTAGGGTTTTAGATCAATTTCTTTGTGTGTTTATATTTTGTTTGATTGAAAGAAAATGATTCTTTGAAACTAACAATCAAGTTCAGCAGGGTTATCTAGCTACTTTTTAAAAATCTTGGTAAAAAGGAAGGATTTTCATATCAACCAAGTTTAGGTGTAATGGGTTGGTTGTTTCTATCAGGAAGTCATAGATAGACCTTTATTGTCATCTTTCCAGATTTTGTTAATGGCCAGGCAAGTTTGTCTGTCAGGATTGCAGTTGGACTTAAAGTTTCTCTGAAAGATTGGTTTAGGAAGTTTCCATTCCCTGCTATTGTTATATTATATGAGCAATAAGTTGACATTCTAGAATATTAGAATCCCACTGCAATATGATATCATCATGCACTACATCTATTGAAGGGATTTACAGCTTCTACTTGAGTCTGTGTTTACTATATCTTGCTCATTAGTTTGTACACTCACTCTAGTTGCACACTTCCCCAGCATAGAGATGATCTATCTGGACAGCCTCATATATTTCATACCCAGAATCTGTTGTAGAATGGATTGATTCTTTCTCAGCATAAATTGTAGTTTAGGAACAAAACTAGAGAGCTCCTTTGTGAATATTGGGTTTCAAGATTACCTTTCCCATTATAAAAATATTGAATTGGTTACAATAAGTGTTTTTTAAGCATCCTTCCATAACTATAATACGTATAACTTACAGAGACACTCTACAACATACTGCAGTAAATTAATCTTAGAAATGTTGCGTTTCTTCTTTAACATAGTATTTTTCTCTTGTCATATCCATTTATTTTGCTAGGATCTTTTATGGAGTCTATCATTTTTCAAAATCCTAGGTTCAGTGACAATTTCGCACCATTTTATCTTGTGTTTCTGTTGTTGCACAATAGATTTTGCAGCATGATATCACGTTTCAATCAAATCTTTGTGATTGTAACCTCACCAAGATAACAAAAGAAACTATTCACAACCTTAGTTTGCTTTATCCCAGGGTACATGAAAGACATTCATGCAGGTTTAAGTTGATGGCGCATGTTTTCATTCTAACAGAATATAAGGATGACACTACTAGAGTGTATCTGTACTGTTGGCATTCTAGAATAAGTATCCCATGGTAATATGTTGGTTTGTAAAGTAAAAAAACATGTTTTTTCTTCATGGACTGTGTGATAACGTTTAATCCATTGTATTGTGTTCCAATCTTACATGGTATCATGCAATTGTTAATGTATATGTCACCTGAAAATGTTGAGCAGGAATTAAGCTATACGACACGACCCAATGGAGTGTCAGAGTTGAGGTGCCTCGACCTATGTTGGAGCCGGTAATTTAAGAGAATGATTTCGTACCGTCCAAAAAGTCTATTGTTTTAGATACTAAAGAAGAAACGCTTCAGACGGGCAGGATGAGTATACTCACCGATTAGGGAGTATTACCAAGCATCAGAAAACTAGAGGGTAAGAAAATGTAGTGTTTTATTCCAATCGAAGTTATTATATTCTCATATTTCTTAAGTTGATGCTAATCAAGTCTTTGTGTTTTCTTCTTAAATGCAGAGCCTCAAGTTTTAAGGTTACTATTGGGGTTGATTCAAATGGTCTTCTTCAAATGTAAGATGGTTGGAGTAGAGAGGCAAAAGACCGTTTGCTGGATCCAGATTCCATGAAACATTTTGTGATCGATGATGGCCCGAATCCTACCATTCTTGAAGATTTAGTATCTCAAGGGCAATTGCCTCAACAGCTGGCAGATGAACTGAAAAAGAAAATATTGCCAGAGGCTCGTTCATCTCAACAGGAAGTAAAAAGGAAGACATCAGAGCACGATGAGTTATAAGCATCAAAAGAGTTGTTTTAAAAATACTATTTAGTAGTTAATTTAGTTTATTAGAACAAAACTGTTTTTAAGTAGCTATTATGTAATTTTGGAAGACCAAAAAACTTTTTAAGTATAACAGGTTAGGGAGATTTATGCATTGAAGATTAGTTGACTATATCTGTGGATTTCAAAAGATGAGTAATTTTCTGTTTTCTAAGACTTTCCCATGCCGTTTAAGGTCTTAGAAAATCAAGATTTAAGGTAAAGACTGAATTCTAATCACATCAATTCTGAATCCACCATTGATTGGTAATTATGAATTCTGTTGATTATTTTATAGTAGAAAGGATGTCGTGAAGTGGTAAAATGAATGGGTGAGTGGCTGGTTGCTAGTAAGAGAAGTTTCTGTGCCCTAATATAATCCTAGACTAGAAGGGGCCATTGTTTGGTTTTTTTGGTTCCGTATACCTATATTGCCGCATTGGCTATAAAGCCACAATTGTCTATGCCAGAAGCAACAGAGTATGTCAACTTCCGGTTCCGTATGCCTTGCCTTGAGTCATGGACGGAGCCAGGACTTTTTAGTCCTGGGGTCGAAAACAAAACTCCTAACATTCACCAAATTTTTTTTTCACCATACGTAAATCGTTTAGAGTATTTACCTGTTGATACAAAAACTACTCCAAATTAGTGTCAGCACCTCGGAGTGTCTTGAAATCCAGCCTCTCATCACCTCCCCGTGAACAAAAAACAGGCTAGAGTGAAGTTCGGTTTATATACCAATACATTGACACATCATTGTAGTTAATGTAAGTGCAAAATAATAATGCAGTGTATATCATTATTGCAATCCAGTGAATATTTAAAGCTTACCAAAAACAAAGATATAAAAAGCTACCGTTTTTGCGGAGACTTGATGAAGCCGTCGCGACCACCGTAGCATGAATGATATAGGAAAATATGAATTATACATAAGATCGACAATTACCAACATTCTAACCCATTTCCAAAAAAAGCCTTATATAGATATATATTAACAAAAAGAGGATATTACAGTTGATTCATGTGAAAGACGGTATACATATGTAATTATATCAACTGCAAACAAAATATCCATAGTCATCCCAACTATGGAGCAAAAAAGTCATTCATATAAGTTAATCTGATGTTAATCCCTTGTATCATGTTTTCTCCATGTCACTTTATGCACACAAGTATCATTCTACAAACGTCCCTACGTGGCTTCATGATTTGAAAACGCTTCATTATAATGTCATCGACAATGCTATCCATAATTAGCTTTTCAACATACGCAAGTAAGCAGTCGTTCAACCACTCATCACCCATTTTATTACGCAACCGAGTCTTCAATATCTTCATAGCAGAAAAGAGTCTTTCTACAGAGGCAGTAGCAACCGGTAAAATCAACGCCAATGTCAACAATAAGTAAACCCGCGGATAAACTATGTTTTTCTTTGTTTCGACCATCTTTTGGGCAAGATCAGTAATTCCCTTCAACCTTGAAAAACCATCACTTGTTCTCATATCAAAAATGTAAGTTTCAAGTTCATGATCAAGTAACACGAGGTCGGTTTCGTAAAAATCCCTTGGATAAAATTCTGCAAGGCGCATCAACTTGTTCTTATCATAAGCTGAAAAAGAATCAGTTGGACACAAGCAAGCCACACAAAGAAGCAACTCTGTAGTTGATTCAGTAAAACGATTATTCAGTTCGCGTAGTTGCAAATCTATGACCTCATAAAATATTTCAACACGATATTTATGCTCGTTGTTGTTCTCCTGGGGTTTGCCTTGGTCTTCCTTGAGATGAACCCAATTATCCATACAATCAACCTTAATTTTATGTTGAGCACAAAAGGAAGATACTTGAAGAAGCAAATCATTCCAACCATTATCCCTTATCTCTTGCAGTTTATTGCCTTGCAAATCAACTAGTTTCATAGCATTCACAATATCTTGATCTTTTCTTTGTAAAGCTTCCGACAAAGCACTTGTAATTCCCATGATGTTTTTCATCAAATGAAGACGAAAAGCAAAACTATATAACTTCATATGGGATAAAAGACCTTTGGCTTCAAATCTCTTGTCAGAATTTTTATCATTTGAAACTGCCTTCAGTACCCCCCTTACAGAAGAAAACAAATTGATCAAACTAATCAAGGTATTATGGTGCGAACCCCATCGTGTATCCGCAGCACGTTTGAGGTTAGATTCTTGATTTAACCCTTGTCCAGTTTCAAGTTCATCATTGCAGAGGGCTTCCATAATTCTGCCCTCTAATTTCTCGAAGTATTTCGAGACGCTTAGGTGATCCTCCAACAATATTGGTCACACAAGTAACTAAAGAAAACAAATCCTTGATATCCGGATGAATTTTTGCTACATTTACAACAGCTAATTGTAATTGATGGGCAAAACAATGTATGAAATATGCACAATCATTTTCTTTCAAAAGAAGTTTCTTAAGGCCATTGTACTCACCTTTCATGTTGTTAGCCCCATCATAACCTTGTCCCCGCAACATGGAATAACTTAAATTATGCCTTGAGAAGAAGTTATCTATTGTCTCTTTAAGCGAGCTGCGGTTGTACTAGCTACATGTTCAATCCCAACAAAACGCTCAATAACACGTCCTTCTTTCACATATCGTAACACAATAGCCATTTGCTCCTTATTTGAAATATCTTTAGATTCATCAACAAGAATTGAAAAGAATGAATCCCCTATATCTCGAATAATTGCAGAAATTATTTCAAACGAAAAAGCACTTGCAATATCTTTTTGAATATCCGGAGAGGTCAACTTTAGATTTTTCGGTGCATTTTCCATAATATAAGGTTTCAACTCTTCTAAATTATTGTCGCCAAGCCATGCTAGAAGTTCGAGAAAATTACCTCTACTAATAGAATCTTCGTCTTCGGCATTCCACAAATGCAAGTCCAAGCCTTAGAAGTATCCGGACAACTTGGATTGAAGCCTTCAATCGAATTCTGTATCTCCTTATGGTTTCATCTGTTTGCTTTTCAAGTGATGTGTCAATATGTACTCTTTCATCTAACAGGTCTTCGCAACATTTCCGAGCCGTGTTGTGAGCACTCTTACTGCTGTCTCCTACATGAACCTGCAGTCTATTTTTCTTTTTCCAAGTACAAAATCCTTCATCAACAAAGTTAGTAGCACCACTGGTTTTAAATAAGTAACAACACAGACAATATAGTTTATCTTTTGATACGCTGTATTCCAACCAATATTCATGATCCTTGAACCAAGAAGGATTGAACCTTCTACCTTTAAGATTGTAAGGGTATGAATGATTCCTAGGCTGACAAGGTCCCCTCTGAAGATATGCCCTTCGAACTTGATTTCTGACATTTGGGTGATACTCTATGATTTTTTTCCGCAATCCCGGGTCAGAAGGAAGATTTGCCAACTCAGCCTCACTCAAAACAATTGAACTACTCCCACTGGACTTGGAAGGGTCTGATTGCGGAACTTGAACACTTATATCACTTTCTTCTGATCTGGCAGCATTTGTTTGTGAACATGGTGTATTAGGTTGAGAAGATGATGCATTCCCATCTCTAGTACAATGCCGTTTTGAAGGTGGTGAATTTGATGATGTATCAGCAAATTTTGCCTTCTTTTTGAAGTATCTCTCCATACTATGAGATTTCAACTACAAGGAAATTAGAAGTACTCAAATTAAATCCTTTTCAAATTAACAGAAATAAGTGACTACATTCCTTTACCAATAACTAGTATTACAAGAAAACCATTGATAAAAATGTTAAATGGAATTCAAAATCTAAAATTTAAAACATATTGGATTATAATCCATGAATCTAAATTCCTGCAAGCCAACAAATCAAAAATCATTCCCAATTGAAAATTCAAGAACACACAAGCCAGATAAATTAAAAACCCCAAAATCTACAAATGATTTTTTTTTCAAAAATACCCAATTAAAAAAACTCAAACTTGAATTTCCTAACCACTAGAAGATCTGATTTCAAGATGGATGTATGGGTATTCTCGAATCTCTAACTATAATTCTCTAACATAACATTGTTTTAATTTTTAAACCAATTTGAAAGAAACCTAATTTGAAGTTTACCTAATCAAATCATATAAAGAACAGTAAAA
This sequence comes from Papaver armeniacum, assembly GCA_023531295.1. NCBI lineage: Eukaryota > Viridiplantae > Streptophyta > Magnoliopsida > Ranunculales > Papaveraceae > Papaver > Papaver armeniacum. The sequence continues at coordinate 538,762 of JAJJWW010008069.1, read as the reverse complement.
TATGAGAATTAGTTTCATTGACAACCAAAGATTAATGACCAAAAAACATTAATTGAACTTTAATAGTTAGATATACCTTGATATTTTTCAATCCATTCTTCTCCTTCATCTTGGTTCTCTGTCTCTGATAAGTGATATGGTCGAGGAGTCCTGGACTCGAGTGAACTTGTGAGGTGATGACTAATGAGAGATATTTCTTTAACAAAGGCAAAAGAATAAATAATATAATTAGTTTGACTCTGAAAAAATCAACGTTTTCATATATCTTTGCCCCCACAACTACAAAATATTACTAAATTACCTAAGCTTCACTAACTAAATCTCAGAAAGTAGTGGGGTCTAGGGCCCCCATTTGTATCTTGACAGCTCCGTCCCTGCCTTGAGTAGAGAAACAAAGCCTTTTGAAGCCGCCGTTTTCTTATCTTCTTCTCAGGTCATCAGATGTCTCCGGCAATTGTAAAAGACTGTCCAAGGTAAACGTAATACAAGTCCCCACATAATATCTGCACAGCCCAAGATTTTTACTTGACCCACCGAAAAGTAACTTGTCCGACTCGCACCAAACTGTCATAGTCTATTTGATAGTTTGGGCACCCTGTTTGCCTGTAGTAACTTCCCCGTGTGCTGTAATAGCTATTGCTTGATAGCCGCTCAGATAGTGCACTATCTGACCGTTAGAGTTAGGTTAATCATTTGGTATTAAATGTGTAAAAACCTTCTCTTCTTCTTCATTAATAAGATTATTGTTGGGTTAGTAGAAAAGGTTGCGTTCATTAGGAACCAAAGTTCACAATTCAGGTCTCTTGATATCCAAACTGTACTGAGTACAGTACATTTGGCATCAGAATCGTAACTTTTTTTCTTCAACGGGGGTTTTTGATCCGAAAACAGTGAAGGACCTTCATGATATCATCCAATGATATCGGCAAAGCTTTGATGAACTTCTTACGATTTTGAGGACAGAATCTATAGAGACTTTTGGGGCTTGCAAAGCAACCGCTGAGTCTCCTCAAGCTACAACTGATACTCTTAAAACGTTGTCGGCTCATATGGACACGTTCCTCGGTCTTCTCCGACGAAGACGTCGACTGCAAGCAACTCAGGTGGCCTCAAAATGGTGGTTCCTTTCAAGAAACTCATCGACTCAACAATTCAATCGAAACTGAAACTGGATTTTTCCAGATTTGATGGAGAGAACCCTCAGGGTTGGATCCATAAATGTGAACGATATTTTTTCTTACACAACATTGAAGAACATCGCAAACTAGACATCGAAGCAATCTATCTTAAGGGTAAGGTTGATAAGTGGTTGTTAAATTTTCAGGTTGGTCGACATTGAAGTCACTGGTATGATTTTGCTCAAGGAATTTGTGCTCGTTTTGAAAATCATGTGGATGAAATTTTTGCTGGGTCTTTTAATAAGCTGATGCAAATTAATTCCGTGGAGGAATACTTAATTTGAATCTCTTAAAGCTCTAATGTTAGCTCATAACCCATCTCTTGATAAACGATATTTTATTATGACATTTTATCATTGGTCTTAAAGAGGAAATTAGAAATTAAATATATATGTTCAACCCTCGCAAACCCATCAATACATCTCTGTTAGAACACTGCTCGGTCGAACTCGCAAGTGTTGCTATCTCAAGCTAGTTTGCCAAGTTTAGCTGATCAAAACTACATGCTTGATTTTTAGTCTAGTTATAGCTATGTCTCCTATTAGGATAGAAGTGTGTAGTTGAGATTTAGACTTCACGGCGTTCACCAATTGAAGAAGAAGATCTACTGAAGAGATTGGAGGAACTTCGACAACAAAAGTTATGTGGAGATTAAAAATTATATATCACTCAGAAGTCTATTCTAATCTATCTTCTAATGATACTAAGTCGTATAGCTATATAGACTTTGTGTTATACACATTTGAAATTTCAAGCCGAGTTTATCTCGTTTACATATTTCTCGAAATACGAGTTGGAAGATTTCTTAGCTTTATCTTAAGTTCATCATCTACTTGACAAGTTTAGTTGTAAATAATTTATTTGTTGGAAACTAAATATTAAGTCAAGATGATCATGTGAAAATTACCTAGAATATCTTACATGATTTGTGTGAGACAATCATTTGATGTAAACTTGGAAAGTTTCGTATTGATCAATTGATCACTTGAAAATTACTTGAAGCTAGTGGTATGTGTAAGATTACCATTGTTGTATCCAAAGATGTTTCATTAATTGAATGAGATTTTAAGAACTACTACCAATGTCTGGATACAGAGTAGTATGCGAAATGTGAAGTACTGGTTCAGGTCTAACTGAGTTTGCGAACGGGTTTACCTGTGATGGGTCTGAAATTATAGTTCGCGAACAAGGAATGCGAGCGGATGGACTAGGAAAGGTTTGCGTACTCAGTTTGCGAACACAGTGTGTAGGTTCTAAAATCGGTAAGTATGACAACTCATGAACTTTCGTTTGTGAACTCAGTTTGCGAACTAAAGTCCCAAGAACGTTAATGAATTAAGGTATGCGAACTTGCTTTGCAAACCGTGGCATTATGTTCATGAATTGTTCTTGTATAAGTAATTTGTACAATTACAAACCAACCCGATTATGCTTCAAATTGTTCATGGATATTTCTATGAGATAGTGAACATTTGAACAACTCTTTTAAAACACATTTATATTCATTTGATTGTCTACCATGATCGATTGATTATAATATTTGATCTAGAAGTGTTAGATGAATATGGCTAAACCAAAAATGTTCATATGGATAACTTCGGTTAACTGTTATTGAGCCAACTTATTTTACACGTTTAGGTACGTTTCACCCATATCTAAATATAGGTATATTTCATTTGTGTGTATTCAAGCTAATACCATCTAACGGTGGAGATTGATTGCTTATTTTCTAAGAAAACTTAGCTTGAATCTTATTAGGAGTTCATCCAACGGTGAATATCAATTTCTTTGTTACTAAGTGATGCGTGTCGTAGGTGCAATCAAATTAATTAATATTTCCACTCAATTAAAAATAATATAATGGAAGTCAAGTTCGTTCCCACGAGGAGCAAGAGATTCTAGTTGTAAAAATTGTCACGAAAAAGGGGGGTGTAAAAAGCAAAAGAAAATAAACAAAGCAATTAAAAGATAAAGTTGCAATCAAATTAATTAATATTTCCACTCAATTAAAAATAATATAATGGAAGTCAAGTTCGTTCCCACGAGGAGCAAGAGATTCTAGTTGTAAAAATTGTCACAAAAGGGGGGTGTAAAAAGCAAAAGAAAATAAACAAAGCAATTAAAAGATAAAGTTGAAAGCAATAAGAGAGACAAGACCAAGGAATCCTTCTTCGTTACGAAACAATGAATCAAGTTATGTTCTTTTCTACTTGTTATTAGTCACAAATTATCACCAACCGTAGGTAAAGCAGCTAGATCAGTGCTAAACCCCTAAATCCCTTATATCACCGGACACGGAAGTTCTCGACTACCGGATTCTATTTACCAAACCACCTAGTAGTAGATCACTCTAGATGTAATTTAAATAAACGCATTAAGATTTATGAACTTATTAGGTTAATATTAGTAGTTGGACTCTTAGATCAAGGTCTACTTGCTAACGTTGTTTTCACACACAATTGCTCCACGGAATCCCTCCGCAAGGTCTCGTGTTTGCTACTTATGTAAAAAGTCAAGAAACGATTACTTATCTCCTAACTTTCACTAGCTTTAGATGCGTGTCGTAGGTGCAATCAAATTTGATGCGTGTCGTAGGTGCAATCAAATTAATTAATATTTCCACTCAATTAAAAATAATATAATGGAAGTCAAGTTCGTTCCCACGAGGAGCAAGAGATTCTAGTTGTAAAAATTGTCACGAAAAAGGGGGGTGTAAAAAGCAAAAGAAAATAAACAAAGCAATTAAAAGATAAAGTTGCAATCAAATTAATTAATATTTCCACTCAATTAAAAATAATATAATGGAAGTCAAGTTCGTTCCCACGAGGAGCAAGAGATTCTAGTTGTAAAAATTGTCACGAAAAAGGGGGGTGTAAAAAGCAAAAGAAAATAAACAAAGCAATTAAAAGATAAAGTTGAAAGCAATAAGAGAGACAAGACCAAGGAATCCTTCTTCGTTACGAAACAATGAATTAAGTTATGTTCTTTTCTACTTGTTATTAGTCACAAATTATCACCAACCGTAGGTAAAGCAGCTAGATCAGTGCTAAACCCCTAAATCCCTTATATCACCGGACACGGAAGTTCTCGACTACCGGATTCTATTTACCAAACCACCTAGTAGTAGATCACTCTAGATGTAATTTAAATAAACGCATTAATATTTATGAACTTATTAGGTTAATATTAGTAGTTGGACTCTTAGATCAAGGTCTACTTGCTAACGTTGTTTTCACACACAATTGCTCCACTAATCCCTCACTTAAGGTCTCGTGTTTGCTACTTATGTAAAAAGTCAAGAAACGATTACTTATCTCCTAACTTTCACTAGCTTTAGATTAAACCGACAAATCAATTTAGTTGGCCACCCAAACAATCTATCAATCAATCATGAATGTCATTAAGATCATTCCTATTAGTAAAAACAAACGATAATTATGTTAAAAACTTCAAGATAGAATTGAAAACAAAAACTCAAAACATAAATTAAGAACTAGGAATTCATCCTCAATCAATAAAATTAGCTACTCATGCTAAAGAGTTCACACAAAGAATAAGAAAAGAAAAGTGTTGTGTGTGTAGAGAGGTGTAGAGAGGTGTAGAAAACTTCTCTATTTATAGGCTTCAATATTCTCCAAATCTTCCAAGGAATATAATCCTTTTCCTTTAGCAATTCAATTTCCAAAACCAAGCCTTTCTCAACTCTTCCATCTTCTCTTTCCAAATTTGAGTCCAATTCTCCATCCAATTCCTAGTTCAAGTCTTCATACCCATGAGAGAAATCCATAGAAAATTCTGGAATTTTTGCTCGCCTAGGAAAACTGGTATTATGGCGGAATCCACCTAGGAATAGTGGCCTTGAAAGTTGTCGCCGGTGATGGAATATTCCGTCCAAGATTCTCGTTATCATTAGGTCAAACTAACAGTCAACCGTTAGTCAATGGTCAAAGGGAAGGAGAGTCGGACTCGAGTTAGCTTCGACTCGACTAATCGGGCTTACTCAGTGAGTCGATTCTTGAATCGGTACCGCTTACTCGGGCCGACTTGATCTAATTCGGCTAACCGGAATCGGTCACTGAACTCGGTTGGGATCGGTCTTCGGCGGCTGCGAGTTGACTCGCCGGTAGGGAAATTTGGCCGAGTTTCGGCTGATTACAGGACTTCCCGGCCGTTGTTTCAGGCCATTCTTTTCCTGCTCTTCTCCTGTAAAGAACCTACACATACATCTATTCAGTTCAAACATCTCAAGCTTCAGCTGCAGTACTGCAATTTGAGTCAATTCTTGCTTCCCTTCTTGTCTGCAACATCAATTACACAGACCATTTGATTCCATCTCAACAATAGCAGCAACTTCTTCCATATTGATTCACAGACCCAATCTCCCTGAGCTTTAACTCCCCTGGTCTGGTAGTTTTGCAATAAACACCAATTCAGGCTATTTCATCCTCCTTCTCAATCTCAGTTTGAACAGCAACTCCAGCCACAAAACCCATCTCTTCTCTTAGCAAAGACCAAATTAAACACAACACCACTAACACTCCATTCTCACTTACAAACTATGTATACCAAAGAAAGCACGGCTAAATCAACCACCAGCCAGCATCAACTTCTCCTCAAACTTCAACCAACAGCACCATCAACCCCTATTACTTCATCTCAATCCTTCTCGGCAGCACCTCACTTTTCACAATTAAATCCATCAGCTCTTCCCTGAACTCATTGCTTCAGCGTTTCCCACATAGCACCAAAACCCATTTTCTTTCATTCTTCAAATTGAGAGACCACCATTAGCATTACCTGTTGCATCTGTCTAGGTCTATGGCAGTAACAGATCGTCCTCTCTTCATCTCTGAGGTCTCTATTTCTCACAAACCCATCTCTGAATCTCGAGCCTCACAGCAGCCCATCTCCATTACCTCCAATTCTTCTCCACTTCTTCTCATCTTCGATTCTTCATCTCTATTTCCCTGAATCGAATCCCTAAACTCAATTTCGGCCATTAGACTCAAACCCAATCCATCTCTTATCACCCTGAGTTCAATCTCTCCACCACAGTAAAACCTATTTTCAATTCATCTTCATTTCTTTATCTGGATCTCGATCTGCTTCAACTCAGGTTTCTTCTCAACCATCAAACCCATCTCTTCAATTGCACGAACCCTAATCAATTTTCTCGATTTTAACAGAGACCATGGTCGTTAACTCTTCTCTCTCGAGTCTTTGCTTTTAGTTTCGGTGAAGGTATGAATGAGAGTGCAGACTCCTCTCGATTTAGGGTTATGTAATAATAAAGCTGGGTCCTGGATATTCAGCATCCGTCATTTGATAAGGGATACCCGGTTGGCAATCCCATAAGTGAATAACGGTAGATGCCCCTTAACCTCATTGGCTGTCTTTGGTGCTCCTCCAAGAGAGTAGCCCTTAACCTTGGTCAGTCCGTGTTTAACACTCCTCAAATTGGGTTGCCCCTTAACCTCAGCTGGGCTCCATATATCAATCGCCTGTAAATGACCTTTTTGCCCCTTTTGGCTCAAATTGGGTGATTTCTTCTTCTTTTCCTCCGTGCGACTCCAAAGTAGCTATAAAACTCAAAACAAGCGTAAAATACATAATTTACAAGAAAAATAGCAAAGAAAGCATAAACTACTAGATAGTAAATTAGGTGTATTCTACACCTATCAAATTCCCCCACACTTAGACTTTGCTAGTCCTCGAGCAAATCAAACTAAAAACTTACAACTTCAAAGCGTTCAAGCGTCCCAAGCATCCAAAAAGTTATGAGGACATAGAGTTTCTGCATGCTAGTAATAAGAAGTTAGAAATACTAAAGAACATATTCTCATTCTTAAATGTTGAGTGAGAAATAACCACACCATAATGAGAGAACGCGTGTTTGAGAAACGATCAATAAGCATTTCGCCTCGACTTCACGCCTCACCAAAAGGATTTTATGATAATTGCACTCAAAAAGACGGCTTTTTATGGTTCTCACATGTGTGCAGTAGGAATGAAAAGAGAATTCTGCGACACGTTGAATGGTGGGAAGGACAAATATTTTTAAAAACCCACATCTTCTAATATTTTGAAAAACCATTTTTCTGACGATCTCTACGAAAGGAAATCAACCATTATTATTGAGGATGAGATTACTTACTCACCTTCACATCCGATCGCCAATTATGATAACACCACTCTCACGGCATCCAATAGAAACGTCTTCCGCTCCTCGTCTTGATCTTCTTGGTCTTCGTCTTTGGTTTCAACTATTGATGATAAACCTTCGAATTTCATAAATCCTTGACAATTTTTAACTCTTTACCTTAAATCCTTGTCGCTTGAAACTTCCTTATAGATTTTCCTTCCCCACGGCTTAATAAATAAAAACAAAACAAATATTTCTTTTTTTCTTTTTTTTTTTTTTTTTTTTTTTTTTTAAGAAAATTAACAAGAGAAATTAAATACAAAATAAACCATGGCCGTGGGAGAAGTATTTTACCGCTTGATTCTTCACAACTTGTAATTGCCTTGAAATCATAAACTTTCAAAAATTCTCACCTTTTAATTTTCTTCTCTTTTATGAATAAGTCTTCATGTATGTATAATTATGCTCATTGTATTGTAAGTCTTAAACATATATGTAAAATCCGCTCATTTGTATGTTGCTTTACTTGTATTTGAAATTTGCTCCTTTTCTCATTCCGTTGCTTGTAAACCATAAACTTTTCCAACTTTCCGTGTAGATTTTGATGTCGCTCCTTGTTGATGATGAGAGTGTTTCTATGGATCCGTTGTTGTCGAGAGAGAATGGTGCTAACTGAAAATCGAACTACAAGAAGGAAGCTTTCATCTATAGACGTCACCCTCATGATTGACAAAATTAGCACTCAAGAGATCAAAGAGTAGTGCTTTTATTGGTGGGAGGTTGGGTAGCTCACCATTCTACCCTAATTAACGTGCGGTGACACACACTCAAAAGAAGCTCTTTAGTAGATGGAAAATTTCTGGTCGGTGCCTCTCATGATATGAATACGGATAGTCTCCACTAATGATTGATCAAAGAACTCTAATAATGCACTTCTCCCCGCACCAAATTCGCATCACCGGCATGATTAAATCCATTATTTAACACTCTAACAAACAAGAAATCCGAATGTAGTTCTCTAACATTTCCAAGTTCAATTATGTCGGTCAAAATCTCTATGTAAACATACCTAGAAGTATGCTAGTGACTCTAAAATCTTTAAAAGTTGGAGTTTTTAAGTAAAACTTTTTTTTTTTTTAATTTTTTTTTGTAATTTTTTTGTTTTAAAAACATGCTTAACCACTCCCCCACACTTAAACCTTACATTGTCCTCAATGTAATTGAATCTTCCTAGTAAAGTCAAGGTGGGAAATTTTAAAATGATATGGAACAAGAAAAAGAAATAACAAAAAGCAAAAGGATAAGAAATACAAAACCGATGGGTTTGCCTCCCATTAAGCGCTTGTTTTAAAGTCGACGGCCCGACTTAGCTCTTGCATGATTCATTCCCCATATACCAACAATCGGAAAATTTGAGGATCCACCCATAATACCTGTTTTGCAAACAATAACTCCATACAAATATTAGCACAAGAAAACAAAAGTGATGTTATCGCTCGATAGAAATTTCCCCCACACTTATTCTCGTCCACACTCGGAAGTGTATAAAGAACATAGAATTTGGGAATTTCCATGTATTCCTCTTGGCAAACCTGCATAGTGTTAGCATCAAGTGTTTCCAATGGTGGATATTTAGAAACAAAATCATCCAAAAATACTTTCGAAGCACATACATTCAAACCAATAAGAGGTAAAGGAGAAGAATCAATATGCAAAGGGTTAGACAAACCTTGCACAATCTCTTGTATTATAGAATCCTCTTCATCCTTAAAAATTCAAGTGAATTACTTACCTCTTGTATATCGTGGTCCTCCATTAAACCTTGCAACCATTCTTCGTCGTTTTCTACCTTAACCAAAGTCTTGGCATCATTAAAATCATTGGCTAGTTCAATTGGGTCTTCCACGAAATCAATGAATGTGGTTTCATCCTCTAGCATCATCTCTTCAACATTCTCATCATCGGAATCGGGCCATTCTTCTCTCATATAATCTTCCTCGGTATAAATTTTAAGATCTTCTTGTGAGGGTGTTACTTCGTTTACAACAATAGGCAAGTGATATCCAAACTCCTCCTTTTGAATAGGTGAAGGATCTTTATTATGATCCGGAGTTGGAATAACTTCCTCATTGTTGCAACGTTCATACACTTCCGCGGACTCATATCTTTCCCTAAGAAATTTTTCCAAGCAATAAATGCATCTTCCTCAAGCTCTTCCTTTTGAATAGGTGATTGATCATTATTAAGATCAAGGCTCAAGTAATCTACACTAGCGTCATCAAAAATCTCCAAAGGTTGGTTAATTTGTTCGTATAATTTCTCCGAATTCCTTTGAATTTCTCGATGTGATTCTTGCAACTTTTGTTGAAGATCCCCAATCATGGCAGACATCTTATCTCGCAAAACTAGAGAATTTCGATCATAAACAAAACTATCCTCCCATCCTTGTGATTGTCCACTTACATACCCGTCATAAGGTTGTTGATATGTATGAGAATATCCATAATGTTCTGTAGGAATTTGATCATAGCCAAAAGATTGGTTTTGATTGTATCCTAAGGATGGTTGGAAGTTGTCATAATGTTGAGGTTGAAAACCGTATTGATTGTTGTAATATGCTTGCTCATGTCCACCGTACATGGAAAACCTAGACTGAAATAAGATTCAAAAACCAAGTTAGATACGGAATAGAATCCAACAAAGCAAGAATAAAGCAAAAAGAAAAATAAAAACAACTAAAATCATCCGTCATTGCTCCCTAAGCGTAAGGCGCCAAAATTTGATGCGTGTCGTAGGTGCAATCAAATTAATTAATATTTCCACTCAATTAAAAATAATATAATGGAAGTCAAGTTCGTTCCCACGAGGAGCAAGAGATTCTAGTTGTAAAAATTGTCACGAAAAAGGGGGTGTAAAAAGCAAAAGAAAATAAACAAAGCAATTAAAAGATAAAGTTGAAAGCAATAAGAGAGACAAGACCAAGGAATCCTTCTTCGTTACGAAACAATGAATCAAGTTATGTTCTTTTCTACTTGTTATTAGTCACAAATTATCACCAACCGTAGGTAAAGCAGCTAGATCGTCTAAAACCCCTAAATCCCTTATATCACCGGGACACGGAAGTTCTCGACTACCGGATTCTATTTACCAAACCACCTAGTAGTAGATCACTCTAGATGTAATTTAAATAAACGCATTAAGATTTATGAACTTATTAGGTTAATATTAGTAGTTGGACTCTTAGATCAAGGTCTACTTGCTAACGTTGTTTTCACACACAATTGCTCCACGGAATCCCTCCGCAAGGTCTCGTGTTTGCTACTTATGTAAAAGTCAAGAAACGATTACTTATCTCCTAACTTTCACTAGCTTTAGATTAAACCGACAAATCAATTTAGTTGGCCACCCAAACAATCTATCAATCAATCATGAATGTCATTAAGATCATTCCTATTAGTAAAAACAAACGATAATTATGTGAAAAACTTCAAGATAGAATTGAAAACAAAACTCAAAACATAAATTAAGAACTAGGAATTCATCCTCAATCAATAAAATTAGCTACTCATGCTAAAGAGTTCACACAAAGAATAAGAAAAGAAAAGTGTTGTGTGTGTAGAGAGGTGTAGAGAGGTGTAGAAAACTTCTCTATTTATAGGCTTCAATATTCTCCAAATCTTCCAAGGAATAGAATCCTTTTCCTTTAGCAATTCAATTTCCAAAACCAAGCCTTTCTCAACTCTTCCATCTTCTCTTTCCAAATTTGAGTCCAATTCTTCATCCAATTCCTAGTCCAAGTCTTCATACCCATGAGAGAAATCCATATAAAATTCTGGAATTTTTGCTCGCCAGAAAACTTGTATTATGGCAGGAATCCGACCGGAATAATGGCCTGAAAGTTGTCGCCGGTGATGGAATATTCCGTCCAAGATTCTGTTATCAGTTAGGTCAAACTAACATCAACCGTTAGTCAATGGTCAAAGGGGAAGGAGAGTCGGACTCGAGTTAGCTTCGACTCGGCCTAATCTGGGCTTACTCGAGTGAAGTCGATTCTTCGAATCACCGCTTACTCGGCTGACTTGATCTAATTCAAACTAACCTGAATCGGTCCACCGAACTCGGTTGGGATCGGTCTTCGGCCGGCTGCGAGTTGACTCGCCCAGAGGGAAATTTGGCCGAGTTTCGGTGATTCACGAGACTTCCCGGCCGTTGTTTCAGGCCATTCTTTTCCTGCTCTTCTCCTGTAAAGAACCTACACATACATCTATTCAGTTCAAACATCTCAAGCTTCAGCTGCAGTACTGCAATTTGAGTCAATTCTTGCTTCCCTTCTTGTCTGCAACATCAATTACACAGACCATTTGATTCCATCTCAACAATAGCAGCAACTTCTTCCATATTGATTCACAGACCCAATCTCCCTGAGCTTTAACTCCCCTGGTCCGGTAGTTTTGCAATAAACACCAATTCAGGCTATTTCATCCTCCTTCTCAATCTCAGTTTGAACAGCAACTCCAGCCACAAAACCCATCTCTTCTCTTAGCAGCACCAAATTAAACACAACACCACCAACACTCCATTCTGCAGCTGCAAACTATGTATACCAGCAGCACGGCTAAATCAACCACCAGCCAGCATCAACTTCTCCTCAAACTTCAACCAACAGCACCATCAACCCCTATTACTTCATCTCAATCCTTCTCGGCAGCACCTCACTTTTCACAATTAAATCCATCAGCTCTTCCCTGAACTCATTGCTTCAGCGTTTCCCACATAGCACCAAAACCCATTTTCTTTCATTCTTCAATTGCAGAGACCACCATTAGCATTACCTGTTGCATCTGTCTGGGTCTATGGCAGTAACAGATCGTCCTCTCTTCATCTCTAAGGTCTCTATTTCTCACAAACCCATCTCTGAATCTCGAGCCTCACAGCAGCCCATCTCCATTACCTCCAATTCTTCGCTACTTCTTCTCATCTTCGATTCTTCATCTCTATTTCCCTGAATCGAATCCCTAAACTCAATTTCGGCCATTAGACTCAAACCCAATCCATCTCTTATCACCCTGAGTTCAATCTCTCCACCACAGTAAAACCTATTTTCAATTCATCTTCATTTCTTTATCTGGATCTCGATCTGCTTCAACTCAGGTTTCTTCTCAACCATCAAACCCATCTCTTCAATTGCACGAACCCTAATCAATTTTCTCAATTTTAACAGCAGCAGCCATGGCTGTTAACTCTTCTCTCTCAGGTGCTGCTTTTAGTTTCAGGTGAAGGTATGAATGAGAGGCGAGACTCCTCTCGATTTAGGGTTATGTAATAATAAAGTCAGGTCTGGATATTCAAAGATCCGTCATTTGATAAGGGATACCCGGTTAGCAATCCCATAAGTGAATAACAGTGTAGATGCCCCTTAACCTCATTGGCTTTGTCTTTAGTGCTCCTCCAAGAGAGTAGCCCTTAACCTTGGCTGGTCTGTGTTTAACACTCCTCAAATTGGGTTGCCCCTTAACCTCAACTGGGCTCCATATATCAATCGCCTGTAAAATGACCTTTTTGCCCTTTTGGCTCAAATTGGGTGATTTCTTCTTCTTTTCCTCCGTGCGACTCCAAAGTAGCTATAAAACTCAAAACAAGCGTAAAATACATAATTTACAAGAAAAATAGCAAAGAAAGCATAAACTACTAGATAGTAAATTAGGTGTATTCTACACCTATCACTAAGTTATCTTAGCTTTGATTGTAAGTAACCCTGATTTGGAAGACTATATAAGGGAGAACTCTAGCATATGGGAAAATAGAGTAGACTCTCCATTAGCCTAGGTTTTCAGATCTTCTGAAAAACCATTCTAGGGTTAACGACTTGAAGACTTCATTTGGGATTCTTGAAGCCAGGTCCAACTATTCTCTTTATAGTTTCGTATCCTTATCTTATACTTTCTATCTTATTGAGTTTAATATTCTCTAATATTTTCTCGAGATTTATCTCTGATAGGTAAGATATAAAAAGTAATCACAACAGTTCTTCGTCTCAGACTCTTGTGTTTCCGCGATAACTTCTTCTTCAAATCAGTTAAGTTATAACGAGGTGATTAATATTTCTAGGCTGCTCTTCGGGAGTATAAGACTGGATTATTAGTTGAGTTTCCTGTTCACCTTGATCTTTATCTAAAGACGGAAATAACCATAATAGACTTATTTGTGGGAGATAGATTTGTTTATAAGTACTCGACTTTGAGTCATAACAACTCTTAGTTGTGGGTGAGATCAGCTAAGGGAATCAAGTGCTCAGGGTCTTGCGAGATTCAATAGGCGTAACGAATGCGACTTTACCTTAATCGGTGTGAGATTTGGTTAGGGATCAACTACATTCCAGTCTGAAATTAACTTGTAGTAGGCTAGAGTCTGTAACGGCTTAATAAAGTATGGTGTTCAAGTGTGGACTAGGTGTGGGGGTTTTTCTTCATTTGCGAATTCCTCGTTAAAAAAATTTCTAGTGTCTGTGTTATTTCCTTTCCGCATTATATTTTCTTTATATAATTTAAATATCACAGGTTGTGCGTAGTTCAATCATAGTTGATAAATGCGACCTTTGTTTGTTGGATAGGACTTGATTGACACTCGGATATTGGTCTTTGGTACCATCTGAGTTATTCTCATAACAATCAGGTTCACGGATTTGTATCGGTTTGATTTACTGATTGAGTTGAGAGATAAAGCTATCTGATATATTTCCTGATTGAGCTTTGTAACTTGGTGCTCTCAGAATTGTATTAGAGTTTAGTTCATACAGATTGCCGAATGAAATAGTTGGATGTGGTTGTTGTACCCTCGCGTTTCCAATATCTACAAGCTTTACCAAGTCAGTACCCACCACACCAAAAGCTTTTTCCCCAACTGCCCTAGATAATCATATTATACTCATATACATAGAAAATTGACCTAAGAACAAATGCACATGAGAAGGACAAAGGTCGTATTTACAACCATGATGATGTTTATAAGTTGGGTCGCATATGCAAGGGAACACAACAAATTTTTATGTTGCAAGCATAGTAATCGACTATAAAGACAATGACATTAAGGAGGAGATTTTTGAGGAAGCTGAGATTCACCAATTGAGTCTGATATTGAAATTTCCTTACGTGCACTTATTGGTGATACTATAAGAATTCCTGGTCTTCTTAAGAAATAATCTATTTCTATTTTTATTGATACTAGAAGCATTACAAGTTTCATTGATTGTAGTATAACTACTAAACTCAACTGCCAGGTTGAACATACTGCTCACATGTTGGTTACATTTGCAAATGGTGAGAAAAAAGTTAACACTGGCATATGTTCACAACTTTCTTGGAGTATGCAATGCTATCAATTCACTAAAGATCTCATGTTGTTACCACTTGGAGGGTGTGATATGGTTTTGGGAGTTGACTGGCTAAGGAAATTAGGTGATGTTATTTTTAACCTCTCTAAACTAAGATTTTCCTTCATTCACAATGGTTACAAGATCACCTTGACTGGTACTTCAACTAACCCTTCATTATTAATGATGAGTAGTGCAGCAGTAAAAAAAAAAAACAAATTCACTAAAACTACACATGACCTTATTGGACATTTATTTTCTCGTGACTAATTCCAGACCACCTCCTCCGGTACCTCCATAATTATTATCACTTATATATCAAAGTATGGAATATTTTCTGGTACAGAGGATTACTACAGTGTTACAATAAAAATCTTCGATGAAACTTTTGGGATTTGATTATGAAATTAGATACAATAAAGGCAATGAAAATATAGTTAATAATGCATTATCTAAAAGACATGATGACTCAGCCAGTTGCACTGCCTTATAGATGTCTAAGCCTATCTGGATGAATAACCTTCTTCAGAGCTGCAAAGGTTATGATAAAGATCATCAACTCATTACTCACCTTCGTATGTCTCACCAATCTGTTCCACATTATTATTTCACATATGAAGTATTAAGGTACAAATCCAGAATCTATACTGGAACTGGTAATGAAGTCATATCTACCATTTTGAGTACTCTGCACTCTTCTGCTTTTGGGGGTCACTCTAAGTTGCAGGCCACTTATGTCAGAGACAAGAACTACTTGTTTTGGCCTAACATGAAGAGGAAAGTACTTCATTTTGTAGATGAATGTGATATCTGTCAAAAAAAGGGGGGGGAAAGTACCTTTCCATATGGACTAATCCAACCATTACCAATTCCATAGCATGCTTGGCAACACATCACGATGGATTTTACTGAATGTCTTCCATTGAGTGATAAAAAAAAATTATACTAGTGGTAGTTGATAGACTCATTAAATACAACCACTTATTGCTCTCCCACATCTTATACATCTGCTTTTGTGGCCAGAACATTCTAGGATCAAGTATTCAAACTCCATGGTTTACCTTATTCAATTGTTTCTGATAGAGATAAGATTTTCACTAGCAACTTCTGGAAGGGTTTGTTCAAGTCCTTGGGCATAAGTTTAAACCACAGTACAGCTTACCATCCACAAACTGATGGTCATTCAGAGAAAGTAAATTCTTTTTTGGAGACTTATCTCATATGCATTACTGGTCACATACCTAGTAAATGGTTTCAATGGCTGTCTCTAGATGAATGGTGGTATAATACTAGTAATCACACTATTCTCAAAATGTCTCTCTTTCAAGCTTTGTGTGGTTACTTGCCTCCATATATGGCTTTTCCATCTACTGTAATCACTTTAGTAGCTGCTGTGGAGGCTTACTTTAAGGAGAGAGATGTTATGATGGATATTCTCAAGGAATCTCTCCACAAGGCCCAGGAGAGAATGAGGTTTTTGCTGACAAATCTTGAAACGACAGAACATTTTTGGTGGGTGACAGGGTTTATTTGAAGCTCCAGACTTACAGGCAAGCTTCAGCCTCCTTGAGAAAGATTTTAAGCTTTCAGCCAAATTCTATGGTCCTTTTCCTATCTTGCATAAGATTGGTTCAGTGGCCTACAAGTTGCAGCTTCCATCCCAAGCTAGAATTCCTCCAGTTTTCCATGTGTCTCAGCTGGAGCAACACATTGGTAAGAAGCATATTCCATCACCCACTTTGCGTATTGTTGAGCATGCAAGAGAGGTGATGATGAGGCCAAAGAAGGTGCTCAATAGCCAAACCATTCTTATTGGCAAGAGGCTAGTCGGGAAATTGTTGGTCCAATGGACGAATTCCTCACCTGAAGATGCTACATGGGAGGACATTTCATCCATCAGATCTCACTACCACAATTTATCCTTGAGGACAAGGATGCTTTTCAAGGGAGGGCAATGTCATAGTCTATTTGATAGTTTGGGCACCATGTTTTCCTGTAATAACTTCCTTGTGTGCTGTAATATATAGCTATTGCTTGATAAGGTAATTGTTAGCGGCTCAGATAGTGACAGGTGCGCACTATCTGACCGTTAGAGTTAGGTTAATCATTTGGTAATAAATGTGTTAGAACTCTTCTTCTAGATTATTGTTGGGTTAGTAGAAAAGGCTGCGTTCATTAGGAACCAGAGTTCACAAACATGACCGAAAATATGCAACCCAATATTTTCCTGTGAACCAGCGGCGTGATCTGAAACTGGTTTCACCTAGTGATACTGAATTTGTTTGTGACCTATATTTGCTCGCGCCCTCGCATTTTGGCATAGAGATAATTCTTCATTTATTACATGTTTCTAACAAGTGTTTTCACTGGTTTCGACTGTGACTCAAGTGGAAGTCAGAAATCCATTCAACGCATGTAAATACATTTTCGAGTCATGGATCGAGTTCAAAAAACAAAACCACGCCAACTTCAGTTAATCCAAGTCAATTATAGCATAAAACGTGTTCTACCATGGGTAGAAAGCAACTTTGGTTATCAATTTAACGGAGCCATTGTCGTTTCAGTTGATCTAAAATCTGAAGACTGCTTACTTTAACCATTCAGACACGTTTAGTTTAGGGAATGAGTTCCTCAGATTTCAAGCTACTTTACCAAGATCAGGGACGGAGCCAGGACTTTTTAGTCCTGGGGTCGAAAACAAAACTCTTAACATTCACCAAATATTTTTTTCACCATAATGTAAATCGTTTAGAGTATTTACTGTTGATACAAAAACTACTCCAAATTAGTGTCGGACATGGAGTGTCTTGAAATCCGACCTCTCATCACCTCCTCGTGAACAAAAAACAGGCTAGAGTGAAGTTCGGTTTATATACCAATACATTGACACATCATTGTAGTTAACAGAAGTGCAAAATAATAATGCAGTGTATATCATTATTGCAATCCAGTGAATATTTAAAGCTTACCAAAAACAAAGATATAAAAAGCTTACCGTTTTTGCAGAACTTGATGAAGCCGTCGCGACCACCGTAGCATGAATGATATAGGAAAATATGAATTATACATAAGATCTGACAATTACCAACATTCTAACCCATTTCCAAAAAAAAGCCTTATATAGATATATATTAACAAAAAGAGGATATTACAAATATTCATGTGAAAGACGGTATACATATGTAATTATATCAACTGCAAACAAAATATCCATAGTCATCCCAACTATGGAGCAAAAAAGTCATTCATATAAGTTAATCTGATGTTAATCCCTTGTATCATGTTTTCTCCATGTCACTTTATGCACACAAGTATCATTCTACAAACGTCCCTTACGTGGCTTCATGATTTGAAAACGCTTCATTATAATGTCATCGACAATTCTATCCATAATTAGCTTTTCAACATACGCAAGTAAGCAGTCGTTCAACCACTCATCACCCATTTTATTACGCAACCGAGTCTTCAATATCTTCATAGCGAGAAAAGAGTCTTTCTACGGAGGCGGTAGCAACCTAGGTAAAATCAACGCCAATGTCAACAATAAGTAAACCCGCGGATAAACTATGTTTTTCTTTGTTTCGACTATCTTTTGGGCAAGATCAGTAATTCCCTTCAACCTTGAAAAACCATCACTTGTTCTCATATCAAAAATGTAAGTTTCAAGTTCATGATCAAGTAACACGAGGTCAGTTTCAGAAAAATCCCTTGGATAAAATTCTGCAAGGCGCATCAACTTGTTCTTATCATAAGCTGAAAAAGAATCAGTTGGACACAAGCAAGCCACACAAAGAAGCAACTCTGTAGTTGATTCAGTAAAACGATTATTCAGTTCGCGTAGTTGCAAATCTATGACCTCATAAAATATTTCAACACGATATTTATGCTCGTTGTTGTTCTCCTGGGGTTTGCGCTTCGGTCTTCCTTGAGATGAACCAGAATTATCTATACAATCAACCTTAATTTTATGTTGAGCACAAAAGGAAGATACTTGAAGAAGCAAATCATTCCAACCATTATCCCTCATCTCTTGCAGTTGTGCCTTGCAAATCTGAACTAGTTTCATAGCATTCACAATATCTTGATCTTTTCTTTGTAAAGCTTCCGACAAAGCACTTGTAATTCCCATGATGTTTTTCATCAAATGAAGACGAAAAGCAAAATTATATAACTTCATATGGGATAAAAGACCTTTGGCTTCAAATCTCTTGTCAGAATTTTTATCATTTGAAACCGCCTTCGCACCCCCTTACGTAAGAAAACAAATTGATCAAACTAATCAAGGTATTATGGTGCGAACCCCATCGTATCCGCAAAGACGTTTGAGGTTAGATTCTTGATTTAACCCTTGTCCAGTTTCAAGTTCATCATTGCAGAGGGCTTCATATAATTCTACCCCTCTAATTTCTCGAAGTATTTCGAGACGCTTAGGTGATCCTCCAACAATATTGGTCACACAAGTAACTAAAGAAAACAAATCCTTGATATCCGGATGAATTTTTGCTACATTTACAACAGCTAATTGTAATTGATGGGCAAAACAATGTATGAAATATGCACAATCATTTTCTTTCAAAAGAAGTTTCTTAAGGCCATTGTACTCACCTTTCATGTTGTTAGCCCCATCATAACCTTGTCCTCGCAACATGGAATAACTTAAATTATGCCTTGAGAAGAAGTTATCTATTGTCTCTTTAAGCGAGCGGGCAGTTGTACTAGCTACATGTTCAATCCCAACAAAACGCTCAATAACACGTCCTTCTTTCACATATCGTAACACAATAGCCATTTGCTCCTTATTTGAAATATCTTTAGATTCATCAACAAGAATTGAAAAGAATGAATCCCCTATATCTCGAATAATTGCGAAATTATTTCAAACGAAAAAAGCACTTGCAATATCTTTTTGAATATCCTGAGAGGTCAACTTGATTTTTCTGCATTTTCCATAATATAAGGTTTCAACTCTTCTAAATTATTGTCGCCAAGCCATGCTAGAAGTTCGAGAAAATTACCTCTACTAATAGAATCTTCGTCTTCGGCATTCCCACGAAATGCAAGTCCAAGCCTTAGAAGTATCCTGGACAACTTGGATTGAAGCCTTCAATCGAATTCAGTATCTCCTTCCGGGTTTCATCTGTTTGCTTTTCAAGTGATGTGTCAATATGTACTCTTTCATCTAACAGTCTTCGCAACATTTCCAAGCCGTGTTGTGAGCACTCTTCTTTTATCTCCTACATGAACCTGCAGTCTATTTTTCTTTTTCCAAGTACAAAATCCTTCATCAACAAAGTTAGTAGCACCACCGGTTTTAAATAAGTAACAAATACGTACAATATAGTTTATCTTTTGATACGATGTATTCCAACCAATATTCATGATCCTTGAACCAAGAAGGATTGAACCTTCTACCTTTAAGATTGTAAGGGTATGAATGATTCCTAGGCTGACAAGGTCCCCTCTGAAGATATGCCCTTCGAACTTGATTTCTGACATTTGGGTGATACTCTATGATTTGTTTCCGTAATCCCGGGTCAGAAGGAAGATTTGCCAACTCAGTCTCACTCAAAACAATTGAACTACTCCCACTGGACTTGGAAGGGTCTGATTGCGGAACTTGAACACTTATATCACTTTCTTCTGATCTGGCAGCATTTGTTTGTGAACATGGTGTATTAGGTTGAGAAGATGATGCATTCCCATCTCTAGTACAATGCCGTTTTGAAGGTGGTGAATTTGATGATGTATCAAAGAAATTTTGCCTTCTTTTGAAGTATCTCTCCATACTATGAGATTTCAACTACAAGGAAATTAGAAGTACTCAAATTAAATCCTTTTCAAATTAACAGAAATAAGTGACTACATTCCTTTACCAATAACTAGCATTACAAGAAAACCATTGATAAAAATGTTAAATGGAATTTAAAATCTAAAATTTAAAACATATTGGATTATAATCCATGAATCTAAATTCCTGCAAGCCAACAAATCAAAAATCATTCCCAATTGAAAATTCAAGAACACACAAGCCAGATAAATTAAAAACCCCAAAATCTACAAATGATTTTTTTTTCAAAAATACCCAATTAAAAAAACTCAAACTTGAATTTCCTAACCACTAGAAGATCTGATTTCAAGATGGATGTATGGGTATTCTCGAATCTCTAACTATAATTCTCTAACATAACATTGTTTTAATTTTTAAACCAATTTGAAAGAAACCTAATTTGAAGTTTACCTAATCAAATCATATAAAGAACAAAGAAAATATGAGAATTAGTTTCATTGACAACCAAAGATTAATGACCAAAAAACATTAATTGAACTTTAATAGTTAGATATACCTTGATATTTTTCAATCCATTCTTCTCCTTCATCTTGGTTCTCTGTCTCTGATAAGTGATATGGTCGAGGAGTCCTGGACTCGAGTGAACTTGTGAGGTGATGACTAATGAGAGATATTTCTTTAACAAAGGCAAAAGAATAAATAATATAATTAGTTTGACTATGAAAAAATCAACGTTTTCATATATCTTTGCCCCCACAACTACAAAATATTACTAAATTACCTAAGCTTCACTAACTAAATCTCAGAAAGTAGTGGGGTCTAGGGCCCCCATTTGTCTCTTGACAGCTCCGTCCCTGTCAATCTTCATAAGCAATGCGTGCCAAGCAAACACCCAGACTTCCAGGATTAAGTCCGGGACTCCCACATATAGTGAATATCCCAAAAAAATTGCTAATTCATAAACAACTTGAAGCACCGTTCAGAGGCAAAATCAATCATCCAACAACGTATCAAAGACCACATGTTTAACGTTAGTTTTTGCTTGGTCCTAGTAACCCATTGGAATTTAGTGACCGCTTGGTTAACAAGTTTGCATATTTTATATCAGTTTCATATAGGGGTGAGCAAAAAGTTCGGAGGATTTCACCTGTATCCGTCCGCAAAATTGCGGGTAAAACCCAATCTGCAAGATCTATGGGCCGGACGTAGGTGGGATTCTCAAATCTGCACTTTTAGCGGTTGGAATTTAAAATCCATGAATTCACCGAATTTGATAAATTAAACTTTTCCTAGTTTTCATTTTCATCAAATAGCCAAATTGAGAAATTGTTTTCTCCGGAAGCACGTAGAGAGAAGTGATTGGGGAATTTGCTTACAATCTGTGTTCCTTTTTTTTCTGATTGAAATACGATTTGCGTTCCTGGAGGTCCATTCATGTGCCTAACAATTGATTGGATGTGGCCCCATGTCAAGGGCTCATACAGACTATAATAACCGTGAAATTACATAAATGACTCAATTAACAGTTTATGTTTTGCTAGTCATATTTTTTTTTTCTTTTACTAAATCCGTGGTTAATTCGTATCCGGTTCGTATCACCGTTGATCCGCGGATGTCAAATCTGCGAGTGATTGGGCCGGACACGATTGAATTTTCCAATTTTGACGGATTGGACGCGGATGACCCCTAATCCGCATCCGTCTGTCCGTTGCACACCCTAGTTTCATACAATAGATAGACCTGCGATTGCACCATCGCCATAGTCTTGGGTTTAAAAGCACCAACGCATAATTCCAGTGACATCTACCAGCAATTCTTCAATGAGCCTTTACCACAGAACCCGTCCATAAGGGAAGAGGTTATCCCATAAAGAGGAGACCATTAATTTCCAATGTACTAGAAGACTAGATAGGCGTGAGCATTTTATCTGTAATCCGCGGATTTAACCGGAACCAACCGTATTTTTGCGGATGCATGCCCGGACCATTTGCTAGTGAGTTGGATGCGGATGAGATTTTTGAAATTCAACGGATTACGGATTGGGGCCGGATGCAACTTTGAAAATCCGTTGGACATCCATATCCGTTAGATTAAGGGCATTTATATAGTTTCTAAAAAATATATAAATAATTTTAGAATTTTTAAGGTGTTTGCTTGGAGTGTTGTCCATGCTACTTCTATATTTATCTACATATATAAAATGTGTAGATTCTATAAGAAGTAATCTATATTGGTTTTATTTTTTTATTATAAATTTTAACTAACACAAATCCAATGGATTACACCCAATCCGTTCATCCGTTAGATGCAAATCCGTTGGATGTTGGATTGGATGCGGATGCCAAACTTGAAATCCGTAGTGAAGTGGATTGGATGCGGATAAGGTAAAAACCGGTCCATACCGGCCCATGCTCACCCCTAGTACTAGACTAGACAGTGGGTTAATATATAAGAAATATTCAGATTACACAAGATATGGTTAAAATATAAGCTCCAAAACCCCAAAGTTCATATTCATACATACAACTGACATATTCTTCAATGACCTATTCATATTCATACAACTGACAGTAGATGCACACAATCAAACAAGTTCATAGCTTCTTTCCAGCGAAGCTCCTCACCATCATTGCAGTTCATGAATGTTCGGCTTGGCCATACAATTTTTTGTAAATATCATCGTATTCCAAGTATGGCTCATGATGGTTTTGCTTCCCTAAGACTATAGGCCAATAAGTAGAGCTTACCATTTCTACCAATAATGGAAACTGCAGGAAACCGAACAAGAGAACCGGAGCACAACCCAATAACGTGGCAAGCAATGGAGCCCATGAAATTCTTTTTCCAAGAACAATCGTAAGCGCTGCTCCAAAAGCTACTAATATGGTTGCCATGGATATGAACAGAGTTGACAAACCTATTATTATCTTTTGTGGCAAGGATTTTAGAAAATCCTCCTCGGAATAACGTGATGTGTACACAGCCAGGAACATTATTACTGATGTGATAGAGGAAAAGAGAGCCAAGGCATCTGTTACTGCAAAAACCATAAACGACTTCCTGTCCAAAAAAACTGGGATACCATTCTTTTTACTGGTGTTGTCGCTGATATTACCTCCTGGTACAGTAATAGCAGCTGCAAATGCTACTGTAGCTATAAGGGCAGCTACTACCATGCACGATGAGGATGTCTCTTTCATCCATTTCTCACCTTTTTCCATTAAGTCCCTGTGTTTCACTGTGAATAGAAAGTGAGCCGTGTCTCCATCACTGTTTCTTATAAACCTTTCTTTTTGTGGCATTGTATTTTCCACCCCTGGTCAAATAATTTAAAGGTTAGATAAATACATAAAAATAAGATACGCTATCTTTCTTATGATTTTTTGTACGTATTAATCTTATATAAGAATTTACCTTAAACCATTGTATTTCTCGTTGCATCTGAAACGCTGCACCGGATACACAATTGAGTTGACGATTATGAGCTAACTCAGCACTGAAATGTAGGATAGTGTTATTGTTCTTATAGAGGATAGGATGTCCATCTAGTTTGGCTCTTTGTCTTAGTATGTATATGAAATTATATATCATTTCATTCCGCTCTCTGATAACTAATCCTACTATTGTATGTGCTCCCTCGAACAAACATAGGTGAGGAAATACCGAAGACACTCAAGAACAAATTCTGTGGTTCCAAACTTTATAGCAATCCCCAAGATGTTAGACTTGAGAAAAAGATTAGTGATTGTTGTTGTGTTGTATGTTTTACTAAGATGTCCAATAAAATACGTTACCAAAGAAACAACCTGTTTGTGCATCAACTTCTGGTTGTATAATTCTTTTATACACGGCACTGAAATAACAACGAAAATAAGTGACTTAAGTACTCTAAATTGATTTGATGAGATGCGAAATATTGAAAGACCAGCATAACATCGACTTGATATCACTACCAAAGGATATATATGACTATCTATTATACCTTAGTCTGATATGAACAAGAATGTGAACAAGTTCCGGAAAACTAACCCTGTATTATGTAGTGCATGATGTAGAGTGAGATATAGTTGGTTATTCTTCCTGCATTACTAGTTAAGGAGTGTTCTCTTATGATTGCGGAGACTTTAGAGGTCACCCGAGGGTTCTCTTCATCATTCTGGGTGCTCTCTGAGCTCTTCAAAAGCTTTCGTTTTCCTTCAATGATGCCACCGTTACGTGGAATACTATCCATGTTCTCTTGGATTACTGTACTCACACCGATATTTGTATTTACAGAACTATCACATTGAGCTGTGAACAAGAACTAAAAAGCAAAACCAGAGTAAAGAAAGATATATAGGGACTTACATGAGTAGATGCAGCGTTCCCACCACTTAAGTTTTGATCCACTTAAAAATGCAAACGGCCTTCCCGCAATTGTTATTAACGAAGAAAAAATTAATTCTGGACCATGTTGATCATTAATCAAACGTGGAAACCGTTTGCATACAGATAATGCCAGACCTACAAACATTCAGACTATATTTGTGACTAGGCGATTTTGTTTGTTTTCAGTTTGTTATGCATTTGGAGTTAGCAATCCACAGATTCCACACCCTCCAATTCCAATGAAATGAACACGAATGTTCTTTTCAATAGATCTGTAAAGAAATTTATTTTCATCAAAAGCATAAGGAACTACTGTAAAATGAATCGTTACTTACCACACATATCCGATTGAATTAAACTGGTCACTAACGTAAGGCCACATATACCAGAGAATGGACTTGGGTCCTCGTCTCTAGTTACTGAGCAAAGATACTCCACCACCTTCTTTTCTCCATCTGTAGCATTCACTGCAGCCATGAGGAGTGGCACATGATAGGGTTCCCTACTGCCCCGTATTTGTGTTAAGTTGGAGTTCTTTTCAACTAGCACCTTAACAGCTTTTATGTTTCCAAGGATCGCAGCAAAGTGCAATATTGTCCCACCATACTGGGGGTTCACGTATTCAAGTGTTACTGGTGGTACCAGCTTCACAATCTCTTCCAGAAATTTCCACTGGTGAATAGATGCAGCTGCATGAAGAATTGTACCAATTTCCTTTGTTGAATCTCTGGTTTCGAAAATTTCTCTGATGTCAGTTTGATGATCATTGAGATATTTCTTGGCCTTCTCCCAGTCTTGTGCCTGGATTGCTTCCCTTAGGGGCTCGTATCCACGAAAATCATAATCATCACCCCATCTGTTAACCTGCTCATCTTCCTCGTTCACCTGACCACCTTTTACGCTCGCTTGAGCTATCCCACGTGTGTATTTGAGAGGTAGAAGAACATCCTCAACTGCGTGATTGTATAGAGCATTGAAATGTCAGTAAAAATAGTTATTACTGTGTTCAACATTGCAACAAAGAAGAAACTAGACAAAATAACTATGGCATCTGTTTGAGAAAGTTGATATAACTACTGCAAAAACAAACACTCATAAACAAGCAAAAACTAAGTGAAGGCTGAATCGCGGACCCAATAGCACCAGAAGAGATTAATGAATAATTACATACCTGGTTGTCTGTTATTATCTGACAATGGTCCAATTTCAGCAACTCTATCTACTTGATCTTTTGGATTCAAGTTACTAGAGATGACACATGAACATTCTCCTGCAGTTTCATCAGTAGAAATACCAGCATCATTGATCCAGTTATTATTTGCTAATATCTTCAACAGCTCCATCATTTGTTGCTGACTATGGGTTTGAGATTCCACAACCTTACAAAGCAAAGCTTGTATACCAGCATTGCTTGCTTCAACTCTCGCATTACTTGCTTCAATACTTGCTACTATTTGTTTAGTCGAAAGCACTATTGTTTCATGCAATTGGCGATCATGATCCTCACCTGAAATAGAAGTAGCGGTTGACATGGTGATAGATTGACCGAGGAATAAGATTATTTCAAACCTTTTCGTTATAAAATTAAAAGTAATTGAAAGCGTGGTGGTGGAAAATTATAATCTATTCAGGACTATAAATAGCAGTCTAGAATCTAGATAGATGACTTAAACACTACAATGTTCAAATGGTAAAATATAAGTCAAGATTAGAACACGTAAAACATGTTGTAGCTGAACAGGTTTGTGGATACTAGAAACAAAGAGTAATATTTAACTCGTGCTAATTGTTAACAGTAAGTAGAAATAAACTATATTTGCACCATAATAAAAAGAAACAACACACCAGACAGACATCTTCTGGAATAAAGCATAACCTCAAGGACAAGAAATGAATATCAGACTCTACAAAATAAAGTAAAGCAGAAACCATTAACGAAAAGAATTGAACATCAAACATATCTTTGTTATATATTCAAGAAAAGAATAAAGTCTTTATTCTGTGTTATGTCACACATTTTATGATCAATGGCAATTCGATTTAACGACTTTCTTCATTCTAGGTAATTTTAGGAAATAAGATTATAGAAATTGTATGAACCCCTTATTCATAACTTTAAATAACTTTTGTCTTCTTTCCCTAAAATTGTTAGACAATAAGTAGAACTTACCATTGGAAGAATCATGGAAACTAGCCTTAGACTTTCTTCTTGGATTGCCTCCCAAATCCCCAGCAGCAATATCAAGAAGTTCCAACTGTCAGCTACAAACTAGCACCCCAAATCATAATAGGGACTTTCATCCTCATTCAGTCATCCTTCCTGCAAAAGAGAACAAATCGAAGAATTTTCCAAACTAAAACAGAGAAATCTGTCTGTACACCAAGATGTTAGATCAACTTATACGAAAAGTCATTCAGTGCAGCTAAAAACTAAAACGTGAAAGAAAACTTCCTTAAAAATGATTCTCCCTATATTGATCAATATCTCAATTTAAAACTTTAAACTGCTTTAGATATTCCAAAAAAAAAAAAAAACAGATTTGTCCAATCGAAAGATAACAACTCAGGCAGAAACATGATAACTCAGGTAGAAGCTTCAGTTAGTAAATTTCCTTCGACCACTGATGGCTGTTCAATACACTTCTTTTTTCTTTCACCACTTGTTTCTTCTTCCTCTTCTTTATGTTCTTCTTCATCTTCTTTGAATTCTCCTTCTTGATCTTCTCTTGTTTCAGCCTCGCCTCGTTTTCTCTGAGGAATCACATCAAAGAATGACGTCTTCCAGTCTTTTGTTTCCACAAACTTGAGTAGTATCTCGAACACTTGGTTCACAGTCAGAACCTGCTTGGCCGAGACAAGTACAGTCCCATTGTCAGATAAGTAAAGCAAAGTGAAAGATAATAGAAATGCTTTTAGGTGTAAAATGTAACCAGGTCGGACGTGACCCCTGCACAAGATCATGTGGACTATGGTTTAGGCCCATTTTTAGGTCTTAAACTTTGATTTTGAGCCTAGTGTCTTCTAAAATGTGGGGTCTTCCACAGAAGTTCAATTAGCGTCCATGTTGATCCAATGAGTTTGCAGGAATTGATTCACATACTTAACACATAAAATTCACACACATTCCATTAATGCTAATGTTGATGCAATGAGGTTGCAGGAATTGAAGTCACATATTACTTTGTCATGCAAAGCCAAATTCTATACCCTAATAAATACTCCATAAAAAATAATAAAGCTGTAGGAACATATCCAGCAGAAAATGGTACCTGTGAACTTGACATTTTCAAGTAACTTCCGATTGGGAGCTTTGCGGTTTGAATGCCCTGGTCATTCGCTTTTTTCATGGTTAAACCTTTCCATCGGTTTCGATCTACTAATCCTCCAATAATATATATTTTCCTCGGATCAACTTCGTCCACTATAGTTTCGGAGTCTGCAGTTAGATAAACCAGATTTTCCTTCTGATCTTGCAGCGCTTCAATGTATGACAATTTTTCCTTCTCAATTAACCATTTATCAAATCCTGGAATCCTTTGAAGTGGAGCTTCCATATCCCCACCACATCCAGTTAGCCAGAGATGGGCTGGTGAACTACATCTTCCATTCACTGCGTAACAATACATAATCTGCAACTTACATCAGTAAAGCACGAAATATACTGACAGTTTAAAAGTACTAGTGGTGGTCACTGATAAACTGACATAACTTGATAAAATAATACCAAACATAAAAAGCAAAACAGTGGCTCTACTACAGGTTTTGCGCTCTGAGTGATCTCCTTACTTTAGAAGCTAGGGGTTTCAAAAGGAATGTAGCCACCAATATTTCCATCCAAGAAGATGTAATTATACTTGTGTTTTCTATCCGAGGGTAATTCAATGCCCCAAAACATTCCTGGAATTGAAAGGCTTGGATTTTGGATAAAATATTCATGAGCAAAATGGGGGTTATTGATTGTAGATAACCAAACTTCTGATGTGAATTTTAAATACAAGCAGAAATTTTGATGATAAGTGAGTTAGAATAAGTGTTTTGATATCCACACCACTACTTATTTTAGCTACTGCTAATGATGAATTATTACTATCATAGAGAATCTCACCTTACAATCTTCTTCCTCACATGATATAAACTAGAGAAGTGCAATCTATTTTTTCTTAAAAATGTTTCTCAATGATAGTAATAATTCATCATCATCAAGCTAAAATAGGTAGTAGTGTGGATCTCTTAACACCGATGTTAACTCGTTTGTCATCGCAACTTCGATTGTATTTAAATCCGTATCGAAAATTTGGTTATCTACAATCAATAGCCCTCATTTTGCTCACGAGCATTTCATCCGAAACCCTAGTTTTTCCAGGATTGTTCTGGGCAATCGAATTACACTAAGATAAAAAACACAAAAATGATTACATCTTTTTGGATGGAAATACCGATGGCTACGTCTATTTGAAACCCTAGCTTTTATAGTAAGGAGATCACTCAGAGTAAGGAGATTCCTGTCAACACTCTAGCTTGAAGAATATTTTGCACTCCAAACTGGTTGCAAAAATGCTTTGAATCAATGATGGGTTTTCTTGAAAATGGTCCATCGAATATTGAGTACCAATTATTTTTAACAATATGCTTCAGAAAAAAAAAAAGAAAACTATTTTTAACAAAATTTTATCGTTGTATTTAAATCCTATTGCTACTACCTTCTTTTCAAAAAGATAGGCTTGTTTATGTACAAATTACACATGAAACAAGCCTATTTTTTTCGAAAGTGAGTATGCTTTTGTGGAGAGAAGAAAAAATAAACATTTGTAATCCAGATTAGTGGTAGTTTTTTTGTCCTTGCTACTTAATGTAAGGTTCTAAGTTTGACCAAATTATCAAGGTCTTGAGAATCTTAGATTTGGGTGAACCTATCACAATTAAATTGCAAGTACTGGCCTGGAAGGCACACACCTTTATAGAGCTGATGAACATATTAAAGCACATACTACAAGATCTACACGAGATTTTCACATTCTGTATATGTGTTTTCTTCTCAAAGCCAGCAAAATTTCAAGAGTCATTGAAATAAAACGCTTTCTTTACAACTATCCTTAAAACATTTAAAGGAATTTCCATTGCCAGCTACAAATGGCCAGTTCTAACTTGTCATCTATCCTTAAACACGTGATAATTATGCAGAACGGATAAGCTCAGTCATCTATCCCTAAACAAGTCATAATTATGCAGAACAGATGAGCTCAACGGCGCCAATTTTAGAGACAAATATCAGCATTCATGTGTGATACTCTTTAACATTAACCAATGATCAAACCAACATCTACCATGGGGTAAATTGCCCCCACCCTGAAATGGGCTGTTCTCCATAAACAAGTGATAACATTTTAAATTGCAGGAACCCAAATTATCAATGTCTTGAGAATCTGAGATTTGGGTGAACCTATCACAATTCAAATTGCAGGAACTGGCCTGGAAGGCACACAACTTTATAGAGCTGATGAACAAACTAAAGCACATACTACAAGATCTACACGACATTTTCACATTCTGTGTGTGTTTTGTTCTTGAAGCCAGCAAAATTTAAACAGTCATTGAAATAAAATGTTCTTTTACAACTATCCTGAAAACAATTTAAGGAGTTTCCCATTGCCAGCTACAAAGGGCCGGTGCTAACTTGTCATTCATCCCAAAACAAGCGACAATTATGCAGAACAGATGAGCTCTACGTCGCCAATTTTAGAAACAAATATCAGCTTTCACAAATTACAACAGCAATGTGTGAAAGTCTTTAGCATTAACCAATGATCAAACCAACATGACAACATCTACCATACGCAAGAATGATGGTGCAATTGCCCCCACCCTGAAATGGGCAGTTCTCTATAAACAGGTGATAACCTGTGGTACAACATGGGGGGCAATAGCCCAAACCTCCAAATAGCAAATTATACTGAGTCACGCATTTTATCAAACAAATTAAAAGCATGAACGAAAACACTAAAACGGGGTCCAAATACATACCTGTTGAACGAGGCTATTGATCTCAGTTGGAGTCATCAAATCAGCAAAATCAAGGTCAATAACAATCTTCTGACCAATTTCTTTAGCTTTCATCATCCTTTCAATTTTCTTCTCTTTCTCTTCTGACCTAATCCCCATTCTCTCTTTTCTGAGTTCTCTTCTCGATTCAATCAGTTTTAATTTCTCTTCTTCACTGACATGGGATAACTTCTCATCCCATTCTTTGCGTTTTCTTTCACCTTCTTTCTTCTTGTGTTCTTTCATGGCGGCTTTTTTCTGTGCTTTCTTTTCTTCATATTTCTGTTGTTTTACAAGTTTTTTCTGGGCGCTTTTTGAGAGTGATGGAGTGGGATTAAGGGTTTCGGTTGTGGGGTTTCCATTCGTGGGAGGGTTTTCTAGGGTTTTTTCGATTGTGTCCGCCATTTTTATGGAGGAAGTAGAAGAAGCAGAAAGGGAAGGAAGGCTATGTAAAAACACAAGGGTTTCGCCTAGAGGTGTAAAACGTGCCGGCCCTGCACACGAAATCGCGTGCTTTACGTGCCATGTGCCGTGCTGTGTCAACGATTTAAACGTGATGTGCTGTGCTGTGCTTTACTAGTCAAAAGCTAGGCACAACATAGCCCACGGGCACAGCACACGAATAAACGTGCTGGCCCATGTGCTATAAACAATTTGAAATCACTTAATGTATACATTAAGTCAGACATTATCACAAGAATTTAATTAGACAACATATCTTTTGAAATTATTTCAAGTAAAATTAACAAGTTTATTCAATAAAAAGAAATAGCCTATCAAATATAAAATTGGATTATTGTCATGTAAATTAATGTTCTAGTTAAATATAAGTGACGACATTATAACAACGATATTGAAATATATTTTCCAAATATTAAGGTATTATATGTGTTGTTATAAATAAGCCAACATAAAATGTTAAAAACTAGCTAGAATAGTGACTCTTTTGTGAAATACACAAAAAAATGTGATGTATTAGGCCTTGTTATATGGTGTATTTGTACATGTTATGACGTGCTTTCTTAACGTGCTGGGCTGGGCCACGTGTTTATCCGTGTCGCATGATGTGTTGTGCTACTGTGCCAATTAATCAAACCCAGCACGTCCCATTTAACTAACGTGTTGTGCCATGCTGAGCTAAGTCACGTGTTGGACTGGGCTGTGCTCAAATTTTAGCGTGCTGGGCTGGGATGTCCTCGTGCTGGCACAGCCCAATTTACACCTCTAGTTTCGCCTTTTGGTACAGAAATTGGCACATTAACTTAAACCTTTGTCGGATTCGAATCGGGAGTAGGATCTACACGTGACTCGGACCAAGTCCTCCGTTTTTTGTTTTATTTTGATGCCTAACTCGAGAACTATGAGATATTTGAGTCTGGTACAATTTGACCGGAAGAAGAAGGGGAGAGGGAAGGAAGGAAGGTTACGAAAAGGGTTTGGACATTGATACGGGGACTTACACCTTTTTTGTTCCGATCTGACTCGAGATTTGAATATGATTGTACCGGAATTGGATTTTAAGTCATTGTTTTTTACTTTTTCCAATGTTTGACTCAACTCATATATCTCACTCAAAGGTGTGTGACTCATTGAGAGTGTATTTAAGTGGTTTCTCAAATATTCAGATGATTCAAGTGAGTTAGCAAACGAAAATAACTTGTTAGAACCCTAGCTCAACAGGCTTCTAACAGGTTAACCATTCTAAAAATTTAGAGCTTTACACAAAATTCGAGAAGTACAAATTGAAGTCGCAGAAATTTGTAACAATACAACCAAGGCAAGTTTCCAAGACGGTAGATTTTAATCTGGGCTACAGGTTTTTATGTATTGCAACGTGTATTCGAGCCTCGAAGTAGATTTTGAATCGGGATGCAATTTCGGGCACATTACAGATTATGGATCAGTTGATAAATTTTTGGTCAAAATGGTAGATTATAGACAGAGACAGAGCCAGCCCATTGTAAGGTTTTTCACTTACACCCTTGCCCAGCCGGATCCAAAGCCTATTTTAGGCCCAACGAGATTTATTTTCTTCCATATTTTTGCTTCTAAAAAAGAAAATTTACACTTCATAACAAATTTTTGCACCCTTATCTTATAATCCTTGGCTCCGTCCCTGATTATCGGGATACAATGTAGAGCTTGGCTCATAGATCGGATTTATATCACAAATGCAGATAATTCTAGTAACATATATTAACTTATTTAGTTTGACAAGAGAAAAAAGAATTCAGAATCAAATCACCAAAATGATGATAAGATACAGAGAGTTATATGGATGTGTGAGTCACAACATTCCAATTATAGATGAGCAGAGCGGTTATGAGGGTGTTTGGTGCGTGCAACGCACACGGGTTGGTTCTGTGTTTATACCTTTTTTTTCTGGACCATTTCTGTTAAGACCTTATTGTTTGTACCCAAAATTACATTTGGGCACGAAACATGATGAATGGATAGTTTTGGTGAGTATTTTGGGTTATGGGTCGATTTGAAGAACAAAATGAAAGACAGAGGGTTAACGTGGTTCGGCATAGGTTGCCTACGTCCACGGGCGAATCCCATTGGGGAGTGATTTTGTATTGATAGTAAAATTACATTGTATATGTTCTCCCCTATTGGATACCTCCTTATTTATACAGTTCCATATCTAAATATAAACATAAATTACATTAACTGCTCATTCATGCCTCCATCATCAATTCTGTATGAAACAGCTGGAGTTAATTATGCATGTATGAAACTACTGCAATTAGTACTGCATGGCAAAAACTGCTGCATTTAGTACTGCATGGCTGAAACTGCTGCAATTAGTACTGCATGGTCGAAACTGGAATTCAATTAATATGAAACCGCACATTTATGCTTCCATGATAAATTCTCGCATAAATGATGGTCGCGATATTAGTGGACATTTGTCTTGGCGAACAATTGACTCGCATGGGTAGGGAATGACTTGATGGTTGACAGTGCATGATGGGTCGGGTGTGGATGGAGGAGTCGGTGGCAAAGATGGTTGGAGACCGGTTGGCGATCTTGGAAGAGTTTTTGGCTGAGAATTGGTTAGCAGCATTACTGGCTACAAGACTGAAACTTGGCTAAGGGTGCGACTGACTTCGATAGTTGACCGATGGTTCACTTTGACCATAGACCTTGATCGGACGTTGACTTTGACAGTTGACCGACTTTGAACATTGACCTGTGCATGTGACCGGTGGGCTTCCTTGGTTGGATCAAGAGCGGGCTTGGATGAGGACAAAAAGATGATTCAAGTATCAATTTGGCCCATTAAGTGGTATTTTTACTTATGGTACAAACATCGCCCCCTCTTAACCTCCAACTTGTTGGGGGTTAAGAAAAATTTCGTGTTCCTTAGTTAGTGATAAAACTCGCCCCCAATTGTGGATTATTGATGTTGAGGTGATTGGTGAACTTCCCTTGTTGTTTGCGGAAATCAAGACGCCCCCAAGAGTAAATTTTTGTTGCTGAAGCGTAAATAAAACCTCCTTCATTGATTATGGAGATCGTAATCAAGTTTTCCCCAAGTGAGGCTATTGTGTTCGGCGGGAAACAGTTGAGTATGAACCATTGTTGTATGCGAAATCGGGACCGAAGGCTGAACTTCTCTGTAACGGAAGCGTGATGCTCCTGATGTAAAATTGAACTGTGGTAGTTGCGTTGGACTTGTTTGCGATGGCCACAAAAAACTGTCTTCTACAGTAATGAGCAAAACTGGGTAGTAACAGCATTGAGCAAAAATGGTTTGTAGCAGCTTTAATCAGCTAGCCTGCAGCAGAAACGAGTAAAATCAGATCGCAACAGCCTTCTTCGATAAGCTGGAATGCGGCTTTCGATCGGCTAGAATGCATTGCGGCCGGCTACGGTCACTGGACTGCAGAACTTCGAACACAACTGATCGCAAAGAATCTTCGATCACCGGACCGCAGCAGCCTTTCGAGCATTGCGAGAGTCTGCGATCACCGGACTACGGGAGCGATTTAACAAAACCGCACCGGGCAGTTACTGCGATCGATGGACCTGTGGAGCTGCGGAATAGAGTCGGACCGCATTTCGCCTGATCACCGGACACAATGAGAACGCAGCAAAATCAAGACTGAGCAACAAGGATCGCCTAGACCGGGCAGGAGTCATAATGTAGCTGGACCGCATCATCTTCGGATCTCTAGATCAGAAGAAGAATTTGAAAGGTGAATCACACGGCAGCGAAGAACCAAAGCCTAGACAGGTGAGATGCGAATATAGCCGATTGCAATGTTTTTCATCACCGTTCGCAGTTAGCCGATTTAGCAAAAGTTGGAATCGCAATACCGGGTATCACCGATTAGCTAACGACAAGAACACGCACCGGATCAGGCAGAACTACGTAGCTCACCGCAGCGAAATGCGACAGCTGGATCAGAGGAATTGCGACCTGGAGATGGACTGGGCAAATAGCCTTCGAACACCGGGTTCTAGCATTACTTAACAGCCGGATTGGGATGCAGCAATGATTTATCACTCTGGTTCACAGCAATGATTAACACGACATAAAGAAGCATGATCAGCTGGATCACAGGAATACAAATAGAGCGAATCAGTAGTAGCTTGATCACCGGGATCAGCAGAATTGTTGAGGGACCGGATTTAAACAGATTCGATAAACCTAGGTGTAACCATTACAAATAAAACTAGACAGCATCGATGGCGTCCAACCGAGTGCAACTGTTCGCATCGCTTGCGTCCAACTCGAGTACAGAAATTCATAGGCAAATTGACCGCATCGGTCGCGTCCAACCGAGTGCGGCAATTTCTTTTGAACTAGAGTACAATAATTCAATTAACATAACTATAGCGGTTTATCATTCTTGATGATTGTAAAAATTGCGTAAAAATATTAGGGGTGTACGTTCGCCCCCTCTTAATCCCGCAACTCGTTGGAGGATTAAGAAGTTTGGGTTACCCAAGTTTCGATTTTCAAAAGCTTAATTCCGCATTGCAATTTGATGCTATGTAACTCGCCCCCAAGTGTATGAAGTGTTACACATTGCCCCAAAAGAGTAATTTTAGACCATGAGGTGTTACATATCTCGCCCCAAGTGATAGTGAGTCACGTTGAAGTTATATGAAACTCGCGCCCGGAAGATAGTGATTGTCATGTCGCTCAATGCTCGCACAAGGGTGCAATTCCTTGCTACCTTTTGATCGCGCATGAAATTTTGAAGATGTCTGCTATCTGGAATTCGCGCGGGGGGCCATCCCACTATTCCGGGAGCGCGCGGGGATTGAAATGTGTGCATCTCCTCGTGAGAAAATGCTTGCCACATTATAGGTGCCTCATTGAATAAAAGTATGCATGATTATAAAAAAAAAAATGCAAAAAAATGTAAATTGTATACTTACCTTATTGAAAATGTTACTGCGACTTCGTTTACGAAGTGATTAGGATTCCCACTGGCTATGTCGGTGTTTTCCAAATGACGATGATTAGTATAGTTGCCTTAGCGTCTCGTCTCGACTTAGTAATTGATTTGTCTCGTGGGAATGGAATGCACCAGTTAAGTCCAAGTGGATCGAAGACAGCTTGTCACGAATCAGTATTTCAAAGCAACTGTGATCCAGTATCATCGCATATGCACAAAACTGATCAATCAATTGTGAGGAAAATCAGATTGAAACAGTTTTTTGGGAAAATCGACTCTGACAGTTCGACCCACTAGATCAGTAGGAATTAAAAAGGATCATGGGTCGTTCGATCAACAGGCCAACAGTGTTATCTTGTGAAACCGGATTACAATAGTTCGATCAACTGATCAGTAATAGTTATGTGGAAAAGGACTTTAGTAGCTTCGATCAATCGATCACAGTATTTTCGGTGGTGATTGAATGTGACCGTTTCTCGTGCTTTTGTCATTTTACATTCTTAAAAATTTTAACTTTCTCCAAAAATCGTAATGTCGCCTTCACGACCTTGGTAATTGACATACGATCTCATCGGGCCGACAATCACTCAATTTAGATGCACGAAGAAGAAGTTATCGAAGAAACGAAATTGGTTGGTTAGCCCATTACTCCAAACATGTTGATGACGTGATTGTACCCAAAAAATATTATTCTCCAATTGCAAAATTTTACCTTCATGTTGTAGGATATAGAGATGCAATCGCAACGAGCCAAAAATCATCCAATTCGGACGTGAGACCAAGAAGATATCAGCGAAACAAATTTTTAGACCAAGCCATAGTGGGGTGTACATATCCGCAAGGCAAGAGAAACGAGACGGAATAATCCGAGGGCTACGGGATTAGGTTGCGCCGTGTAGCATTGAAACAGGGCTACGAAATTAAGTTGTTGGCCGCGGCTTTGTCCAGCGCACCAAATCGTAGCCTCCAATTAATCGCCGATTAGTCGGAATAATCGCCGATTAAACACCGAGTAGTCGCCGATTGCTGCTCGCTGGTGGCCGCCGGCTTTGTCCGCCGCTGTCGCCATTCGCCGCCGTCGTTGGCCTTCGTCGCTCGTAATGGCCGCCGGCATTTTTTTTTTTTGAATTTGCTTTTGATGTTTTACAGAGCATCGAAAATGGATGTACCAGGGAGCATGAACGGTCTGTGTGTCCAGCGCATCGAATATTGATGTACCACCGTTGCATCGAACTGTTGCTGAGAATGTAATTTTGATGTAGCGCAGAACATCGAAGTTTGATATACCAAAGAGCATCAACGGTTCATATTCGTGGCGCATCGGAGTTTGATGTTGCAAGAAGCATTGAAGTTTTCCTAATTGATTTAAGTGGGTGTACAAAACCTCTAGAAGTGGGTGAGGGTTTTTAACGTGGGTGAGAGATACCCCAGAAGTGGGTGAGGAGGTATCCGGCTTGGGCCGCCGATTTTTTTTTTTTTTTTTTTTTTTTTGAAACCTTTCGCAACACATTTCTGGAACTGTGATCTTTGCCTTCGGACTTTTGGTGACAGGTTTCATTGACTTGTTGTGTTTTCCTTGAAAGCTTCTCGTAACAGCCCTATGGATTTTTAGCAACGGTTGTGTGGACTGTTGCTGTTTCTCCTGGAATTTTCACCATGATTTTGCTGCACTTTTGTGGCCCTTTTCGAATTTTACGAGATGCTTTTTCTGGAGGTTTTCCCTTGGGTATTCAAGCACCTTGAGATGTAGACAACTTGACAACTTTGCGATCATGACAGTATTGATTTTGTCATACAAAAACTTGAAAAGTGGATAATGCGTTATTTGAGAAGCAATTTTTCGGACTTTGGACTTGAACATGTCTGCGATCGAACATCCCGACAACAACCTTGGTGATATTCGCAGTGAGTCGGCTTTGGTGGCTTCGATGCATCTTGGGCTATAGTAATTGTGATTAACTGAACTGCAGCAGCTGCGATCAGCTGGATGACAGTGATAGAAATCGAAACTGGATCCAGCCATGTTGTGGATCGAATATCCTACAACAGTTTTGATAGTATTTCACTACATCTTTTGCCGCGGACCGAGCGTCCCAAAGAACACTATCATCGATTTTTGTAGTGATGCGATTTTCAATTGCAGATTCACAGGTAATAGCTTCACAAATCTGAAATGGCGAATCTTGATTGCGGTGATTGCGATCAATCGGATCGTAGTATGTGCGATTATACGTCGCCGTCAAGAATAAATGCGATCACTGGATCAGATCATTATGATCAAATCGACTGCAGCCGATTGCGATCAAGCTGGATCACAGTGATGATTTTTCAAAACGCTCGATCGCTTTTTTCACGGACACGATTTTGAAGCATTTTCTACAACTTTTCTCAATGGGAAAACACGATTTCTTATCTCGTATTTCCCCTTAGTCGGCGCAAATGTTTGTACCCAAAATTTACTTTTGGGCACGAAACACAATGAATGGATAGTTTTGGTGAGTATTTTGGGTTAGGGGTCGATTTAAAGAACAAAATGAAAGACAGAGGTTTAACGTGGTTCGGCATAGGTTGCCTACGTCCACGGGCGAATCCCCTTGGGGAGTGATTTTGTATTGATAGTAAAATTACATTGTATATGTTTTCCCATATTGGCTACCTCCCTATTTATACAGTTCCATATCTAAGTATAAACATAAATTACATTAATCGCTCATTCATGCCTCCATCATCAATTCCGTATGAAACAAATGAGTTAATTTCGCATGTATGAAATCGTCGTAATTAGTACTTGCATATAAACTTGCATTTAGTCTTGCATGGTCAAACCGCTCGCAATTAGTACTTGCATGGTCAAAGCTTCAACTGCAATTCAATTTACATGAAACCGCACATTTATGCTTCCATGATAAATTCTCCGCATAAATGATGGTCAAGACAGGACATTTGTCACAATGTACCGACTCGCATGGGTAGGGAATGACTTGATGGTTGACGGGCATGATGGTCCGGTGTGGATGGAGGTCAAGTTGGTAGCATGGTTGGCAAATGCGGAAGAGTTTTTGGCTGGAATTGGTTAGCAACATTGCTGGCTACAAGACTCGAAAAATTGGCTAGGGGTGCGACTGACTTCGATAGTTGACCGACGGTTGACTTTGACCATAGACCTTGACCGGACGTTGACTTTGACAGTTGACCGACTTTGACCATTGACCGGTCTGTGCGGACTGGTGGGATGCCTTGGTTGACTGGTTATCGGGCTTGAATGAGGACCAAAAGATGATTCAAGTATCAATTTGGTCCATTAATAGGTATTTTTACTTATGGTACAAACACTTATATCCTTTTTTTTGTTTTTTTTTTAAGCCTTTACTCTTGAGTCTTGAAAGAATGAATGTATAAAAGAAAACAGAAGTACGGTTTATGGAGAGACTCAACACCTTGACCTTGGACATTGGTACGGAGAACAAAATAGTCGACCACTACACCGCACACCAGTGGCGGAGGCAACATGTTGCAACGGTGTGCAGTTGCACCCCTTGATTTTCAAAAAAAATAAGAAGACTAGCATTTTCAAGCCCCAAAAAATCCAAAATAAGAGTTTGCACCCCCTAAAATCTCCAACACTTGCACCCCTAAGCCCAAAAGAAAAGTCGATGTTGACTTTCTTTCTCCCATAACCGTTGATAGTAGGAGAGGCTAATCATTAGTCTGATACGTTTTTCTTTCTCCCGGAAAACAATACCGGCATGGTCTTCATATCAATGCCGGAATTGATTAAAATCATATGCCGGAACATGATACCGGCATGCTCGAGAATTTCCTATCAATGCCGGTAGTCAAGCGAAAAAAAAAATCAACATTCTGGATACTTTTCATCCTGTTCCGTCATAGAAATTTAAGCAAAATACTATGCCGGAACATGTACCTCGATGCTCGAAAACTAGATTACCATGCCATAAATTTTGTTCAAAACCAGAAAAAATCAACATTCAAGATCAAAACCAAAAAAATCGTAACCCCCCAAACCCCCCGGATAGTGGCAAATAATTTATGAACATTTCCAACAATTGCCCGCATGGGTTTTTGGTTGAATACCATGCCGGCACCAAGCTTTTTCAGCTGCAACAATGGTGGACAATTTTTCAACCTCTTATTAGCGGTAATTCTCTCATCACAATCATCTTCCATTTTCAAAAAAAGAAATTCCTCTCAAATATTTTTTTCCCTCCTTCTACTCTCACCCAAACACAAATAAAAATACACACTAATCTATCCCCCAAATACTTAAGATTTTTACTAATTATTATTAACCACTAAACCTAATTAACGAGGGGTAAATTAGGAATTAAAAAGATAATTACATAAGGGGTGACCCAGAATTGCTATTGGGACTCCTATTTTGTCTTGTAGCTATATCCCCCAATTAGTTTTCATATCCTCAATTAATCGTTCTTATTCAACCTTATACCCTGCCGACTATATTTTGGTCGGCAAGGTCGACAAAAAATACGACTTTTGGTTCGTTTTGATTCTTCGTTTTTTTTTTTTTTTTTTGATTTCACATGTATAGTTAGAGTGTAGAAGAAAGATTTTGATTTTTTTTTATATGTTTTGGCCGGCAAGGTTTTTTAGTATGGGCAATTTGGTCTTTTAATACCTTTTAGACACCCCTTAGCACACTTCTTTGGATGGGAACAA
Organism: Papaver armeniacum; assembly: GCA_023531295.1. NCBI lineage: Eukaryota > Viridiplantae > Streptophyta > Magnoliopsida > Ranunculales > Papaveraceae > Papaver > Papaver armeniacum. The sequence goes on along the minus strand of JAJJWW010008069.1, from coordinate 497,763 downwards.
AATGGGTATACCCCAATTAATCTGGGTATACCCCAATCAAGCCAGGTTTATTATCCAATTATACAAAAAAGATTTAATCTCAATAATAATCTGATTAAAAGTCCTCGACAACCAACTGGGATTAGCCTAGTTGGCTAGGATTGAACTCCCAAGTTATAGGTTAGGGAAAAAAATCCTTAAAAATCTGTTATTTAATCTCAATAAAAATATCAAGCTAAATTCTGGCAACATACTGAGAGGTAATATCTTCGTTTATTGCTTCACAAATCTGTTTGCACCGAATTGGTGTGGTTGCCAGGCCCATCCGGGCTATGTTGCGAGTTCCAGTAGCGATGCACCCTACACAGTAAAAAATTGCATATTTCAGTATGGCAACAAGAATTCGATTACAGGGTTTAAGACGCTCACACTTCTTAGCACATCTTTGGTAAAATTCTTGTTCATGTAGATAGGTTTGAGATGTATGCTTTTGCCAAAAATTATAGCTAGAATTATGCATACCGAATTAGCTCATTTAGATAGATTTGAAATGTATGCTTTTGCCAAAAACTATAGGTTGATCAGTAACGAATTAGTTTTGCAGAGTCACTAATACTGATTCAGGTTATCGTATACTTCATTTATGGTTGAATTGTGCACATTACAATTTTTAAGACTAAACTGGTTATAAAGACTACTAAACAAGAATATTTTGAACTTTTTCAAGCTTGAAGCTCTTGGGACATTTCCTTTAATTAATCTAGCAAGATTTACCCAAATCCTATCAACTAACTGAAGAGGCCTACAATGTGGCATAACATTTTCCGTTTATTATTCGGAAGATTTATATTTTTATTTGGTAATTTGGTTCATTAGTTTCCGCCAACATCTTATACGCGGCTGAAGAAGAGAGGGACTCAATATTGATGCTTGATTACTGCTTTTGTAAAGAAATTATTTAAGGAATTGATACGACACTATATATAACATGTAGGGATCAAGTCCAATCCTACAGTGGTTTTGCTAGGAAAGATGCGAACAAATGAATATGATTAAAAGGGTTTTGCACTTTTGCTCTCCTTCCTTCACGAGATTCATCTAACATATAACAGTTTAACTATCAAAATATCTAACATATAACAGTTTTTTTTGGTCCGCATCAGTGGGTTTTTTTTTCCCATACAATGGCGTCTTATGATTAACTATCCACTGGATTTTGAGTTTTCAGGTGAAATGAAAATATATTCCCTCCTTTCCATTTTAGATGATGTTTTAGGGTTATTTTCTAGTTTCATAATACATGAAAGTTTTCATATTTTCCCACGAAACTACCAATAATATCTTCTTAGTGCTTGTCTGGTACTTGGTTCAATTTTGTGTTTTGCCTTGGGATTTAAACTGTGCTTAATTGCTATCATTTATTACCTCCTAGTGTAAGTTTAATTGATACAGAAGGACATTCTTTAATCATCATGTGAGATTGAAATGTATCGCCTCTACTATAATATTCTGATTGTATTAGCCGGATCCATAATAATGGTAGCCGTACCATGTTGGATTTGAAGAAAGGAAGAAAATTTCCGGTGGATACGTGTGCTATTCCATGGGATAATGACATATGATAAATTCGCAAAATGGGGGGAGAATTTATATGATAAATTCTCCTAGTGTGGCGAATTCGTTGACAATGGTTCAGTGTGCTGGAAGGCTAACCTCTGTGGCCACCATTTTAGGAATCAAAGAGATCCAAATCCAAAAGGATGGTACTCCTCGTACCAGTGCGTTGGGTTTGAAGTTTTTATTTCTACTAAGAAATATTGTGCACCTTGTTTTGGCTAACATTGACACATACCGTACTTGATACAAATAAAATGAAAGAAGTATTGTTAAATGACACATTTTTGGTCGCATGACATTAGAAAAGTATTGTCATTAATGCTCTAAGATTAGAGAACCAAAATGGAAATCACCATTGATTGTTGAGACTACAATTTTTGGTACGGGTATAATTCTTACTACGGTAGGAATTATAAATTTAGAAAATCAAATCATAATTCTTTCATTAAGAATTATATGGTTCCAAATTTTGGAAATTGGCATGTCTTAAATGACATCAATAGAAGTGAAATACCGGTTTATAGTAACGTATTGGAAGATTGGGCGGCCGACCAAATATCCAACGATGAGGTGTTACGATGTTACCGATGCATAAATTATGAACATTTGCATTACATAATGTAAAATGTCAAATAGAAATTGTCTATGTTTTTGGGTATAAATTTGTAGAAGATTGGGCATGAGTAGAGGAGTTACTCATCGTAATAATGTGCTTGTTGAAATAGCAAGTAAGTTGCCTACAAATTTTCTATGCCTCTAGTGTATGCAAGTCTATAATGACTTAATAACTTCTTGTGAATTAACTGTCAATGTTAATTATGATTCCTAGAGAAGTTACAATTATTTTGTAAAATCAAATAAGAACATTTTAATAATGTTGTCAGAATTGATTGTATAAGTAGATGCAATTAATAAATAACGAGGTAGAATGGCTTGGAACCTAACTTGTAGAGATCCCATTTTTGGAAGAAGTCATTTAAAGCTGTCTTGATTATTTGGGACTCAGGCTATGATCTATAACGTCTTTAACAAGAGTTATAATGAAAAGTCAAGACATACAAGTCTTAGACATTGGACAGTAAGACAATTACTCAATAAAGGAGTAATTGCAGTTAACCATTGAAACGGAGAAGAACTTGGAAGACTATTCATGGAGAGTCTCCCAAAAGAAATGTTTTCAATGAAGTATAAAGAAATGAGACTAAGGTCTCGTGAAGGAAGGTTGATCTCCCATAGTAAAACCCAACCTATGTTTTGAAAAAGATAAACAAGGTTCAATGTGGTACCAACAAGTTATGGATGTAGATTATGGAGCACTAATATAAAACTTCCCATTTCTAATTAGTCTTTGGGTTCTAAGAAAATAGGATGGATGTAAATCCTTAATGAGTCTGTGATTAGTAAAAGGTGTATCGCAGAAACACCTTCGAGACTTACCTATATGAGTATGGAAATCAGGCCGTTTCCTAAGAGAAGAAGACCGTTCTCTAAAGAAGACTCATGAATCAAGGATATAAGCACATGGCCATTAACGTGCTTGGCTACATAACACATGATTTATAAAATCAATATGTGTGGAGACTCCGGTTTATCATAAGGGATACTTGGTTCAAGACTGGTTTCACCATAGAATCTTGATAAGGCTTTGAGTTTCTTACACTAAGTGAAGGTTCAAATCCAAAAGATACCTATCATTTATGTGTTGATTTCAACGATGATGCTTAGTCTCAATTTAGCTTGAACTACGTTGGCCTGATCCCACTCGGGTGCGTAGGCGATCACTTGTGTGATGCGGCCACTCGATTTAAAAGTTTTGTTTTATTTTTATTTTCATGTTTTTGGTTATTGAAAATAGGGAGATTGTTGGATATTTTTAATATCTTAGAAAATAAAATGGTTTTCTGTTTTGGTTTGCCGCTATGACGGTGGTGTTCTGTGTTGGATAAACACAATGGATGTTAGTTGGAGATGATCAAGAGACACCTTTAATAGGTGTGATGGTTCATAAAAGATAACCATTCCCAATAGACACCTTATGTGTCTTTTAGAAGTGAAGAGGCATCTCCAATAGGCATGAATATCTCTATAAGTAGTGAAGGTATTCTCCCATTCTTTAACAATAAATTCAACTTGTTTTCTCTCTTTCTAAAGCATTATCAGAAACTTTTATAGTGTGTTCTTGATTTGGTCAAGGGGTGCAAACCTTGAATTCAATTTCTCTGTTGTAGGGCTTTCATTGTATCCTGAAGGCATTATTTCGCATACCTGTTGCAATCGCCAATTGATATTGGGAGGGTAGAAATAACCGTCTAAAAGAAATCTTATGAGCCTTGAAAGTTTGGAGTACAACAATCTCTTCCTGTGTTATTTCATCTTCTATTGTAACCCAGTTTTTTCCAACAAGTGCAGATTCTACGCTAGGAGGTAGATTTTGAGTCGCGATGAAAACTTTGTCCATATGACTAATTTTGGCACATGCCGGATTTTGGATTAACTTAAACCTTCGTTGGATTTGACTGGGGATCAGGGTCGGACTACTAACAGGCATCGACCCGTCCCATTAATTAAAAGGGAAATTAGGCGCAAGCCCAAAAAAATAATATTCTTATTGCCAGACCCAAAATTATTTTTATGATCAGTGACATTCATAATTACGCCTATGAAATTTTGATAAATGTCCGCATAACGGGTTATGCATCCTAATTTTTCAGGGGTATAATTGGCAACTCAACTTGGATATAACATATCTAAAAAACCGCGCCTTGGAATGTTACAAATTTTATATAGTTGGAAAGCTTTTTAAGAGAGCCACACAATGAGTACAAACAACAATACCAAATTTAAGTTTTTTGCAAAAAAAATCGGAGGCGATTGTTCTTTTAAGCAAAATTTTTGAAAATTTGGTACATAACCATTATGCAGCCACCAAAAACGATGCGTAACACATTATGCAGACACAACAAATGATGCATAAAACGTTATGCAACTATATTTTGGTTCATGCATCTGTTTATTTATGCATAACATGTTATGCATCCATTTCCTTGGATGCATAACCTGTTGCATAGTGCTTGATGCATCCATTTTCTTGACTGCATAACATGTTATGTAGATCATATTGTATTTGCATGAGAAGTTATGCAACCTTTTTGTTATTGGTTTCAATACAAACAAAAAAGTAGATGCATAACGTGTTATGCAACCATTCTTTGACCGCATAACAAGTTATGCAACAAGTTATACAACTATTATTGTAGGTGCATGACTAGTTATGCCGCCCTTTTTTTGTTGGTTTCAATACTAACAAAAATGTTGCTGCATAACATGTTATGCAACCATTTTCGGGACTACATAACAAGTTATGCGGCCACCTCTGAAGCTGCATAACAGATTGTGCATCCAATTTTTGCTTTTAAAGTTAACAAAAAGTGGCTGCATAATTTATTATGCAACCATTTTCGACTGCATAACAGATTAAGCATACAGTTTTTGGTAGCATAACTTAGATAGAAAAACTAAACATAAGAAAGAAAAGACCAATATTGACATACCAATGGATTACAGTAGAATAATATTTAATCTTTTTGATGATGTAATATATAGCAACACAAGCAAGCAACAGTCCAAACTACCCTCTTCATTTTGAGGACTCTCAAAAAAGAAGAAGAAAGATACAAGCAAAGCCCGCAAGTTCCTAATAGTCTTAATACGCTTGTATTTCTCCACCCAACCTGTAATCAAAGTTGCCAATCTTCTAAAGCATAGTTAAAATGGAATGTGTCGATTTGAACGTAAAATCTTCCTTGCAGAGTCGGCATTAAATGGAACATCTGACAGAAAAACTATTATGGTACTATAAGTTTTGGTCATTGATAAATACAACAATTTATGTGACATGAATTCCATTTAATAAGGATAAACATTTCCAAGCTCTACCGACCAAGCTACGATGCCTCTGTTTAGGTCTACATCATGATGCCTTAAAATCACTCGTAGTATCAACAAATGAGTTTCCAAAACACTAAACAGGCATGTCATCACTAACAAAGAAAGAGAGATATATAGAATGGTGGTTGTGATTTAAGGCTCCTTCCAAAAACTCCATACAAACTGCTCAATAAAAGTTGACAAAAATATCTCAACCAATGCGATTAACCTATGAATAACCCAATATTAAGAAGAAAAAAAAATCATTAGGAATTCATCTTAATAACATAAAATTGAATCAAAGAAGTAGCAAATGAGATCAATATAAATATACTGCCTTTGGAATGGATGGCTTGATTTCAAATGAATATAACCATCGTATTTCCAATCAGAATCCTCCAAATAATTCAAAACAACTTTGTAACCAAGATATCTTTGATTATTCTCTGATTATTATCATCTTTGGTTATAAGAAAGTAATCTTAGAAATTCATGATTCACTTGGGAGATTTATACAAACAAGCACGATACTACGTTATGAGATGGGTTTAACCATGGATTTAAGAAAAACTATATTATGAGATCTAAAAAAAAAACCGTAAAAAATACTCCCTCCATTCTTAAATAATAGGCTGATTTCATGTACAAATTACACATGAAACCAGCCTATTATTTAAGAACGGAAGGAGTAACATAAATCGAAATTGAAAATAGAAAATATGAAAGAAACAAGATAAAAGACATATTTAGAAACGATGAAAAGAAATCAAAACGATGAAAATAGGTCTCGATATCCTAGTTGCATTTCTCTTATTAACTCTCTCGAACATCTCTTCTCGAAGTTGAAGAAACAGAATTTTAGGATATCTAGGCCTCTGAGAAAATTTTACAAGAAAAATGGGTGCGCGTGTGAATCTTTCCGCCCTTGGGTTTGAGGGTGAAAAAAAATGAAAAATGGGTTTCCTAGTAGTTTTCACTCAACTAAAACCGATGTCAATCATTTTATTTTGTTGCATGATTCGAGAATGAACTTGTCTCGTGCATCTGACCCTGGAGATTGTTTGAGTCGATTACAACTTTTATCTCGACGTGCTGGGTATATGTCTAACTGGATTCGAAAAAAGCAATGTGGCATATCATTTTACATTATTTTCTCCGAATATTTGGTAATTCCGTTAATTAGTTTCCACCAACGTCTTATTTCATTCCTACTTCTTTTGGCAAATAGGTAGAGGTGATGCTTGAGTAAAAAAAATTATTTACGGAACTGATATGACACAAGTCCCAACACTATAATAATGGTTTTGTTAAGAATGGGAAACAAAAACTTGTGATTAGAAGAGTTTTGCTCTCCTTTCTCCCATACAAAAGGAAACGAAAATGTACACACTGATTATGAATCACGAGACTCACCACAACTTCATCTAACATGCGACTACAATGAACATTCGACATATATGAAACATGAAAAAAAATAATTCCCCAAGGTGATGGAGTGGGGTTTGTGTTTTCGCTAGTTGGGTCTCCATTTGTGGAATGGTTTTCTAGACTCTGCCTGCCATTTCTATGAAAGTAGCAGATGAAGAAGAAGCAGAGTAACCCCACTCCATCACATGTTAAGCATACAGTTTTTGGTAGCATAACTTAGATAGAAAAACTAAACATAAGAAAGAAAAGACCAATATTGACATACCAATGGATTACAGTAAAATAATATTTAATCTTTGACATGGAATATTACGAGCAAAAAAAAAAAAAAAAAAAAAAATTAAAAAAAGAAGAAGCAGAGTACAGGGAATATTACGATGAGACAACATTTCCTCGATGTAAGACTAAACTGGTTATATACATATGAAGATTTGGAGACAAACAATACTTATCTGAGACTTGATATATTTACTTATCTGGTTCCAAATAGACGATTTGGTTCCAACCACGAGTACCATCACTGCTCTTTGTGATCCTTCTCTGCCAAATTCCAAGCCTCTGGAAACACCATATTCAAGAGAGTCGGAATCATCCAGAAGAGGCATTGCAACAGGGCCTTGAGACTCCAAGGATCTGACCCAACCACGTAATTAGTAGTTTACAACCTGTTGAAGCAGACGCGTCAAATGCTTAGAAGGAAATATTTCAACAGACAGCCATAACGCAAGTACATATCTCGGGAACTTCATCATGAGGGCAGTGACCAGCCGGGGTGATTTGATAATAAGGAGCTTCAGGTACCTTTCTTTTCACCTGAGAGCCCCAGATAGGCATTACCCAAGGGTCCTCTTTCCCATACATTAAGCATATAGGTGTGTTATTCAGTTTACACTTGCAGACATAAGAATATGCGGGTATATAAGAGACGCAGTATATAAAAACAAGTGCGAAATACAACTGACAGACTCATAGCAGAACTTTAGAAATTGATCCCTACCTAGATAACGCTTCGTCAAATGAAAGTGTGCCTTAGGAGCAAACATGATTGAAGCAAAGGATGCAGCTGCTGCTGGATGTTCGGTTGTCTCAGTTATACTAGAAAAAACGGTGTCAACATCCGTGGAATGATCAGCATACACTTGCTTGAGAATCTCTGCAATACTTCTAGGATCGTTTATCTTTTGCCAACTGCACACCAGAGAATAAGATTAGTTTAGCCTACCATTGGATTGCAGAACATAATAAGAGCAGAACAAATGCACTTTAAATGAAAACTTACAGGAAGCCTATAACTTTCTTACACCAACAGGCAGAGGAAATGTGCCGGCCCAGGGGAAGATTCTTGCTAGTCTTGGGGAACTAATAGGATTAGGAAGAAGCGCCCAGAACGGGGTCACATTAAGCAATGTGATACCCTTAACTAATTCAGGATTACATGCGGTAAAATATAGGGAAACATATCCTCCAAGTGAGTTGCCTACAACGTAAACAGGTTCCTCAATAACCTGTAGCATAGCAGTTAAAGCCAGAACATGAATTCCAAGAACCGAACTGACATACGAAAGATCAAATTGCCGATACATTTGGCAATACTATAAGAATTGGCGCAAATTGGAAATGTAAAGTTGACAATTACCTCTTGTACGAAATGTTTAACCTGGTCCTTCCATAAATCCATTGAATAAACCAGCTCACAGATAATCTGACATAACTTGATAAAAATAATATCAAACGGAACAAGCGTACAGTGGTTCTACTACAGATTTCACGCTCTGAGTGATCTCCTTAATTTAAAAACTATGGTTTCAAAAGGATGTAGCCATCGGTATTTCCATCCAAGAAGATGTAATTGACTTGTGTTTCTTATCCGAGGGTAATTCAATGCCCTATAACATTCCTGGAATTGAAAGGCTAAGGTTTCGGTTAAAATGCTTATGAGCAAAATGGGGGTTATTGATTGTAGATAACCAAAATTTTGATACGTATTTAAACATATGCAGAAATTTCGATGGCAAACGAGTTAAAATAAGTGTTAAGATATCCACAATACTTCTTATTTTAGCTATGATGATTTATTATTATTACCATTAAGAATCTCACCTTTCAATCTTCTTCTTCAAATGATATAAACTACGAAGTACCATCTACTTTTCTTTAAAATGCGGAAGAAGATTGAAAGGTGAGATTCTCAATGATAGAAATGATTCATCATCAACTAAAATAGGTAGTAGTGTGGATCTCTTAACACTGATTTTAATTCGCTTACCATCAAAACTTCTGCTTCTATTTAAATCCGTATCAAAAGTTTGGTTATCTACAATCAATAACATCATTTTGCTCGCGAACATTACATCTGAACCACTAATTTTTTCAATTTCAGGATAGTTCTGGGGCACAGAATTACACTCACATAAAAAAACAAGTATGATTACATTTTCTTGGATGGAAATACAGATGGCTACGTCTATTTGGAAACCCTAGCCCTAGCTTTTAAAGTAAGGAAATTCCGGTTAACACTCTAGCTTGCAGAATATTTTGCACTCCAAACTGGTTGCAAAAAATGCTCCTAATCCATGATGGTTTTTCTTGAAAATGGTCCATCAGATATTCAGAGTATCAATTATTTTGAACAATATGCTTCAAAAAAACCTATTTTCAGAAAGGGATTGGGGCTCAGCTTGTTGCTCGGCTACCATCTAATTCTCTTGTAACCGAAGATGGTTAGTTTTTCTTAAACCTTTAAGGTGTTAATCAATAATTCATTAATAAAAAAATTTAACAAAATTTTATCATTTACCCAACTTTTTGCACATGATACCCACATGAATCTATCCATGAAAACAGATAACAAAGTCCGCAAAAAATAACTGTTGTTTAAATCGTGTCATACTACTTCTGGTTTCAGAAACATAGGCTTGTTCGATGCACAAATTACACATGAAACAAGCCTATTTTTCAAAACGGAGTGAGTATTATTTTGTGGCAAGAAGAAAAAAAAAAAACATTTGTGTTTTACCAGATTATAAATGTCTTGAGAATCTGAGATTTGGGTGAACCTACCACAATTTAAATTGCAAGAACTGGCCTGGAAGGCACACACCTTTATAGAGCTGATGAACAAACTAAAGCACATACTACAAGATCTACACGAGATTTCACATTCTGTATGTGTTTTGTTCTTGAAGCCAGCAAAATTTAAACAGTCATTGAAATAAAACGTTTTTTACAACTATTTAAGGAGTTTCCATTGCCACCTACAAATGGCAAGTGCTAACTTGTCATTCATCCCTAAACAAGCGACAATTATGCAGAACAGATGAGCTCAACGTCGAAACAAATATCAGCTTTCACAAATTACAACAGCAATGTGTGAAAGTCTTTAGCATTAACCAATGATCAAACCAACATCTACCATGGGGCACATTGCCCCCACCCAGAAATGGGCAGTTCTCTATAAACAGGTGATAACCTGTGGTAGAACCATCATATAGCATGGGGGCAATAGCCCCAAACTCCAAATAGCAAATTATACTGAGTCACGCATTTTATCAAACATAATAAAAGCATGAACGAAAACACTAAAACGAGGGCAACTGCCCCCCACATCCAAATACATACCTGTTGAACGAGGCTATTGATCTCAGTTGGAGTCATCAAATCAGAAAAATCAAGGTCAATAATAATCTTCTGACCAATTTCTTTAGCTTTTATCATTCTCTCAATCTTCTTCTCTTTTTCTTCTGACCTAATTCCCATTCGCTTTTTTCTGAGTTCTCTTCTCGATTCAATCAGTTTAATTTCTCTTCTTCACTGACATTCGATAACTTCTCATCCCATTCTTTGCGTTTTCTTTCACCTTCTTTCTTCTTGTGTTCTTTCATGGCGGCTTTTTTCTGTGCTTTCTTTTCTTCATATTTCTGTTGTTTTACAAGCTTTTTCTGAGCGCTTTTTGAGAGTGCCGGAGTGGGATTAATGGTTTCGGTTGTGGGGGTTTCATCTGTGAGAGGGTTTTCTAGGGTTTTTTCGATTGTGTCTGCCATTTTTACGGACGAAGAAGAAGAAGTAAGAAGGTTAAACGGGAGGGTATTTGATAAAGAACCTGGCCCATTAACTTAAACCTTTGTTGGATTGGACTTTTGAATCATTTGACTGGGGATCAGGACTCGGTGTCTAACTCGGTATCTGACTCGTTCCGAGGTAGATTTTGAGTCACGATGAAAATTTGTGCCACATGACTAATTTTGGCACATGCCTGATTTTGGGTAGGGGTGAGCATGGGCCGGTATGGACCGGTTTTCGCCTCATCCACATCCAATCCAATGCACTACGGATTTCAAATTTGGCATCCGCATCCAATCCATATCCAACGGATTTGCATCCAATGGATACACGGATGGACGGATTGGATGCGGATAATCCAATGGATTTGTTTCCAATGAATTTGTTTTAGTTAAAATTTACAAAAGTAGTGACAAAACCCCTAGGTGAACAAACTAGTGATAAGAAAAAACCAAATCATATTATTTTTAATAAATAAAAACAATTTCATTAAAAAGTGACACAAAAACCCCAGGTCAAATAATAATGATCAAATTTAGTTTTTTTTACTTTTAAAAAACCCAACCGTACCCTTTTAACTTTTCTTCTTCTTCTTCTCCCACCACCATCACCACCGGGCGGCAATAATGCATCTCTACACCAAATAGAAATGTAATGCTCCCCCCGACCACACTCTGCGCCTCCGTATCTCACCACTACCACCACCCTCCTCTGCCTCCTTCAATTCCTTAACCACCAACACCATCAACACCACCACCCCCAACCAATAGCAGATCAAGTAGATGATGATGATGGTGATGCTGTTAATCGATCTTAGGATTTCTGAAGTTAGGGTTTGTGGTAGATTGAGATGTAGATCGAGTTGGTGTTAGATTGAGAATTATTGGGTTGGTGTTTAATTAACTGCCTGAGTTAGTTTTGATGAAGAATCAAGAGTTAGGGTTTGTTCTGAATTTATATGATTCTATTGAATTCTAATTCTTGTTTTCATTTCTACTTGTTTATTACAGAGAAGAAATCTGAGGAATTTTGGTCTGATCTTATTTGATTGGTTCTTAGTTTCAAATCTGGAAATTGGAGAGAATTTGGAGAAATTGAAATTCACAAGGTTTGTATTTAATTGACTAGATACATGGTTGAGATTTTGTTGCTTTTTAAGTTCTTCATTTTGGCATAAGAAAATTTGTTGCCAAGTCTGTTGATGAAATTTCTTAAGGTTACAAAATTCGGAGGAGTTCAGGTTTTATGTTAAGAATATGGCCAGTTTTAGACATCATGTAAAAGATCTTTTCTTTAGGGTTAGTGAATTGTAGAAAGAAATTATGCACAATTGAAAGAATAAAAAGAGAGGTTGAAAGAGAAGTATGTATGTGATAAGATTGTCAATGGAAGTGAAGGAAATTGAAATTATGTATGTGATAAGATTGTTTGAAGCGGGTGATGTAGAAAGTGGAGATTATGTGGAAGAGTCGGTCAATATGGATAAAATAAACATGGAAGACTTGGAATGTACTAAACCCGGCAAAGACAAAAGAGGATCGGTGTTTATAACAATGCATACGAAATGAATTTATTGAAGGAGAAAAATTGGGAGCGTGTACCAGAGAAAATTGGTTGAAAGAGAGGACGGATTAGACAGAAAAAGTTGTCTTTAAGCCTATGCGCTAGTAGAGATCGTGAAAACCCTAAGGAAGAGCTCAAGCTTAGAGGCGCTGCATCACTAAAAGAACCAACTGGTCGGTGTTTGGCAGAAAACATTCCAGTGTTTGCTGCGAGGTGTCTTTCCACTGAAGGTGAGCTCTAAGCTGAGGCTAATTATCAATATCAAAGCTCAATGAGTTCAATGCATGTACATGTTTTTGCTGGGAGTAAAATCTTGCATTCTTTATGTTCAGGTTCCATGGTGGCTAGTGGAATTGAAGTCTATCAATGAGGTTCACTTTATGCATTTAGTATTTGTACACCTCTTTCCATATTGATGGATTTTGGAAGTGCTCGGCCTGCAAGGAAGCAAATTGTTCACGTTACTAAGCATTACAAGCGGGTATGTCTTTATTTTATTGCCAAATTATTTTCTAGCAAAGATTATTGCTTGCCACTTGCGTGTTTTCATTCATGTGTGATCAGCCTTCTGTCAAATGATGTGTTCCTTCATACCGTTCTTGTTACTTGCAAGTTGCGTAAGATAATACTTTTTCTTCTTGATCTAATAATCAAATCACACTAAATTCAAGTTGTTTTATAATTACTTTCTTCGTATCACAGAGTAAAATTAGATGCACTTTCTTTGCCTAATATCAGAATCATTATATGCTTCAATTGCTTAAAAATGGCTGGTATGTAGGAATGGGCGGCCGAGCATTGTTCTGCACCATTTCGATCTCCATAGTTGTGGGATTTCCCTAGCCATACTGATATAGATGAGAGAACAGATATTTGGTCTCTTGGATGCACTTTGTATGCAATCATGTGAGTAATTTTCCTCATTTCTCTCATTACGTTGTCTATTCCTGCACCATTTTCCTGTATCCTGTATGAATCTTTTATTTGGTCGATTAATGTTTTCAATACAAAGATACCCAATGGCAATAAGATATGAACGAATTCACAGACTACTATACTTGCACACCTTGAAACTTGTACCATCAACAGTGATGGGCTATGAGACTACGGACTATTCACTTCCCAAAAGGAGGGCTACATGTCAAAAGACGTGAAACTCCATAACAAAATCCAATGCCTTGAATGTAGCAGTCCAAATTAAATTTTTTGTCTAATAGAAAACCACCTTTACCTATTTTGGACCTGCTACATTCCTTCCAACAACTATATAACTTACAAGAATAACAAGCACAAGAACTTCCCACAAGATTATTTTTGTTGACTTAGCTACCAATTGAAGTTGAGCTGCGGTTTGAGATGGAACCGATAAGGAGACTGAAAAGTCAGAAATGTATGAAACTGCAGGTATAGATGAATGCTAAGATACGGGTAAATGAGGTTGTCGTTCTTTATGCCATTGAGAATTGCAGTTGGAGATGGTAGGTGGTTGAAATGAGCTAAGCAAGAGCATTTACTTGGTGCAAGTGATGTTGTTGGCCATGCGGGGAAGTAATAGAGATGCATTGGTGTTGTGGTGAACAATCGAGTTGAGCATGGTGGAGTTAGGTTGGCAAACAGATTGCAGTTAAACCGAAATGGCAAATTGCTAGTGTGTGATGAAACCAAAATCGGTTTCATCGTATTTTTGGGTGGTGGTGGGAGGTCGTGGTGTTGGTGGCGATGCGGTGGGTGTTGGCGGTGGTGTTGACCGGTAGCGGTGGCTGGAAGTGGTGATGCAATTGCCCAGTATTGGTTGGTGGTGGTGTTAGTGGTATTGCAGGTGTTGGCGGTGGACGGTTGTGGTGCTGGTGGTGGTGCTAGATGGTGGAGGTGGTGCAATGACGCGTTGGGGCGGCGCGGTGGTGGTGGTAGTTGGTTACGATGGTTGGCGGTGGTGTTGGTCTCGGTTGTTATTGGTGAAATGACAATATGTGGAAAAATGATGAAACCAATTTCGGTTTCATCTATTTTTGGTGAAACCAATTTTGGTTCCATCCTTTTTTCAGTTTGAGTTCATCATTTTTTATCATTTTCAGTTTTGTTGCATCATTTTTTCTCATTTTTGTTGAACATTCATCAATCAAATTAATTGTTTGTGGTGGTGGCGGCTGGTTGGTTGTGGTGGTCGGTGATAATGATGGTGTTGCTCGGTGACGGTGGTGGTCGTCATCAACAGTGGTCTGTGGTTGTGGTCGTTGGCTTCGTTGGTAGTTAGCGACGGTGGTGATGATGGTGGTGGCGGCGACGGTGGCGACGGTGGTGGTGCAGTGGCGACGGTGGCGGTGCAGTGGTGGTGCAGTGGCGGTGCAGTGGCGATGGTGCTGCTGTGCTGTTGGTGGTGAGAATATAATAAAAATTAAATGTGGGGTTGATTTTTAGTTTTGTTGGGGTGATTTAAATTTAAAGAGGGTAATATAGACAGTTTATGTTAAATGGGGTTTTTGTGAACAATTTGTTTTGTTGGAGTTTTTGTACATGGATAGTGACACCTTTGGGGTAATAACCCGCGCGCCGTAAAATTTATAGTAAAAAAAATAAAGCTACCACAAGTGACTCCTTATAAAACCTACATATCCTATATATGTATACAAATATAAAAATGTCATGTACAACACCACGAGCAAACATCTTAAAAATTCATAAATGATCCATAGTATTTTCTATAACTATATAAATGTCCTTAATTTAACGGATATGGATGTCCAACGGATTTTCAAGGTTGCATCCGGGCCCGATCCGTTATCCGTTAGATTTCAAAAATTCCATCCGCATCCAACCCATTAACGAACGGTCCGGGCATCCATCCGCAAATGAACGGTTGGTCCCGGTTAAATCCGCGGATTACGGGCCAAATGCTCACCCTAATTTTGAGTCACCATGAAAACCGGTTTGAACTGAGTCAATGTGGTTGTCAAGCCCAGATTCATGTTGCTGAGTTCTAGTGATGCCTACATGGTCAAACATTCCATATGCCCTCATTTTTTGCTGTTGCAACAAGTCAGATTTCGCAGGGTTTAAGACTCCAGTTTGCACTTCTTAGTAGCGACTTTGTGAGCAATGGATGAACTTGCAGCACATGTTTGGTAGTTTTCTAGTTCATGTAGATGGATTTGAAATGTATGCCATTGCTTAAAATTATAGCTAGATTATGTAGAACAATGAGAAATGAATTAGTTCTGCAGCGGATCAAAGCTGTGCAAGATTCACTGATACTGATTTACTGATTATGGAAGATTTATGCATATTACAATTGGACAACAATTTTGTAAGTTGTATTACCGGACTGGTAAACACATGAAGATTCAGATCTTAATAAACAAGATTGTTTTGAAATTTCGCAAGCTATAAGCTGTTGAGGCATTTCCTTTATTTAATATACCAATAGTCACCGAAATCGCGTCAGCTAACTCAACGGAACTGCAATAACGAATAACAATTTCGGTTCATTTTTCGGAAGATTTATGTTCCCCATTGGTAATTCGTTCATTAGTTTCCACCAACATCTCATTTCACTCTAATAGCTTCATTAATTTGGGAAATAGGCAAGGGGTTGTTTATATTAATATGCGGTTGAAGAAAGAGGAGCTCAATATCGATGCTTGATTACTATTTATGTAAAAGAATTATTCAAGGAACTAAAACGATCGTACGACATTATATATAACAGGTAGAGCGCTGAAAAGGCTAAGATAATTAAGCACATCCGAGTACAACCGGCCTATAACGGTTTTTCTGAGAATGGGAAACAAATGAACGTGATTAAAAGAGTTTTGTTCCCCTTTTTTCCCATGTAAAATTAAACGAGAACATGCACACTGATTATGCTCAAGACGTGATGACTATATGAGTCACGAGTCTCACCACAACTTCATCTAACATGTAATAACAATAATGAACACGATATTTATGAAACATGAAACTTTTCCCGCAAGGATTCTGATGGAGTTAGCCAACTCCGATTTGACCAGGCGTGCCTTCATTGTTTTACAAAAAAAAAAAAAAAGAAAAAAGAAAAAGAGAGCAAGACTTCTAGAGTTGTTTAGATTACCTAAATTTAAGAAAAGTGTTTTGGGAATTATTTTTAAAGTTTTCTAGGACAACCGTAGGCTTTTTAAAGGTTTCTAGGACCACCGTAAGTGGTGGTTGTCTCATTGTCTCCTAAAACAGGGGCGGAGCCACACTGAGAGGTGGGTGGGCAATTGCACCCTCAAATGTAAGCTTCCAAGCCTAATTTAAGCAATTTTTCACCCATTTTAGTCTTTTTAACCCTTTTGCACCCCCTAAAATATGCACTGATTGATAACTTGCCCACCCATTTTTAGAATTCTGGCTCCGCCCCTGGTGGAAGTCCTAGATGCGGACCAAAAAAACACCACCAGTTGATACCCATCTAAATCCTAAAGACAAGGGTGACAACCATAGGCCTCTTTTTTTTCAGGGGTGACAACCATAGGCACATTTTTTGAACTTTACAAATATAGGCCGGTTTTGACCGTTTTATTTAAAAAACGGCTAATGGTGGTTATCCACTTTTTTGGCACCGTTAGGATAGTATAGAAAGACTTTTAAGTCCTCAAATCACTGGTAACTCAGTGAGTGCAAGTTTTATTTTCACTCGGTTCAGTTTGTGTCTTGCGTGTAACGTTTCGGTAAATGTGGACTATATGTACACGTCACCACCATCTGTACATGTGACGTGGCACCTCTAAGAATTTTTATACACGCCTGAAGTTGATCACGATCACGACTTTAACAAAAACCCATGGCTTCTAAATCGTTCTGAATTCTAACTGTAGTAGCAGGTTTTCCCACACTACACCCCTCACTATGTTTTGGTTAATTAGTCCATTGAAAGTTGTATAATTGAGAATGTTTATTGATTAATCTCATGAGTTGTTTACACAGGAAAAGTAGGATTACACTTAACAAGTAAAGCACTCTTAAACTTTCTCTCTCCTAATGACTTGCCAAACAATTCCCCCCCAAAAGATCCCTTACAACAGACTCACTTAGCCCTTTATATAGGGTAATACACAGTGGATGACAGCTAATCTATCCTTTTATTTCGGAAATGTTCCGCGAAGTGTCGCAGATGTACAAACATTTATTCTCGCGACACTTCTTAACCCTCGCCTTAGTTCCATGTCTTTTCTCATTGTTTTGTGTGTCGTTATTCATCGCGTCGTTTATTTTGGGCATCTCATACTACCTCGCGACATCGTTGTTTATTAACCCCGCGAGCCTGTACGTTGCGATATTATGATCCTACATCTTGCCTCTTTTTCCTTGAATATTGCTTGAAGAGCGATTTTTAAGGAAAAAATCATTATTGTAATAATCTTTGGTCTTTCTTTGATGAAGGAACGAGCGGAAGAATCTTGTACTTGAAAAGTACGTACTTGCCTCTATTCTTTTGCGATGTTCCGAAGTTTTGCGTCTCCTGTCTCTCCTCATACTTTTCTTGCGAAGGGAGGAATATCATGAGAGCGATGCTTTTTATAATGTCTCTGAGGATAAATTGGTCATGCAGGATATTGATTGGCACCCGGGTAATAATACCACTCCTCGCCACTCAAAGATGAGAAATGGTGGGTTGTACCCTTGATTTTAAATGGTCCTTATATCGCGGGCCCACACGTTCTTCCTGCGAATCTCGCAGGTATCATCCTTGGGAATTCAAATGGCACGAGAAGAAGAAAGAGGTATGTTTCCGACTTCAAATTTGGCTTTCGTAACTTTCTTTCTATAATTGTTTGAGTTTGTGAAATCTCTCAGATAGCCAGGTTGAGAAGAAGCTACAAAAAGGATCCGTCGGAGGATACTCTGACAATGCTCCGATCGCTTACGAGTGAAGTAAGAATCACTTCCTTTCTTCTTATTTAAAACAATATTGTTGCCTCTCTTCTTATCTTTACGCGTATGCGAAGGTTGGAGTTGAAGAAACTATTGCTGCCGAAGATTAAAAGTAAGGGTAAACTGCTCACCGGAGTAAATCCTCTCGCCCCCTTAACTAAGAAGCGAAAGGTCCAATCCTCTTTCTCGCCTTAACTCAAGCTCGAATCTTCGACGAGGATAACCATGAATCGAATTCCTCTCTCGCCAAGAAGATTCCATTGACCCGATTCTTCCATGGATCGGTTATCCAACATCTTCTCAGATCAAGTTTCCAAGGAATGGGAGATGCTCCCTAGCTTCTCTTTGCGGGGCTCTCGCAAACGTGTGTAATGCCGCTTTTTACTGGAAGGCAATAATTCATTCAATGGAGTCTCTAGAGTTGTGTCTCCGACCTTTGAATGCACTTGGGTCTCGTTATGTGTACAAGTCATACTTCCCTCGCTAATCTTTAAATTGTTTAAGTATATATATATGTTTTAATGATTTTTCTATCTTCTCTTATAGGTTGGAAGAACTTCCTTTGTAGTTGCCTCAGACCTTGAGAGAAGACGCAACAATCTTGAGAAGAAGAATTCGCAATTGAGCAAGAAGATTCGAGAACTGGAGACTGAAGCTGCGTCATCTCGCGATAAAGACGAGACGATTCAAAAGTTAAATACCGAACTTGACTCCCAAAGGGATAAGGTGTCCACTCTTCAAAACGCTAATCAGCAACTTTATGGTATAAAATTTTACCTCCTTTTACTATTTTTTATTTAATCGATCGCCTATTGCTACCTAACTTATTACTTTCGCGAATGTATATAATCTCTCCGATGAGGCTATTCTTCTCCATACATTTCACGATCCTATGGATAATAACCTTCTTCTCGCTCACCTCAACAACTCTTTAAGTAGTTCATCAAACAAAATTAACTCCCTTTCATTAAATGAACTTGAGACCAAATATCGTCTTTTAGAAATTGAACATAGATCTGGTTTAAGTGTCACAACCAATTTAAACGAATGTTTCTCGAGTCCAATAAAGAAATCAAAATTTTGAGGAAGAAAATTAGTGACCTTATAGATGATAAAGATCGCATTGCTAATAATGGTGCACGAGGCATTAGCAACATTTCAAAATCTCTCCTTGAACTACAAATTGAACGGGATGAATTGCTTCGCGAATTCCTTGCTTAGTGAGCGAGAAGATCAAATTCGTTCCCTCCTTGTTATAAATAGTGACGATGAATTACTTCGAATACTTGCGAAAGTTTTAGATAATGCCAGAATAATCTAGGTGTTGATGTTAGTCTTCACGCGAGCATACTTCCTTGATTAAAGATATGATATCTCGATAGAGAAGGTTATTTATTACACCTTACTACTTCTTACTTCTGTAGTATTCCTTGTAAATTATTAACTTGTTGTTACTTATTTGCGGAATCCGAGAAGAGGCTTCAGTTAGAATTAGAGAGCTTGAATCGAGAAAGAACAACTCGTAGGAATTTTCCAAATGAAAATTGAAGAACTTGAATCGAAAAACAACAGCTCAAGAGTCTCTCCTCCGTAATAACAAGTATTCCAAGTTGAAGGAACAATTTGAAACGACAAAGTGAAAAACTTTAATAATGATGCCGTTCGTTTTTCGCAATGGAGCCATGGAGTATGTTTGTAAACACCAGAACATCCCTCTCGCATACATATCCACGGCTTCTTGAAAAGGTTCCCGAGAATCTACCTGTCTCTCAAGTTTCGATAGTGAAGTCAGCGAAGAAGAAAATTTCGCGATGAGAATAATAAAATTGATGAATCGGATGAAGAAGAAGAATCACCCAAGATGTAATTCTTTTTGTTTTCTTTTGCTGCGTGTAATATCTGTACATTGCTGTATCTTTGTTATAGTGAACTCTTTTTTTCATGAATTCAATCTTCACTCCCCTTTTTTGTTAGTTCTTCCTTGTAATATAATTGGCTATCTTTATTGATGTATAACTCTTTCATCGGAAGATGAATAACAATATTCCATCTTTTCCATTCCCATACTTGCTTAATTATTTATCTTCCTATGGAAGAAGTTAGTTATCCTCATGTATTTTGTTGGATAATAATTTTAGTGTTATTGAAATGTATAGTCGCGACGAGGTCGCAGATATCTTTATGAATTGAGAATTCTATCTCTTTTCTTTGCGACAAGGTCGCAGCCGCCTCTACACTTTCATGCAAAGGCCCATTGACCTTGCCTTATCATTTTGTGTGGTCTTCCAAGTCAGACCTCCCTAATTAGAGGTCCTCCCCACCACTGCTTCATTGCGACAAAATCGCAGGACGTCTTTTACACTTGTATGTAAAGACCCATTGATCTTGCCTTATCATTTTTCAAGTATTTTTGCCTCTGCAGATGTTTTGGTTGCAACAATATGACAGGCCTAGATATCCATGCGAATATAAAGCCCTATGACATTGCCGTCTTTGCGACGAAATCGCGGGGACGTCCGTACACTTTCGTGCAAAGACCATTGATCTCGCCTTACCCTCGCGTTAGTATTATTGCCTCTCTGAGGATCATTGCACAAATATGACAAGCCTAAGTCTCCTTGCGAAAACAAAGCCTCATGACATTTGCGTCTGTTTTGGCACTCCCCCTAATGGAGAGCACCGCCCTTATCATCTCCCCGGTTGCCCCTTCAAGGAGGCGAAACATCGACCATACAAGACTAGCTCCTCCCATCCGGTCTTAACAACAACCAGTTGTTTTCGCGATTCTCTTATCCCTTATACCTATAGGGTTTATGGTTACGAGACTGCACCCTAAGTGGAGTTTTCTTCGGGCGAGTGCAACGCATGCCAAGACTTGCCAAGAATGGCCAGGGTAGGTTCATCCATCCCGGGCACTCGCTCAACCGTGTACCTCGGCGCCTTGAGCATACACGACTCCCTAGGAAGAGACCCTCGGTCGCCCAACCAGGGTATAACCTACATATATAGTTGGGAATCCAAGGTACCTCTTCCGGATAGGCTTTCATGGGCCCCAAATTTTCATGGTTCGAGGCTTCGGAGCGGTGTAACCTTCCCCCCGAACCACGGCGAGAGATACCCCTTATATGACGCACTTTAGGTCTTACATTTGCCTCTTACGAAATGTTATTCGCGAACTAGGGTGTACGCCATAAAGGTTCGTCCCATTCATTTGCGCATTTATATTTGTTAAATCATTAAATCATTCATGTTTCATTATTTGCTTGACATTTGTTTGCAAGTATTATTCACGATTCTGTTTCACTTGTTGTATTTCACTTTTCTTTCTTAGTCGAATTCTCATTTACTCTTTGGTCTGCGAGATTCTCGTACATCATTACTTCAGCCGTTACTTTGCATCCTGCTTTTATTGATTATTCACTTCTTATGCCTTTTGTTCCTCATATCTTTTGCTTCTTCATTGTTATAATATTGGTCCTGTCTCAAGCATTCACTTATGCGGGTATGTTCAAATTTTTCTCACTTCTATAGCATCTACCATCAGTTTTCCTTTCTCGTTCATTTCTCACATGTTGCTTCCAACCCTTTCTTTTGGCATTTCTTTCTTCGCAGACTTTCTATATCGACCTCATGGCACTTTGTTGCGACTCCTTCCAATCTCCCCGTATGATACCAATGCCATTTGGGTGTGGAAATTTTATGCATTGATGGTATGTTGAGGCGATCCCCAAAATTTCATGAAGCCATGGCCTCCCAATTAGTGCATTATACGGGGATTCCACATCAACTACACGAATAAAATATCGATTGATAATCCTTGTAGAGGTATCCTCATGTGAACCTCTCCCCTTCGGTTTGTTTGCAGTGCCATTAAAGCCATATATCTTGTATGTCGAGGGAATCAAATCCTCATCTTTTCCGCCCATCGTCTTGTAAGTATGGTAGAAAGAATATTCACCGAACTTCCGGTGTCGATTAGAATTCGGTTGATCGCCCAACAAGCTTCGCCTCATCATCTTCTCCATCGACTGGTTTCGGGTTAATCTCTAGTTTCACAACCAACGGGCTATCGTGTGTTTCTCTTCCTTTTGGTACTTCATCTCGGAGAAAGAAATAGTTTTCAACTGCCACTTTTCTAATGCCGTTCTCGCCGACTCATTATTTCTTTATCATTAGCGTCTCGCAAAAAGACTCTACCGAGTACGTTGTCATGGAAATCTTCGATGGTGCGATAGGAGTGGACAATAGAGTTGCAGTTCAAATTCTTGGCTTTTGTTCCTACTTCTATCACAAATGTTTCCTTTCCTTTCGCCGACACTCGTTCGTGCATCTCCGGTGGTGGTGGTAATGTCTCGACTGTTTCTTCTCCCTTTAGAAAGTGATTCAAACTTCCCCGATCAATCATCCCGAGAATAATTCTCTTTATGTTTCTACAATCGTTTGTTTGATGCCCATGGAAGCGATGGTAAGAACAAAACTCATGACTTCTATCGCTGGCGGTGGTTCCATTCAACATTCCAAGGTGCTGGTACATTTTCCATCACAAGTATAGCTTCCCGTGATCTTTTCAACGCTAGCATTCGGTGGAGGCATCTTAACTGTTCCCATACTTGTTCTATGACTTCTCTCGCCTCCACGGTTATTTTGCCTTTCGTCCACCATAAGTTTCTTGCACATGATCTAACCTCTCGAATCTTATTATTGCCGTTACGGTTGTAGTAGTTTCTTTCTCGCTCAAACTCTTCTTGATCGTGGCTTCCCATGGCTACTATCTTCTCGCCGTCCCTCACGCCTCTCCTTTTCTAGCTGTGCTGCGAAGTGCTCGCCATCAGTATTTATGAATTGAGGCAACAAGCTTGCGTTCACGGCGTTAGAGCTTGTATTCGCGACTCGGATAAGAATTCATTTCATTCTCGTCTTTCTTCTAAGGCGATGTATTCTTCCCCATAATTCTGTGATTCGCCATCGTGATTGTATTTTTGATTCTAAAAATTTGAATGTATAACAAGTTAGTCGCAAGAGAGCATTCACAAATGAGAGTATGAGATATCTCTCCTCAACCCGTCCCGCCATTTCGCTACACATGGTCCTCCATCTTACCGTCAACCGCCCTTAAGCTCTCGCCAATCCTTTGTTTCAACCCGAATACATCTTCAATACCTGGTCGCGAAGTGTTATTACTTATGTATGCTCCCGAATGTGGCTTGTAAATGGTTAAATGATGTGATTGTGTTCCTTGGCAAACCTTTCAAACCACTTTAGTAGCTTCTCCTATTAAGCTTGACGCTGAAATATTTGCATAATATGGCATCATGATTCTCCCATTGTAACATACATCTCATATAAGCCTTAATATGTTGTATCGCACAAAGTTGTTCCATCAAAGATGTTGGTTAATGCAGTAGATTGCACTTAGGAGGTATTCCTCCCATCTGTACTTCTAGCGTGAAGGGATTCTTCGCGGCTTCGCGATGGCTTCGTCCAGTTGTCTCCTTCCTCCTTCCCTTCTATTGTTCAAGAATCCTCTCATTTCGGCTAGTTCTCTTAAGATTTGTTCATTTGCCTCGAATTTGTTTCTCTTGGTCTTTTTAGCTCTGCTTCTCTCCTTCTTCGCTCGTGCCTATTTTGACCTTCCCTTCCTGTTCGTTATTTTCTCCTCTTCTTTCCTCGCGACGCTCTTCTTCGTTTCTTTCATCAATTGCACGCCATTGTATCGGTTATTCTCTCTTCTTGGTTGCCTCTCCGCTCTCATCATCTCGCACCCTCTCATACTCTTCGTTGATATTTCTATTGTTACGATTTTTTTCCCTCCTTCTTTCTCGGTTGTCATGGTTATTCTGCCGGATTGCTTCTTCCATCTCTTGATTTTCTATTTCCGCTCTTATTCTTTCTCTCTCGCGAGCTAGTCGCGCTTGTTCTATGTAGTGTCTCTCAATGTCATCCTCGATCTCTCGGTTTCTTCTCAATTCTTCTCTCCCGTGTAGAATTATTCTTCCTTCAAGAAGGTTGGATCATTCGGCCCTTGGAGTTGCAAGTTTTCTTGATTTTCCCTATTTCGCTCATTTTGAAGATTTTCGGGCCGAGGAATATAACGATCTTCTATTTCCCCTCTTCTCTCGCCATGCTCTGCGTTTGGATTTTGTGTTTCTTCATCGGTATTTTCTGTTGGTAGAACTCTCCTTCTTTCTTCTCTATTCGATCTTGAACTTGATCTCACGCTACTTCTAGATCTCCTACTTTGTAATCTCATATTTTCCATCCTCAATTCATGATTTTGTCTTGTCAAATTTGCTCGCTCCTCTGCTTCTAATCGTCTCTCTTCGTGTATTGTTTGTCTCAATCTTTCTAGCGCTGCCACTTCTTCGTTTCCTGGATTCATCTCTCCATTCATCCCTTGCTCTCCTTGTCCATTGTTCACCAGCTGCTGCTCCTCTTCTCTCTCATCTTCAGAATCAGATCTCCAAGTATGTACACTCACTCTATCATAATCCACAGCCGCGTTTGCTCTTTGGGGAGATTGGTGGTTTGTTTTGACCTTCTCCATCATTTCTCATATTCATCCTTGATGATTCTCCTGTTTCATTCCTCCTTTCTCCAAAGAAGTCTCCCACTTCTTCTTATAATTGTTGGTTGCCCTTGTACATTTCTTCTTCTAGCCATCTTTCTTTTTCAATGAATTCTTGAGTATCTTTTCCAAATCTCTTCTCTCGTTAATCTAAATTCTTTCCAATTTCTTCACAATCACTTTGCTCGTCCCTCGTTTCTAGCGCATATGTAGTAGCGTGTTTTCCCACACTACACCTCACTATGTTTTGGTTAATTAGTCCATTGAAAGTTGTATAATTGAGAATGTTTATTGATTAATCTCATGAGTTGTTTACACAGGAAAAGTAGGATTACACTTAACAAGTAAAGCACTCTTAAACTTTCTCTCTCCTAATGACTTGCCAAACAATTCCCCCCAAAAGATCCCTTACAACAGACTCACTTAGCCCTTTATATAGGGTAATACACAGTGGATGACAGCTAATCTATCCTTTTATTTCGGAAATGTTCCGCGAAGTGTCGCAGATGTACAAACATTTATTCTCGCGACACTTCTTAACCCTCGCCCGGTTCCATGTCTTTCTGCTTTTTTGTGTGTCGTTATTCATCGCGTCGTTTATTTTGGCTGTCTGCGACTACCTCGCGACATCGTTGTTTATTAACCCCGCGAGCCCTGTACGTTGCGATATTATGATCCTACACTAACATCACCTTGAAATCTCTATCATCATCAAGTATTTAACTATCGTACAATATCTTGTTCATGGAAACTCAAACGCAAATAAAAACCCAACTTCTAATCTCATTTAACTTCGGAAATAATACTTCAGTTTCATACATTTATCTGTTGTCTTAACTGATTGCAGAAATACATGCATTCATTGCTTCAAACATACTCACCACACTTCCTGCTCAAACCTTACATACATCTAATCCATTTAAGCTCATTCAAATGCCATTCACCACCCCATTAAAAAACAGTTGCAACATCATTCCCTGCATTAACAACCAATGACTACAACATATTATGCTTTACCTTCTTGGCATTCTGTCACAATCCATGACAACCAAACACAAAAATACCACTGCTCTGCATCAATAGCAACAACAATCCATGTTCAACAACATCTACCTGCAATCATTTCATTTAATCATAACCATTCCATAATACAACATCACGGCTACATCTCCATTCTTCTCAGTTGTTCAAAACCCTAAAAAGAATTCCACCATTACTCTTTTCAATTCAATCTCACCACTTCAGTTAGCACCGGCAACCACCTCAAACCATTCTACCAATATTCGCTGCACAACCCTGTCATGGCAACAAACTATGTTTTTTCCAACTTCTAATTCTTCTTTGCAGCAACAACAACCTTCAACATTGCCTATACAACTTGCAAGCATTGCAGTTCTCACTCTCCTGAGCCAACACACACACAATCCAGTTCGTCAACAACGAATTTCAATGGTACCCAAGTTCAAGAACAAGCTAATAGAAAAACTTTCGATCATATTCATACATTAGAATCAATTAAATTGAAAGTACAATAGGAGATTCAACTTATCTTCTCGGTCGATTTTGTTGATGAAATTGTCGAATCAATTTGGTGATATTGATTCTTTCTTGAAGAACAGATGTCGTTGATGCCGATTTTAGGGTTATATGCATGTTGAATCTCGCTGAATCGAGCGCTAATCGATACTCAAAATCTGCAATTCTAATTTTAACCAATTTCATCTCCAACTATCACTGCATTTCGTTTAACAATTCCTTGAGCATTACCAATTTCATATATTTAGAAATCTGTCAATACCCTCACCAATTTCGTTTTTATTTGACAGATTAAAATCATCATCACCAATGTTTACCAAGAAGAAACAATTTCTTCTCACCATGAGCAAACCAACTCCATCGTTTTCTAATTCAAATCCCTAACTTCTCTCGTAATACCCGCAACTAGAACCAAATGCAAAATTGATGAGAACCCATCTTCTAATTCGTCACAAGCCCTTCAAAACCTCCAGGTGTCTTCCAATAACATTATCTCAGACTGGTTCATCACTTTTTTTTGAACGGCGATCTTAATCTTGACCAAATCACTAACAAATCTCTGTCTTGACAAAAAAAAAATCACTCGATTAACCTCTAAGAAAATTAGCAATTGTGTTTTTTTTGGAACTCCATTTATGGGCTGATTTATTTTCTCTCACAGTCACAGAGGAAGAACAATCGAAGAAGAATTAGACGACGATTATAACGAGGTTGGGCTGAAACGTTTCAGACGTTGGATCTCATAGAGTTCTGCTACATCCTGATATAGGGACAATATCGTTACACGTGGTTTACAATGGCTACTTTATACACCTAATAGCTTACACGTGTATAAAGGGCAAATGGGTAATTGCGCGTCATTACCTCATCTCATCTGCTGAGTAATTGTCCGTGTTGATCGATAAATTGACAAAAGTAACGGATTTGGATGGAAACATGGATGGAGGCCTAGATTTGTAAATTTGAAAAAAAATAGGCCTATGGTTGTCTATCGGGTTGAAAATCAGCCTATATCGTTTATAGGCATCCTGAACATCCATGAACCCAAAAATCGGGGCCTACATCTGTTTTGGAAAATGGTGATCCTTCCCGAACATCCATGAACCCAAAAGTACACTTACATTGCATCATGATTTATATTTTGTCTTGTTTTGTTTTGGTCAATCTTTAATATTTTCCGTCCGGATATCGGGCTTGGGATAGAGGTGTAAATTAGGTTGTGCCAAAGACGAGCACCATGACCAAGACAAAGACGCTAAAATTTGAGCACAAATGACCGAAGACGTGACTTAGCCCAGCACGGCACAACACGTTAGTTAAATGGGACGTCTTTGGGTTCGACTAATTGGTACGTGAGCACAAAGACGCAAGACGGATAAGCACGTGGCCCAGCACAGCACAGCACGTTAAGAGAGCACGTCATAACATGTACAAATACACCATATAACAGGGCATAATACATCAAATTTTTTGTATATTTCACAAAAGAGTCACTATTCTAGCTAGTTTTTAACATTTTATGTTGTCTTATTTATAACAACTCATTTAATACCTTAATATTTGGAAAATATATTTCAATATCTTTGTTATAATGTCGTCACCTATATTTAACTAGAACATTAATTTACATGACAATAATCCAATTTTATATTTAATGAGCTATTTCTTTTTATTGAATAAACTTGTTAATTTTATTTGAAATAATTTCAAATGATATGTTGTCTAATTAAATTCTTGTGATAATATCCGACTTAATGTATACATTAAGTGATTTCAAATTGTTTATAAAGACGTGTGCCCGGACGGCACAAAGACGCAAGACGTTTGTTCGTGCGTGCCTAGCTTTTGACTAGTAAAGCACAAAGACGGGCACAACACGTTTAAATCGTTGGCACAAGACAACACGGCACATGGCACGTGAAGCACGCGACCGTGTCTTGGGTGCCGGGCCGGCACGTTTACCCCTCTAGCTTGGGAGTCACTGGATGATTTTTGTATCGATGACTCAAATCGCACTGAGCGTTTGGTCAATCTGTATTTGGGTGGTGTGTTTTGGTCAAGCAAGACAATATCTGGGTCAAAAGCGTTTGAAACGCAAGTGAAAACACGAACATGCATGACCAAATTTGAGGTGCACTAATGCGAATTTGTTCCTCGTACAAGATAACCCGGTATGAGAACATTCTTTTCTCCTATAAATTCCCAAACCCTAGCTCTCTTTTGAAGCCGGCGTTACACCAACCAAAAAAAAAAAAACTTCTCTCTCTCTCTCAAACCTATCAATCAACAATGGCGGCAGCAGCGGCAAGACCTTTAGTTTCGATCCAGGACTTGGATGGAGACATTTCTACTGATGGAGGAAACACACTTCCATTACCAGATGTAATGAAAGCATATATATCAATCCGTCCAGATATCTTCATGGCGAAAAACAGTCGTCAACCATACGCAGTTAGTAGCAAATCAGGTTATCAAACATCAGCTCAATCATGGGGAACCGGTCGTGCTGTTTCTCGTATTCCTCGTGTACCTGGCGGTGGAACTCATCGCGCTGGTCAAGGAGCTTTTGGTAACATGTGTAGAAGCGGTAGGATGTTTGAGAAGAAGAGGACAACCATTTCCAAGGAGGAGTCTGCTGCAACTACGGATGCAGGAAAGGCCGAACTATGATCTCAGACAGTGATTCCACACGGTGTCTCAGTGATTCACTTGCAGTTTCATAGTTCTTGGATACGGACGAATTTCTTGAACACTTGAATTTCTTGTTGAACTATTTAATTTTTATTTTTTTTTCTAAATAAACTCGTATTATATTAAGTAAAAGAGAAATCTAACTTCTCAGCAATTATGGGCACTCCACACTCCTCTAAAGAATGTATATTTGATATATTCATTTGATTGCTTAATTAGTTAACTGATGATCTCATTACCCTTAATGTTTAGAATCTCGATGCCCACATAGTGTACACAAAATCAGGGCCTTTGTTTAATAGAGGAGAAGATGAGCCTTTATTATTTTTATATAGAATAGAGGGGTTTTCTAATTCTTCAATTTAGATTTAGTCAGTAATTTCTCCAGGATAATAAGTCTTCTTCATAATGGATTTTTTGTTTGATCCAGCCAAAAAAATAAAGAATGAGAAATCTTCCAAGATTTATCCCATAGTTTGGCTGTAATGTAGAGCCTCACCTCATGTAATATAAAGGATTACACGAGCAGCT
Organism: Papaver armeniacum; assembly: GCA_023531295.1. NCBI lineage: Eukaryota > Viridiplantae > Streptophyta > Magnoliopsida > Ranunculales > Papaveraceae > Papaver > Papaver armeniacum. Next base: position 467,975 of record JAJJWW010008069.1, on the reverse strand, counting down.
TAGGTATGATAGATTTCCACATATTTGTCCTCCTTAATTTGATAAAAATTTCTGTAATATTCTCAAGCGATATAAGTTTGATATTTGTTATGGTAAGTAAGGAAATACCAAAATTTGTTATTTGTTATTTGTTTTCAAGAATGAGAATGATCTGTTTGATAATGCAGAATTACATTGTAAATACCAAAATTTGTGGTGATAAAATAAAAGATATCATAATTTACATTTACACCCTATATCTTATGCCAAAAAGAAACCTGTAATAACAAAAAAAAGGGAATTTTAACAAAGTACCACACTTTGGATTTATGGTTTAAGAAAGTGCCACAGTTTTTCTCAATATATATAAAATGCCACTCACGTTAATAATTCTGTTAAGGCCCACATGTTGGTCATTCATAATTGACTTGGCCAACTTTTGATTATGCAATTACTTTATTGTCCTCGTAACCTTCTCCAATAGTTTATAATCTCTTTTCTCTTCCAATTGAATCGGTACTGCCCAAACAGAGAAGCTACACCATTCCTCCGGTTCTCTTATTCATCTCGTGCGTCACCACCACCAAACATCTTTCTTCTCTAGTTCTTCCAATCAATCAAGTGATTCATTCTTGTGAATTTTGTAATCATAATTTTTAAAATCGTTGGAAATTTTGGGGTTTGTTAATTTAGGTTTAATTCAAATTGAGGTGGTTTTAAGAATAAGGTTTACTCGATTTCCATCTTTTTCAAACAAAAAGCAGTGAACTAGGGATGATCTGATTTTGCTATCTTGTTAATCAATAGGTTTGATTGTTGGTTCTAGAAGGTTTTAGCTGAGAAGAATTAGCAGCATGGGTAAGATTCGTACGATTTTGGGTTTTGAAAGAAAGGGTGTTTGATGCGCTAATAAACCTAAGATGGAGAAGGAGATATCAAGTTTGTTAAGTTAGGAAGAGAGAACAAGTTAGGAAGAGAGAAACCGGTTAAGATGGTGATGTCATGAGTGGGTACTTGGAGTGATGAATGACTGAGATTAAGTGGTTTTTTAGAGTTCGTGTTAGACAAAGATTGATGGGTCTGAGTTTGATTCGGAGACGAAGGAGCTAAAATGGTCAGGGACTTGATTATGTCTTGCTGGTGACGAGATTCAAAAGGTCCGGCAGTTGGCTAAATTTGGCTATGCTACGAAGGTGCTTGGTTGAACTGGTTGATGAGCTATGGTCTGTTACTGAGCAGAGTTGGTGGTGCAAGTTTATGCTTGCGTTTGGGAGGACAGAAACTATGGAGTAATTTGGGCATTCATTACTCTCTGATTTGAGTGAGTTTCATGCTGCAAGACAGTGAAGAATGATTGCTTGTGTAAATGGCTAGTTTAGGACTCGTGACTCAGTCTAAAAGAAGTTTTTGTGATGTTTTTGATCCGGTGAAAGTGTGATGTGGTCGAAGTGAGGAAAGAGCCTGAACTTGGAAGAATTTAAATAAGTTGGTATTGTATTGCTTGTGTAAATGGCCATCTTGGTAATGACTCACTACAATGAGTCGATTTAACTCAGTTAAATGAAAACGATTTGAGGTCTTATATGTCTTTTACAAGGATGAATAATCGCCACCTATGCACTAACGGATGGTAACTGTTGAAAGAAAAAAACATGATGGAAAAGGTCAAATGTGTGGCATTAAATAAACTCTGAAAAAAACAGTGGCACTTTGTTAAACATGAAATTGGAAGTGTGGTATGTTATTAAAACCCCCAAAAAAAAAATTATGAGAAAAAATCTAAAAGAATCCGGGCCGCCATACGTATTTGTCCCCTCAAGATGAAACTCTTGGCTCCGCTGCTGGACATGCATGACCAAATTTGACGTGCAGGAGGATCGGTATGTCAACCTCTAGTTTGCATGGCATAATTTCACGCTTATAGGTATGGTCAATGCATATACTACTGGTCTGGAACCAAGGTGAATTCCCCGTACAAGATAACCCGTGGACATTCTAAAGAATGAGAAATCCCTTCTCCAATAAATATGCTCAAACCCTAGCTCTCTTTTGAGCCGGCGTTTCACTAAAAAAAAAAAAAAAAAAAAAAACCCTTCCCATCTCTCTCTCAAACCTATCAATCAACAATGGCAGCAGCAGCCTCAAGACCTTTGGTTTCGATCTCTGATGAAGTCCAATCTGTTGTTAAGATGGACTCGAAGAGAGCACCAATGAAAAGGAATCCTTTGAAGAATTTGAACACTTATGGGAGATTTGATCCGTATGCTAAGACTGCTAGGAGGAAGGCTCTTCTTGCCGAAGCTCAACGTGTTAAAGCTAAGAAGAAGAGGGCCAACAGTTCCAAGGAGTCTGCTGCAATTACGGCTGCAGGAAAGGCGTGGTACCAAACTATCTTAGACGGTGATTACACCGAATTTGATGTCTTCCAGAAGTGGCTTGGAGTGTCTCAGTGATTCAGTTGTAGTTTCATAGTTCTTGGATAGGGGGAAATTTCTTGAACACTTGAATTTTCTGTTGAACTAATTTTTTTAAAGTTTAATTATGTGCACACTCTTCTAAAGAATGCATATGTAACATGTTTGATTGATTGCATTAGTTATTAACCGATGGCGTCATTATTCTCGATGTTTAGAATCTCGTTATATAACTCCCTAAATTCAGTGGACGGTGAAGATTAAAATATTAAGTGCACACTCTTTAATAGTGGAGAAGATGGGCCTTCTCTTTTTTTTCATTTTACATAGAATAGAGCATTTCCTAGTACTTCAGTTTAGATTTAGTCAGTAATTTCTTCTGGAATAATAAGTCTTCTTAACACCATGAACTCTAGTAAGCATTTTTAAGATGATTTCTGAGTGAGATTAGAGGTATAGATCAAGCTGTGATTTCTCGAGAGCCGGTGTGATTGTCAAGCCTAGGTTCATGTTGCGAATTCCATTGATGCCCTACACGGTCAAACATTGCATATGCCAATCTTTCTTGGCTACTCAACAAGAAGTTGATTACAAGGTTTCAGACTCCAACTTGCACTTCTTAGTCACGATTTTGCAAGCTATGTATGAACTTGCAGCACATTTTTGGTTATCTTCTAGTTCATGTGCATAGATTTGAAATATATGCCATTGCCTAAAATTATAGCTAGATTATGTAGAACAATCAGTAACGGATTAACTCTGCAGAGGATGAACACTGTGCAAGAGTCACTAATACTGATTCAGGGTATCGTATACTTCATTTATCGCTGATTTGTGTATATTACAATGGGGCAGGACAATTTCATGTATGACTGAACTGGATATATACATATGAGATTCAGATCCGCTACGGAGACAAGCAACACCTATCTAATTTCGTTAACACGAAATTTTACAATGTGAGACTTGATAAATGTACTTATCTGGTTCCAAATAGACGATTTGGTTCCAACCACGCGTACAATCACTGCTCTTTGTGATCCTTCTCTGACAAATTCCAAGTCTCTGGAAACACCATAATCAACAGACTCAAGGTCATCCAGAAGAGGCATTGCAACAGAGCCTTGAGACTCTAAGGATCCGACCCAACCACGTAGTAAGTAGTTTACAACCTGTTGAAGCACAGGCATTAGATGCTTAAATCTCTTAAACTACCCCAAAGAAAGAAGGGCAAGTACGTAACGCAAGTACGTACCTCGGGAACTTCATCATGAGGGCAGTGACCAGCCGGGGTGATTTGATAGTAAGGAGCTTCAGGTACCTTTCTTTTCACCTGAGAGCCCCAAATAGGCATTACCCAAGGGTCCTCTTTCCCATACATTAGGCATATAGGTACATCATTCAGTTTACACCTGCAGATATAAAGAATATGAGAGTAACTTAGCTTTAGCTTAGAGCCTCGATAAATAAAAACAAGACCGAAATACAACAGACACATTCATAGCAGAATTTCAGAACCATACCTAGATAACGCTTCGTCAAATGAAATTTGTGCTTTAGGAGCAAACATGATTGAAGCAAAGGATGCAGCAGCTGCTGGATGTTCGGTTGTCTTAATTATACGAGAAAAACTGTGTCAACATCCGTTGAATGATCAGCATATACTTGCTTCAGAATCTCTGCAATACTTCTAGGATCACTTATCTTTTGCCAACTGCACACCAGGGTATAATACTAGTTTAGTCTATCATAGCAGAACAACCAGAGTAAAACAAATGCACTTAAAATGGAAACTTACAGGAAGCTTATGAACTTTCTCACACCAACAGGCAGAGGAAATGTGCCGGCCCAGGGAAAAATTCTTGCTAGTCTTGGGGAAGTAATAGGATTAGGAAGAAACGCCCAGAACGGTGTTGCATTAAGCAATGTGACACCCTTAACTAATTCAGGATTACATGCTGCAAAGTATAGTGAAACATATCCTCCAAGTGAGTTGCCTACGACGTAAACAGGCTCCCCAATAACCTGTAGCATAGTGATTAAAGCCAGAACATGAATTCCAAGAACCGAACTGCTATAAGATAGACTGAACTGCCGATGCATTTGGCAATAGAATAATAATTGACTCAAATCAGAAATGTTAAATTGACTATACCTCCTCTATGAAATGTGTAACCTGGTCCTTCCATAAATCCATTGAATAAACCAGCTCATTGGCCCATGGCTCCGTTTGTTCTCCAAAACCCCAAATCGCTGAGTCCTTTTCTTGAGCTGAAGTATCTTCTCCACCCTTAGCCGAAGGTGTTGGATCTTCAGTTGGCAATGACATTCCTTGTCCAAGAAAATCCAAAGCATAGACTCTATATTGCCGGCCAAGATCCTTGAGTTGCTTCTCATAGTGAAATGACCCTACACCAAAACCAGGCAGTAAAAGCAAAGCCGGCGCATCCACATTTTCCATCCCGATTTCTCATAATGCACAGTAAGTTTCGGCTTCCACTCCCAGAAACAACTAGTAATTGGAGAACCCGAGTCTCCATTAAAATCCTGTTGCGGCAGACCAGGAATCAATATCTTTTTACAGAATCATCAATTGTGCTGCTTTCTGTTCTTCCGCCAACAACATAATTAGTGCTATAGCCTTCACCTAAAAAATTCACGTATTGATCCGAGCCTGCAAGTGATCCAGATGTTTCCCCTTGCAGTGAATCCCTTCTTGAGGAGCTGGACATACTACTACAAACTAATCTTGTCCTTTTAATACTAACGAATTGTTTCGATCGGCTCGATTTAGAGTTTGTGGAGACAAATCTCATGTTTAAATTACAACTACTACTACTACTGCTAGGGAATAACAAACATGGTTCAGTATAATAAACTGACAACAGCTCCATCATTCAATTTAAGACAATTTTCTGCAATAGAGTTGGAAACGCAGAAAATAAGTACTACTAGCTAGAACTGAAAATTAAAGGCATCGTAACACAATTGAATGAAGCTGTACATACCTTTGTAAAATCTGCAGGAACTGGAGAATAGAGTAGCAAAATCAGAAGCAGAGATGGTGTTTTGTGTATATGAAATTGGTTTTATGATCAAGATTCAAGACTAATAAGAGAGTGCAAGCAAGTCCTGTTTTACACGCAAAAAATGTGTGAAGAGAGTGGTTAGCTTGAATTAGTGACCAACTTTTCAAAGTCGTCCAATGTAATTGATTCCGAAAATGATTAACACATGATGCCACTGGAAGCAGCTACATGGTGCAATCCTCGCCCCAGAAAAGGTTGCGAGCTACTGGTGACGTGGTGCTATCTTCGCCGTGAAATGATCTTACATGTCGTTAACCATTCAGGGAGGTTGATGGCTCCACTTTCCAGATGCGTGCACTCTAGGATTTCCTACTACGGTCGATACATGAACGATAATGAAGTTAACGAACCATGGTATGGTGCACTTTTCAAATCCCCCGGTCACATTTCCATCCGGTCTACGCTAGCTTGGTTCGTCTCTTGCTTTAAATCATTAACCCTGAACCCGCCATCATATTCCAGTTTCTGAAATTTGTATCATCTTAATTAGAAATTTGAATTTTCATAGATTCAGTTTGTGTTTGAGATGAAGTTTTAGAGAAAAGAAGAAGAAGATACTGGAGAAAAAAATACTGAAGATAAGTAGATAAGGGGATATTTTCGGTAGTGGGCTTATCTTGTCGTCTCGTTAAACAAGATCTTGACACGTGTAAGACCAGAGAAATTGACGGCTGAAATGAGTTGAGAGACACTTTCTCATTCTCTGCCACGTGCTCGTGTAAAGGTTATAAAGAAACTCTTAAATTACTACCAGGCCACCGCCATCGAAATTATTTCAAGATAAAGGCAGCTGGAGAGCCAAAGACACATTATTGAATGATGGGGGTGAGCAGGGGGCGGCTGGGTCCAAGATCATAGCTCAGTGGTATCCCATCAACTCTCAAAGTGGGGAGGAAGTGGGGGTTCAATCCGCTGTCGTAAGGTTTGTGGTAGATTAGTTGTATAGTTGGTTGAGCGGTGTGGTTCCGGTGAAGGGCCCAACCGGCGGGTTCGGGTAGGGGTCTGGATCCAGCATTCGCGTATCAAAAAAATTTTTAAAAAAAAAGGCCGGCTGTGGATCGATTTTCATCTCATCCAATCTGATATCCGCATCAAATCCAGAATCCAAAGGATGTATGGATTAACAGTTGATCTTATAATTAATCCAATAGGTTTATTTATTTTATTTTTGATCGGAAGAGAAGATATTATTAAGAGTAGAAGAATGTCTTGAAACTATAAGAAGAACACGCAATTGGGGATATGGGAATTAATTGGGGGATATAGCTACAGGACAAAAATTGTCCCAATAACAGTGCAGGTGACCCCTATGTAATTATTATTTTAATTCCTAATCTAGCCCCCACTAATCAGGATTATTGATTAATTATAATTAGTAAAATGCTAAGTATTTGGGGGATAAATTAGTGTGTATTTATTTTTATTTGAATTTGTGTGGGTTAGTTGAGAGTAGAAGGAGGAAAATGGTTTTGAGTGGAATTTTTTTTTGAAAATGAAAGATGATTGTGATGAGAGAATTGCTGCCAAGAGGTTGAAATTTGATTTTTTTTCTTTGAATCCACCATTGTTGCAGCTGAAAAAGCTTGGTGCCGGCATGGTATTCAACCAAAAACCATGTCGGCATTGCTGGAAATTTTCGTAAATTGTTTGCCACTATCCGAGGGGGGTTCGGGGGGCGTAGCACCACAAAATTTCTATACAGAGCTAATTTCCAACACCATTTTGCTAACAAAGCTTGATTCATGAATCTTAGATTAAGAACACCTAGACCCCTCTTTCCCTGGAGGCCATCACTTGATTTTAGTTAACCAGGTGAGAACATTTATTGCCATTAGAACTATGCTCCCAAAGAAAATTTCTCATCTTCTTCTCCAAAATGTTGATAATAGAAATGGGAGCTTTAAAAAGAGAGAAGTAGTACAATGGAAGTGAACTAAGAATGTGCTTTAGAAGAGCTAATTTACCTCCCTTGGAAAAAGAACACTGATTCCCAAAAGAGAGTCTTGAGTCAAATCTCTCTATGATAGGATCACAGATTGCTTTGCTGTTAGCCTTAGCGCCTAAAGGCATTCCTAGATACATAAATGGCAAGGTATTTGTTTTGCGGCCAAAATCATCTGCCCGCTCCTCCAGCTCTGGAACTTTGCCAATAGCAATCAATCTTGTCTTGGAGGTGTTTACCTTCAGTCCTGCAATGAACTCAAAACAATGCAGAATAGAAAACAGGATGCTGAGTTCTTCTTTTTTGATCATGGACAATAACGAATGAGAGGGGAGAACAGTTAGGAATCACACCATTTTCAGTATCTGAGGCAAGGTAATATGTGAGTTTTGGAAAAATTCATAATGAAATGTTTACCCCTTGGTCAGCACTCTGATTCTAGTTATATATGAAAATTAGTTTGCTAATACAAGTGAATGCGAACTGCACGGTTTATTATACATTTGTACGTAACAAAAATGGCAAATACAACACCCTGTGAAACATTGGTGGAACTGAAAATGTAAAACATCCCTGGATTGGTAATTGTTATACCCCTGGCTTAAGCCTATAATTAGTTCACTAAATTTTGGTCCATCAAAATGTGGCAGTCAAAAAAAGTATTTTTGTGGGCTTTGGGGTGGCTTCAGCCAGGGAAGCCTGGCTGTACCTCCGCCCCTGCTATATATGAAATCCATCAAATATTTGAACTAATACTAAAATGATGCAGTTCCTGAAAACAACCGTCAATTTCTATACAGATGGTCGTTGTAAGTCGCATAAGTGCTCTAAACTAATAGGTTTGAATGTCCTACGGATTTTTATTGTTGCACCTAGATCAAATCCACAATTCGCTGGATTTCAAAAATCAAATTCGCGTCCATCCAATTAGCAAACGGTCCGGACAACCACTCGCTAAAATATGGTTGAGCCAAATCGAATCCGCGGATCCCGAACAAAATGCTCACCCGACCCTATTGAATATTGATATTTTTGGTGTATATAATTTTTTTTTATCTTAGTTTTAGACTGCCTGCATTTAGATTCACCTTAGTTATTTTCATATATATTTATTTTTATCTTAGTTTAAATTAGGATGAATCTGGTAAACTATTTGTTGTATAAAATTTCTTAATTTTAGTTTAGCTCATGATGCACCCAGATTCGTCCCAACTATTTTTTTGAATTTTTTTTTTTTTTTTTTTCAAAATTTATTATCAGCGATTGCTTTATATATTGTTGTGGATCAAACCTTTCAAAAATATATAAAATCCCACTAATATTTTTAAATTGATAAATAAATTTTTTAATAATCCGTTTTCCAATCAGCACAACCAAATCCATAAAAAACTTTATTGGACTTTATCCAACATATCCACAAACCAACATGCTCTTCAGGCATAAAATTACATATATAGAGACATATGCACCATTTTTTTTAACAAAGCATTCCACCAAGAAACAAATGATATGTCAGATTGTTTTACTCTCTAGGGGTTTGTAATATTCCTCTCCTTCTTCGCTCGTGCCTATTTTGACCTTCCTGTTCGTTATTTTCTCCTCTTCTTTCCTCGCGACGCTCTTCTTCGTTTCTTTCATCAATTCGCACGCCATTGTATCGGTTATTCTCTCTTCTTGGTTGCCTCTCCGCTCTCATCATCTGCACCCTCTCATACTCTTCGTTGATATTTCTATTGTTACGATTTTGTTCCCTCCTTCTTTTCGCGGTTGTCATGGTTATTCTTTGCTTGGGATTGCTTCTTCCATCTCTTGATTTTCTATTTCCGCTCTTATTCTTTCTCTCTCGCATGAGCTAGTCGCCTTGTTCTATGTAGTGTCTCTCAATGTCATCCTCGATCTCGGTTTCTTCTCAATTCTTCTCTCCCAGTGTAGAATTATTCTTCCTTGGTGGATCATTCGGCCCTTGGAGTTGCAAGTTTTCTTGATTTTCCCTATTTCGCTCATTTTGAAGATTTTTTAGACCGAGGAATATAACGATCTTCTATTTCCCCTCTTCTCTCGCCATGCTCTGCGTTTGGATTTTGTGTTTCTTCATGGTATTTTGTTGGTAGAACTCTCCTTCTTTCTTCTCTATTCGATCTTGAACTTGATCTCACGCTACTTCTAGATCTCCTACTTTGTAATCTCATATTTTCCATCCTCAATTCATGATTTTGTCTTGTCAAATTTGCTCGCTCCTCTCGCTTCTAATCGTCTCTCTTCGTGTATTGTTTGTCTCAATCTTTCTAGCCAATGCCACTTCTTCGTTTCTGGATTCATCTCTCCATTCATCCCTTGCTCTCCTTGTCCATTGTTCACCAGCCGCTTGCTCCTCTTCTCTCATCTTGAGAATCGGATCTCCAAGTATGTACACTCACTCTATCATAATCCACAACCGCGTTTGCTCTTTTGGGAGATTGGTGGGGCGGTTTTGACCTTCTCCATCATTTCTCATATTCATCCTTGATGATTCTCCATTTCATTCCTCCTTTCTCCGACAAGTCTCCCACTTCTTCTTATAATTGTTGGTTGCCCTTGTACATTTCTTCTTCTAGCCATCTTTCTTTTCAATGAATTCTTGAGTATCTTTTCCAAATCTCTTTCTCTGGTAATCTAAATTCTTTCCAATTTCTTCGTCAATCACTGCTCGTCCCTGTTTCTAGCGCATATGTAGTAGCAGGTTTTCCCACACTACACCCCTCACTATGTTTTGGTTAATTAGTCCATTGAAAGTTGTATAATTGAGAATGTTTATTGATTAATCTCATGAGTTGTTTACACAGGAAAAGTAGGATTACACTTAACAAGTAAAGCACTCTTAAACTTTCTCTCTCCTAATGACTTGCCAAACAATTCCCCCAAAGATCCCTTACAAAGACTCACTTAGCCCTTTATATAGGGTAATACACAATGGATGATGACTAATCTATCCTTTTATTTCGGAAATGTTCCGCGAAGTGTCATGAGATGTACAAACATTTATTCTCGCGACACTTCTTAACCTCTCTCCAGGTTCCATGTCTTTACATTGTTTTGTGTGTCGTTATTCATCACGTCGTTTATTTTGGTCGTCTCATGACTACTCTGCGACATCGTTGTTTATTAACCCATGAGCCCTCATGACGTTGCGATATTATGATCCTACACTAACATCACCTTGAAATCTCTATCATCATCAAGTATTTAACTATCGTACAATATCTTGTTCATGGAAACTCAAACGCAAATAAAAACCCAACTTCTAATCTCATTTAACTTCGGAAATAATACTTCATTTCATACATTTATCTCATTTCTTGCCTTAATTATTGAAATACATGCATTCATTGCTTCAAACATACTCACCACACTTCCTTCTCAAACCTTACATACATCTAATCCATTTAAGCTCATTCAAATGCCATTCACCACCCCATTAAAAAACAGTTGCAACATCATTCCCTGCATTAACAACCAATGACTACAACATATTATGCTTTACCTTCTTGGCATTCTGTCACAATCCATGACAACCAAACACAAAAATACCACTGCTCTGCATCAATAGCAACAACAATCCATGTTCAACAACATCTACCTGCAATCATTTCATTTAATCATAACCATTCCATAATACAACATCACGGCTACATCTCCATTCTTCTCAGTTGTTCAAAACCCTAAAAAGAATTCCACCATTACTCTTTTCAATTCAATCTCACCACTTGATTAGCACCTAAGCAACCACCTCAAACCATTCTACCAATATTCGCCGCACAACCTGTCATGGCAACAAACTATGTTTTTTCCAACTTCTAATTCTTCTTTGCGGCAACAACAACCTTCAACATTGCCTATACAACTTGCAAGCATTGCGGTTCTCACTCTCTGAGCCAACACACACACAATCCAGGTTAAGTCAACAACGAATTTCAATGGTACCCAAGTTCAAGAACAAGCTAATAGAAAAACTTTTTCATCATATTCATACATTAGAATCAATTAAATTGAAAGTACAATAGGAGATTCAACTTATCTTCTCGGTCGATTTTGTTGATGAAATTGTGAATCAATTTGGTGATATTGATTCTTTCTTGAAGAAACAGATGTCGTTGATCTGGAATTTTAGGGTTATATGCATGTTGAATCTCTAAATCGAGCTAATCGATACTCAAAATCTGCAATTCTAATTTTAACCAATTTCATCTCCAACTATCACTGCATTTCGTTTAACAATTCCTTGAGCATTACCAATTTCATATATTTAGAAATCTGTCAATACCCTCACCAATTTCGTTTTTATTTGACAGATTAAAATCATCATCACCAATGTTTACCAGTAGCAGGTCAATTTCTTCTCACCATGAGCAAACCAACTCCATCGTTTTCTAATTCAAATCCCTAACTTCTCTGTAATACCTGCAACTAGAACCAAATGCAAATTCGATGAGAACCCATCTTCTAATTCGTCACAAGCCCTTCAAAAACCTCCCAGTGTCTTCCAATAACATTATCTGCATCTGGTTCATCAGCTTACTTTTTTTTGAACGGCAGCATCTTAATCTTGACCAAATCACTAACAAATCTCTGTCTTGACAAAAAAAAAATCACTCGATTAACCTCTAAGAAAATTAGCAATTGTGTTTTTTTTGGAACTCCATTTATGGGCTGATTTATTTTCTCTCACAGTCACAGAGGAAGAACAATCGAAGAAGAATTAGACGACGATTATAACGAGGTTGGGCTGAAACGTTTCAGACGTTGGATCTCATAGAGTTCTGCTACATCCTGATATAGGGACAATATCGTTACACGTGGTTTACAATGGCTACTTTATACACCTAATAGCTTACACGTGTATAAAGGGCAAATGGGTAATTGCGCGTCATTACCTCATCTCATCTGCTGAGTAATTGTCCGTGTTGATCGATAAATTGACAAAAGTAACGGATTTGGATGGAAACATGGATGGAGGCCTAGATTTGTAAATTTGAAAAAAAATAGGCCTATGGTTGTCTATCGGGTTGAAAATCAGGCCTATATCTGTTTATAGGCATCCTGAACATCCATGAACCCAAAAAATCAGGCCTACATCTGTTTTGGAAAATGGTGGATCCTTCCCGAACATCCATGAACCCAAAAAAGTACACTTACATTGCATCATGATTTATATTTGTGCGCTGTGTTTTGGTCAATCTTTAATATTTTCCGTCTGGATATCGGCTTGGGATAGAGGTGTAAATTGGGTTGTGCCAGCACGAGCACAGCCCAGCACAGCACGCTAAAATTTGAGCACGCGACCCGGCCGACGTGACTTAGCCCAAAGACTGCGACAACACGTTAGTTAAATGGGGCGTCTTTGGGTTCGACTAATTGGCACCAGCCAAAGACGCAGCGACGCGGATAAGCACGCATGGCCCGACCAAGACCAAGACAGCACGTTAAGAGAGTACGTCATAACATGTACAAATACACCATATAACGCATAACATAATACATCAAATTTTTTGTATATTTCACAAAAGAGTCACTATTCTAGCTAGTTTTTAACATTTTATGTTGTCTTATTTATAACAACTCATTTAATACCTTAATATTTGGAAAATATATTTCAATATCTTTGTTATAATGTCGTCACCTATATTTAACTAGAACATTAAATATAGGCACAGGCATTAGATGTTCCAGGAAAGGTAAACTGTGTCAACATCCGTTGAATGATCAGCAGTTCAGTTTGATTTCAAAAGATTGACTGTTACATTTAATATGATGGGAAAGAAGGTGGTGTTACAAGGCATTACTGAGAGTGCCAGTATTTCTCTCATGACTGGAAGGGAATGTGAGAAAAACATGAAGAAACATAAGCATGGACTAGTGGGGCATTTGTACTCCCTCACTGGTGAAGAAAAACAAACTCTAACACCCCCTACCCTACAACCACTCTTGCAATCCTTCCAAACCATATTTCATGAACCCACTACCCTTACACCTACCAAACCATGATCATCACATACCATTGCAGCCACTCTCATCCCCTCCAAACCAAAGACCCTACGAATACCCTACATTCAAAAAGAGGTGGTGGAGCAGTTTGGTGAAAGAAATGCTAGCTTAAGGGTTATCAGACCAACCACGTAGTAAGTAGTTTACAACCTGTTGAAGCACAGGCATTAGATGCTTAAATCTCTTAAACTACCCCAAAGAAAGAAGGGCAAGTACGTAACGCAAGTACGTACCTCGGGAACTTCATCATGAGGGCAGTGACCAGCCGGGGTGATTTGATAGTAAGGAGCTTCAGGTACCTTTCTTTTCACCTGAGAGCCCCAAATAGGCATTACCCAAGGGTCCTCTTTCCCATACATTAGGCATATAGGTACATCATTCAGTTTACACCTGCAGATATAAAGAATATGAGAGTAACTTAGCTTTAGCTTAGAGCCTCGATAAATAAAAACAAGACAAATACAACAGACACATTCATAGCAGAATTTCCAGAACCATACCTAGATAACGCCGTCAAATGAAATTTGTGCTTTAGGAGCAAACATGATTGAAGCAAGGATGCAGCAGCTGCTGGATGTTCGGTTGTCTTAATTATACGAGAAAAAACTGTGTCAACATCCGTTGAATGATCAGCATATACTTGCTTGAGAATCTCTGCAATACTTCTAGGATCACTTATCTTTGCCAACTGCACACCAGGGTATAATACTAGTTTAGTCTATCATAGCAGAACAACCAGAGTAAAACAAATGCACTTAAAATGGAAACTTACAGGAAGCTTATGAACTTTCTCCACCAACAGGCAGAGGAAATGTGCCGGCCCAGGGAAAAAATTCTTGCTAGTCTTGGGAAGTAATAGGATTAGGAAGAAACGCCCAGAACGGTGTTGCATTAAGCAATGTGACACCCTTAACTAATTCAGGATTACATGCTGCAAAGTATAGTGAAACATATCCTCCAAGTGAGTTGCCTACGACGTAAACAGGCTCCCAATAACCTGTAGCATAGTGATTAAAGCCAGAACATGAATTCCAAAGAACCGAACTGCTATAAGATAGACTGAACTGCCGATGCATTTGGCAATAGAATAATAATTGACTCAAATCAGAAATGTTAAATTGACTATACCTCCTCTATGAAATGTGTAACCTGGTCCTTCCATAAATCCATTGAATAAACCAGCTCATTGGCCCATGGCTCGTTTGTTCTCCAAAACCCCAAATCGCTGAGTCCTTTTCTTGAGCTGAAGTATCTTCTCCACCCTTAGCCGAAGGTGTTGGATCTTCAGTTGGCAATGACATTCCTTGTCCAAGAAAATCCAAAGCATAGACTCTATATTGCCGGCCAAGATCCTTGAGTTGCTTCTCATAGTGAAATGACCCTACACCAAAACCAGGCAGTAAAAGCAAAGCCGGCGCATCCACATTTTCCATCCCCGATTTCTCATAATGCACAGTAAGTTTCGGCTTCCACTCCCAGAAACAACTAGTAATTGGAGAACCCGAGTCTCCATTAAAATCCTGTTGCGGCAGACCAGGAATCAATATCTTTTTTACAGAATCATCAATTGTGCTGCTTTCTGTTCTTCCGCCAACAACATAATTAGTGCTATAGCCTTCACCTAAAAAATTCACGTATTGATCCGAGCCTGCAAGTGATCCAGATGTTTCCCCTTGCAGTGAATCCCTTCTTGAGGAGCTGGACATACTACTACAAACTAATCTTGTCCTTTTAATACTAACGAATTGTTTCGATCGGCTCGATTTAGAGTTTGTGGAGACAAATCTCATGTTTAAATTACAACTACTACTACTACTGCTAGGGAATAACAAACATGGTTCAGTATAATAAACTGACAACAGCTCCATCATTCAATTTAAGACAATTTTCTGCAATAGAGTTGAAACGCAGAAAATAAGTACTACTAACTAGAACTGAAAATTAAAGGCATCGTAACACAATTGAATGAAGCTGTACATACCTTTGTAAAATCTGCAGGAACTGGAGAATAGAGTAGCAAAATCAGAAGCAGAGATGGTGTTTTGTGTATATGAAATTGGTTTTATGATCAAGATTCAAGACTAATAAGAGAGTGCAAGCAAGTCCTGTTTTACACGCAAAAAATGTGTGAAGAGAGAGTGGTTAGCTTGAATTAGTGACCAACTTTTCAAAGTCGTCCAATGTAATTGATTCCGAAAATGATTAACACATGATGCCACTGGAAGCAGCTACATGGTGCAATCTCTCGCCCCAGAAAAAGGTTGCGAGCTACTGGTGACGTGGTGCTATCTTCGCCGTGAAATGATCTTACATGTCGTTAACCATTCAGGGAGGTTGATGGCTCCACTTTCCAGATGCGTGCACTCTAGGATTTCCTACTACGGTCGATACATGAACGATAATGAAGTTAACGAACCATGGTATGGTGCACTTTTCAAATCCCCCGGTCACATTTCCATCCGGTCTACGCTAGCTTGGTTCGTCTCTTGCTTTAAATCATTAACCCTGAACCCGCCATCATATTCCAGTTTCTGAAATTTGTATCATCTTAATTAGAAATTTGAATTTTCATAGATTCAGTTTGTGTTTGAGATGAAGTTTTAGAGAAAAGAAGAAGAAGATACTGGAGAAAAAAATACTGAAGATAAGTAGATAAGGGGATATTTTCGGTAGTGGGCTTATCTTGTCGTCTCGTTAAACAAGATCTTGACACGTGTAAGACCAGAGAAATTGACGGCTGAAATGAGTTGAGAGACACTTTCTCATTCTCTGCCACGTGCTCGTGTAAGGTTATAAAGAAACTCTTAAATTACTACCAGGCCACCGCCATCGAAATTATTTCCAAGATAAAGGCAGCTGGAGAGCCAAAGACACATTATTGAATGATGGGGGTGAGCAGGGGGCGGCTGGGTCCAAGATCATAGCTCAGTGGTATCCCATCAACTCCAGTAAGGAGGAAGTCAGGGGTTCAATCCCCGCCGTCGTAAAGGTTTGTGGTAGATTAGTTGTATAGTTGGTTGAGCGGTGTGGTCTGGCAGTGGGGCCAGTCCAACTGGCTGGGTTCGGGTAGGGGTCTGGATCCAGCATTCGCGTATCAAAAAAATTTTTAAAAAAAAAAGGCCGGCTGTGGATCGATTTTCATCTCATCCAATCTGATATCCGCATCAAATCCAGAATCCAAAGGATGTATGGATTAACGGATTGGATTCGGATAATTAATCCAATAGGTTTATTTATTTTATTTTTTTGATCGGAAGAGAAGATATTATTAAGAGTAGAAGAATGTACTGAGTACTATAAGAAGAACACGCAATTGGGGATATGGGAATTAATTGGGGGATATAGCTACAGGACAAAAACGGTGTCCCAATAACAATTCTGGGTGACCCCTATGTAATTATTATTTTAATTCCTAATCTAGCCCCCACTAATCAGGATTATTGATTAATTATAATTAGTAAAATGCTAAGTATTTGGGGGATAAATTAGTGTGTATTTATTTTTATTTGAATTTGTGTGGGTTAGTTGAGAGTAGAAGGAGGGAAAATGGTTTTTGAGTGGAATTTTTTTTTTTGAAAATGAAAGATGATTGTGATGAGAGAATTGCTGCCAAGAGGTTGAAATTTGATTTTTTTTCTTTGAATCCACCATTGTTGCAGCTGAAAAAGCTTGGTGCCGGCATGGTATTCAACCAAAAACCATGTCGGCATTGCTGGAAATTTTCGTAAATTGTTTGCCACTATCCGAGGGGGGTTCGGGGGGCGTAGCACCACAAAATTTCTATACAGAGCTAATTTCCAACACCATTTTGCTAACAAAGCTTGATTCATGAATCTTAGATTAAGAACACCTAGACCCCCTCTTTCCCTGGAGGCCATCACTTGATTTTAGTTAACCAGGTGAGAACATTTATTGCCATTAGAACTATGCTCCCAAAGAAAATTTCTCATCTTCTTCTCCAAAATGTTGATAATAGAAATGGGAGCTTTAAAAAGAGAGAAGTAGTACAATGGAAGTGAACTAAGAATGTGCTTTAGAAGAGCTAATTTACCTCCCTTGGAAAAAGAACACTGATTCCCAAAAGAGAGTCTTGAGTCAAATCTCTCTATGATAGGATCACAGATTGCTTTGCTGTTAGCCTTAGCGCCTAAAGGCATTCCTAGATACATAAATGGCAAGGTATTTGTTTTGCGGCCAAAATCATCTGCCCGCTCCTCCAGCTCTGGAACTTTGCCAATAGCAATCAATCTTGTCTTGGAGGTGTTTACCTTCAGTCCTGCAATGAACTCAAAACAATGCAGAATAGAAAACAGGATGCTGAGTTCTTCTTTTTTGATCATGGACAATAACGAATGAGAGGGGAGAACAGTTAGGAATCACACCATTTTCAGTATCTGAGGCAAGGTAATATGTGAGTTTTGGAAAAATTCATAATGAAATGTTTACCCCTTGGTCAGCACTCTGATTCTAGTTATATATGAAAATTAGTTTGCTAATACAAGTGAATGCGAACTGCACGGTTTATTATACATTTGTACGTAACAAAAATGGCAAATACAACACCCTGTGAAACATTGGTGGAACTGAAAATGTAAAACATCCCTGGATTGGTAATTGTTATACCCCTGGCTTAAGCCTATAATTAGTTCACTAAATTTTGGTCCATCAAAATGTGGCAGTCAAAAAAAGTATTTTTGTGGGCTTTGGGGTGGCTTCAGCCAGGGGAAGCCTGGCTGTACCTCCGCCCCTGCTATATATGAAATCCATCAGAAATATTTGAACTAATACTAAAATGATGCAGTTCCCCTGAAAACAACCGTCAATTTCTATACAGATGGTCGTTGTAAGTCGCATAAGTGCTCTAAACTAATAGGTTTGAATGTCCTACGGATTTTTATTGTTGCACCTAGATCAAATCCACAATTAAACGGATTTCAAAAAATCAAATTAGTCCATCCAATTAGCAAACGGTCCGGACAACCACTCGCTAAAATATGGTTGAGCCAAATCGAATCCGCGGATCCCGAACAAAATGCTCACCCGACCCTATTGAATATTGATATTTTTGGTGTATATAATTTTTTTTTTTATCTTAGTTTTAGACGGCCTGCATTTAGATTCACCTTAGTTATTTTCATATATATTTATTTTTTATCTTAGTTTAAATTAGGATGAATCTGGTAAACTATTTGTTGTATAAAATTTCTTAATTTTAGTTTAGCTCATGATGCACCCAGATTCGTCCCAACTATTTTTTTGAATTTTTTTTTTTTTTTTTTTAAAAATTTATTATCAGCGATTGCTTTATATATTGTTGTGGATCAAACCTTTCAAAAATATATAAAATCCCACTAATATTTTTAAATTGATAAATAAATTTTTTAATAATCCGTTTTCCAATCAGCACAACCAAATCCATAAAAAACTTTATTGGACTTTATCCAACATATCCACAAACCAACATGCTCTTCAGGCATAAAATTACATATATAGAGACATATGCACCATTTTTTTTAACAAAGCATTCCACCAAGAAACAAATGATATGTCAGATTGTTTTACTCTCTAGGGGTTTGTAATATTCCTCTTTCTTTTACCGCTGTCATGCTAATCTGTGTAAGCCTGATGATAGTTTACTATCCTCCTTATCATGCTCGGTGACATTTAGTAAGGCTCCCGTCTAACTATTCCTTGAACACATATAGTATTTATAATCAAGAAAATGATATAATCAAAGAAATTTTGATTCTATCTATGATGAACAAGGTTCTTTGCAGACTAGATTTCTGTAAAGTTGTTTTAGGCAAGATGTTTTTTTTCCTGGCACTTTTAGGGGCGACCCCGAAAGAATTAGGGGCGACTTTTTTATTCCCAACCCTTATACACCGTTAAGGGATGTCCAAAAACGCAGAGAATACGTTAATGCCCTTACACAATCGAAGCTATTTTGTGCCCGATTATTATAAAGCAATCGGAAGATTAGTAACGATATTATACTACCGATTAATATCGATTTGTGCATAACGCGCATCAAAGCTTCTATAACAATCGGTAGGAAAAATAACCTCACGAGACTACCGATTATAGTAGATCCTAAATTCCCAAAATTGGTGATTTCAAGAGAAAGAAATTTGGTGAAGCTTGTATAATCGGAAGTCTTATTAACTACCGATTATTCTAGTTCCCAAATTGAAAAAAATGACATTTACATAAAAAACAAAATTTGGGGCAACCATTATAATCGGTAGGTTATTAGCTTCCGATTATTATAGTTCCCAAATTCAAAAAAATGACATTTCTCAAAAACAAAATTTGGGGCAATCAGACATAATGGAAGTAATAATACTTCATTTGACTACCGATTATATAGATGCCCCAACAAATAAAGCCGTTGGAACTCTAAACTCTATATAAGGATTGTATCCTTTTACCTATATGGAACACAAATACCTTTAAACTCTCTCCAACATCATCTTCAAATAATGGCCCAACCATTCATTAATCCTCGGAGTTCACGATCAAGAAGATTTATCTTTATGTAGGCGCTATGTTCAATTCTATCCGAGACGAGGAGAAGAACGTGGGCGAGGGAGGCATAATGAGTATGAGTTATTTAGGAAAATTCACGAAAAATTTTGCAACGCGACACAGTAACCCAAACAACCGTCACTCCGTTGATTTTTTTCTGCAGTTGGTTCAATAAATGAGACACATCAAGAATTCGTCCATTTAACTTATCTTGTGAATCAATATCGATTGAGGGTGAAACCAATGATGAGGTTATAGAACGATCTCTAGGGGAATGGGCGGAGATGGAAAAGATCAAGCTTAGATTATGAAACTCATTTTTAGAATCCTTAGGGCGATGGAAAGATTTAATCCGTTTAGGACTCGTCCAACACGTCCATGACGCTAATCACAATACCTTGTAATAGAATTGCGGGAGTTAAATGTAAAATTACGATGATGTGTAGGTGATATTGTTATGACTTTCAAAATATTTATGAAAATCGGAAGTTTTAATTGTTGATATAACTACCGATTATACTCCAACGGCTAGTTCGTTCAAAAGAAACTAGACGTGCCTCGAAAACCAAACACAATCGGTAGATAATACATATTGAGAAACCTCTGATTATACTACTCTAATGAAACGAGAACTCATTGACAAAACATCCCTATAATCGGAAGCATATAAAAATACATATTTACCGATTACTTAATAATCGAGTGCTTTGTTCAAACATTTACTACCGATTGAGGTAATAATTGTACGCAATTTCGGTACATTCTGGTAAAGTGCACGCATCAACGGCCATATTTTCAAAAAATAGAGACGTTGGGACTCTCATCTATATAAGGAGGGTAAACTCTTCTTATTTATGCACCAAACAACACATATATAGCATTGTGTATTCTACAAATAGATTTTCCATCGTCTACTCTTGTGAACTCATTTATATCTCAACTTACAAGCATGGCAACGTTTGACGCATATGAAGATTTGGTCATTGTGAAAACATGGTATCGTGAAACAAGACGTGAAGATGTCATAGTAGGAAGGTTAACACCCGAAGTCTTTTGGGCGAGGGTATATAAGCCAATTCGTGCGAGAGTATGGAAATCAAAGCAAAGATCACTCCAACAAGTTCATGATCGTTTCCGACTTGTCCAAAAGGGTAAATGATTACATAACGATACAAAGAGGATGTTTAACACTAGCCACTTAAGCTTGTCGATCCAACAATTTGTAAGTATAACGCTCGGGTGTTTAATCTTTCTTACTAAAACGAAGTTGACATTATTTTATGTTTGTTTATATAGGAGACACTCGCAAAAACACAGTACTTAGTGGAAAAGGGTGAAGAATTCACTTATGATGGAAGTTATGAATTCTGAAGTCCGTCATATCAAAAGATAAATGTTGATTGATGGTTACAATCGGAGGTTATTATTTTATATTTTATACCGATTCTGGAAGATTTTCACCTATTTTGTCGGATTTTGGTGACAATCGAAAGTTTATTCAATATGTTGTCTCACAGGTGCCGGGAAAAATTTACGCTTTATTTTTTGTCGAGTTTGGTGACAATCGAATGAGTTATCTGATATGTTGTCTACCGATTCTCCGGAAGATTTTTCACTTTTTTTGTCGACTTTGGTGACAATCGGAAGTTTATTCAATATGTTGTCTACCGATTAGGAAAAATTTACGGTTTATTTTTTGTCGAGTATGGTGACAATCGGATGTTTATATAATATGTAATCTCACAGATTCTGGTGAAAAAATTTCAGTTGTTTTGTCAGCCTTTTAATCGGAAGATAAATTCAAAAGTTAATAACCGATTATAATATTGATTGAGTCTGTTTACAAAAGCTTGTATAATAGGTTGATATATTAAAAATATAACTACCGATTATAGCTTTAGACTTCACAGTATTTTCCACAAAAGGGCTTTCCAAAATACATCTTTCAAACATAATAATCATTGATCTTCACCATCCGAGGGAACCAATTCCATGGGGCCTTCCTAGAAATCCACCTTCATGACGCGATCCCAATCCAACATGTTGGTCTCATATTGTTTCAACCAATCGTTACAATGATTAGTTTGGAAGTAATCGCTCCAACCAGCCAACGGAGGTAATGGGCAATCTCTCTTACTCTTAAACCCGATAAAATGCATCTCATTCACGTATGCCATAACAATTCTTCTATCTTTAACCGATTCATCGCAAACCGTCCTTGTAGGTGTAAACGTATTAGAATGTCCATACTTAGGAGGAACAAAGAAATGTACCACGCATTCAAGCGTCCGCTAAGAGATATCCATATTTAGGCATTGTCATCCAATACTTGGATCCGATTGTCTTCAATCCCTTTAGGCACTTTACACACGAACAAAGTCTTTGAACTCTAGTTCTTTGTCGTGCCTATCTCCTTCCTTCATCATATCCATATAGAAATCCTTGTCCTTTATTAGTTGTACTGCCATCTTAGTTCTTAATTTTGTCATTGGGTGACATCTTGTCTTCTGCGCCTCTCCAAAGAACCAATTTGTTCCGAGGCGACGTGAAACCCACAATTGCCATCCCCATCAACCTCGTGGGTGGACAAAACAAATGGAACAATGAGTGGAGGGAGTTGTTTCATATACTCGTCTATAATCGTATACCTTGATCGTGTTGGTCTTCCATGAAAATCCCTAGGAAAGCGAAGAGTACCATACTTCTCTCTTATAGTCACCATTTCCGTTGAATGTGTTTGTGGCGAGTCGCTCATTTGATCAATAACTACGGGCTAGTTTGGGTCTCCACTAACATAACTTCTTCCACCGCATCGACTTGACTTACTTGAGAAGGCTTGCAGAGACCTTTGGACTTCCATTTGATCTTTTCTTGGACGACCTCTTTTCTTGGGTTGCGCCTCATCTTCAAATTCGGCTTCCGAACGCTCATGCCGACACAATTTTATTTTATTAGACAAATGATCCTTTAATTCTTTTCTTTCAATGGTCCTCGACACTTCAGTGTTTGGCCTACCCGCCCCCTTTTGCTTAATAGGTTCATCAACCTCCCTTAAACGAGGGTGAAGAGCTTGCTCCAAATCATGCATAAATATTTGCTTCTTGGCGCCATTTGTTGTAAGATAACGCCTTCGACTATTCTTGCACACCCACTCCATGAACGACGGACCATCGACTACGGGGGTGCTTTGAGTGAAATTTAATTGCTTCCAAAATGGATGAATATCATTGATGTCAATCACATCAACGTACCTACCCATTTTATGACGACATGGGAGACCAATACCTATCATATCCTTGCAAACACAAACCGTATTCTCATTGTAAGCTTTATACAACTTCAATTGTTCCATCATGTGATTTATTGCCCAACGTGAAACTTTATGAACAATGCCCCTTAGAAGCAATCTTTCCCCTTCGTGTTCCGTAGGGGATTTATGTACACTAAATTGCATAGAATCCTTAATCTTTATGAGATCACGATTGGTGAATTCATGGATTGCTTCTTGAATCGACACAACTCCATTTTGACTACCTAGAAGTATTTTCTTTAATCGTCCATGAGACCCCTCCGCAATGCTTGTCGCCTCGTTCATGAAGTTACGATATTCATATGTCCATGCATACACAAACCTCTCCTTAATCGGTAACCATTGTGTTTTACAATACTCAACGGGTTTTGGGTAGTCCTTGCAATATTCTTCCTCAAATTTCTTCAAGTTTCTTTCGTAAATTTCTCGGTCATTGACCAAACGATCTTGTCCCATGCTTTCATGAACGATCTCCAAATTATCCCATCCTCCTTCCATTTTTCATCAAATAACCTCTTCTCTTCCTCTCGTTCTTCCTCGGTTAATTTACTAATGCGCTCGTCCTCTTCCTTCGACCTTTTGGTACCCTACCTTGGTTTTTTAGCTTGGAAATGGCGATGGCAATTGTGTCTGAGGTTGCATTGAATGTGCCACGTACACTGCAAGTTTCGGGCTTCAGGAAACACTACCGCTATTGCATGCATTAAGGCTTGATCGTTATCCGTTACAATAACCCTTGGAAAATCAAGTTGAATAAGCTACCGATTATAAAAGGGATTATTAGCCGAAGTATCTACTACATAATCTAGTAGGTATTGTTTCGCTTTAACTTACCGATTCACCTTTAACCTACCGACATGGTGTTGGCTACTGTTTATATAAGGGCATAATGGCCATTTCAAAAATCGAAAATAAGGGGTAGCTTAGATTTACGTTTGGGTGACCTTTTTTGTCTTTTAGTGTCGCCTCTAATTCTTTCGGGGTCGCCCCTAAAAGTGTCAGGTTTTTTTTACTGCTTCAAAACCTAATCACACACTAGTTAATAAGTGAGATGTAATTAACTGAACCTAATTGAGTGGGCCTAGCTCTTCCGTGAATTAATCAACCAAGACATGTACAAATTAATTCAAGAAATTTTCGTAACTAAAATTTTTACTCGTTGGCTTATTTTCGAATGATTAATTGGGGATAAAAAAACTAATTTGGGGATATAGGAAAAGGACAAAAAAAAAAAGTCCAAATATCAATTTCAGGTCAAATCCTTATCTAAATATTTTTAAAATCCTAATATACCCATCACTAATCAGGATTAGTGATTAATAATAATTAGTAAAAATCTTAAGATTTTGTTAAATGATTAGTGTGTATTTGTATTTGGGTGAATGAGATGAGAGTAGAAAAGATGGAAAAAAATTTGAGAGGGAATTTTTTTGGTGGAAGTGGAGGATGATTGTGAAGAGAGAATTGTTGCTAAGAGGTTGAAAATTTGATTTTTTTTCTTTGAATCCACCATTGCTGGGTACTTTGAAAAAGCTTGGTGCCGGCATGGTATTCAACCAAAAACTATCTTGGCATTTGGTGGAAATTTTCATAAATTGTTTGCCACTATCCGGGGGGTTCGGGGGGGCTGCGCCCCCCCGAGGTTACGATTTTTTTTCTGGTTTTGATCTTCAAAACCTTTTTTTTTCTGGTTTTAATGAGTCCACTTCCGGCACAGTTATGTGATTTTTCGAGCATGCTGGAACTACTTCCTACATGGTTTTTGCTTAAATTTCTATGCCTAAACATGATGAAAAAGTATCCAGAAACTTCAATTATTTTCACTTGACTACCGGCATTGATAGCTTTCTATCGAGCATGCCGGCACCATTTTCCGGTGTGGTTCTTCACCAATTCCGGCATGGTCTTCATCACTTCCGGCAATGTACAAAAATATTCCGTTTTGAGTTTTTTTCTCGGTTTTAATCACCCACTTCCTAGGTACAATTAGTTAATTCTCGAGCATGCTGGCACCGGTTTCCTATGATAGTATGTTGCTTAAATTTCTATGCCGGCACATGATGAAAAGTATCCAGGAAACTTCAAAAAAAATTTCACTTGACTACCGGCATTGATAAATTTCTATTGAGCATGCCGGTACTTTCCATTCTGACATTGAATGTTAGTTACAACCATGCCGGCACCAGTTTCCGGCATGGTCTTCATCAATTCCTGCATGGTCTTCATCACTTGCAGCATGATCTTCATCACTTCAGAATTAAAAAAAAAAATTCGTTTCCAAAGTGAGGAGCCGACAGAGAAGGAGAAGAGAATTTGAAAGAGAGTGGGGAGAGTTTAGAATTTGAAAGGGAATGGGAATATTTGGGTTTCAAATTCTAACCCTGAAAGTGATTAATAAGAAGTGGAGATGGAAATGGGGGATATGATTTTGTTTTTTGATTTTAAGTTTTTTAATTTTTATTTTGAGGGAAGGGTATTTTAGTATTTTCGCCCCCCAAAGTCACCCCTTAGCAGACACCATGGGTTGGGAGAAGTAATCAATATCCCCCAATTCCTTTTTCTATCCCCCAATTGCGTGTTCTTATTTTCGCATCATATATATAGTGCATTATTATGATATAGAAAAAATATGTTTTTTTCGTTTACAAACCGATTAACAAGTGTTTTTGCATTATTATGTTCATAAAAAACTTATAAAAATTAAAATTCATTATTGTTTTTATAAATAAAATACGTAGTGAAGTTATAACTTTGGCTCGACTTTATATGTGTAACTTTTTCTTAGTGTGTCTTAGTGTGTTTTTGTATATCTTAATATTTTTGTATCATTGTCACTCGTTAATATCGATAAACAACCTTGATTCGAGAAAACACAAAAAATCTTCTTTTTAATTATTAAACACTCTATAGTCTATTATTGGGCCGGCCGAGCGAAGCGAGGGAGGACCTTTATATGGCCACTTTTTTGTAAATTGTAAGTCATCAATTGACACAAAAAGATTGGATTTTGGTGTCCCAAATCATTTTCAATCAACAATGAAAGGACTAAAGAGCCCCTTCATGTTTCAATTTCTCACTCAAAATACCGTAAATACGACACAAAATGAAGGGTAATGGCGTAAATTCATGGGCAGAAAAAAGGACACGGAGGTTGGAAATGGTTTAATTGTTTAGGGGCAGTTTAGTAAAACCAAAGGTAAAGTCACCACATGGTTGGGGGTTCGAATCTCGGCAAGCTCTTCTTCTTTTTTTTCCCTTCTTTTCTTTTTCCCTTATTTTTTCTTCTTCAAACCGATAGAAAAAAAATTGAGCAGAGAAGTTAGGGTTTGTGTCGAAATTGAAGAATAAGAGTGGTTTCAAATCCTAATCTAAATTTTCGAATCCTAATCTAGCTCATAGAAAGAAAGGTGTTGGTTAATTTCAGCTGGGATTTGAGAATAATCGAAAAGGGGTTAAGGTGTTCTTGTTTTTTGAGACTAAAGGTAATGATTTCAATCTTATTTTTCCTGCTCCGATCTATTGAACGTTCATCATATGTTCTTAAATGATTTAATCACTCAACTGCTATCAATTTTATTGTCGAATTAAGTATGAAGAACTAGGGTTTCCTTAGGATTTGATTTCAACATTGCCCAAACCAAACATGATATAGGAAAGAATTTTTTAGGATTTGATTTCGACCCTGCTTCATGGATTTGATGTTTAGTATCTGGTCTTGGATTTGACTGTTCATGGTTGAAATGTTTATCATATTTGTTCTGTAAACATTACAAAACTTGTCAAGAATGGAAACATTTTAAGGGTTTATTGAGATCATAAACATAAGCCCCCACCCACATACCCTAACTGAAATTTCTCACATTGAGAATGTACAGTTTTTGTTAGGAGGGATCATAATGTGTCACAGAAATGGATGTGAAATTAGTGATTATTCTGTAGAATAAGTACTGGGGTTTTCGGACGTGATAACTACATATACTATAGGAGAATTAGATATAATATGGTGCAGTCTTTTGAATTTATAATATATATCTAATTCCTGCAACACAATGATCCTTGTTTGACTGGTGTCTGTATGTATAAAACAAATTAGCTCTCAAAGCATACTATAGAAGAATTATTAGTAGCGAAAAGGAGGGGAAAATAATGACATGACAGCAATAGTGAGAGTATAAGAATGTAGGCCTTTTCAGTTTGATACTAATTTTTTTTGTTCAATAGTCTGGATTTATTGAATACGCTATACTTGTAGATTCGACCAGTCTAGAGATATATTTAGAGGCATTTTAAGTGTTCATAAACATAATCCCCCCACCCACATACCCTAACTGGAAATTTCTCATATTGAGAATGTAAAAATGAAGTTTTTGTTAGGAGGGGATCATAATGTGTGTCACAGGGATGATAACCATTGATAAGACCCACTCGTGTTGTCGACGGTGTCCGATTCTGGCATTGAATTGTTGAAGTAGTGTGCATTTATTCGGAGGAAAAGTCTGATTTTTTATTGAGTGTGCTGAATTGATTTACTCAGAAGCCCGATGAGATCAATGCGGAAAAGGAGAAAATTGAGATTAAAGATGGAGCTGAAGGATCCGGAGAAGCTGCGGAACATAAGCATATTGAGATAGATGAGGAAAAGGAGAAGAGTGAGGTTTAAGTTAGAGCTGAAGATAGAGCACTTAAAAGAAAACGAGTCTTTACACTCCTTGATTCTGTTTCAAATTTTTGTTCATCGCATTACTGTGTTGCCCGAGAGTGTACTCCACTCAAGTTTGATCCTGCTACTGCTGTCCCAACTTTTTGGGTTTTGGATTTGTGGGTCTTAGCAGGCTGCATATCTTATTCCCGTTATATTGTCACTTGGATTTGTATGCTTGAATTGAACTGAGCTGAATCGTATTTAATCTTGCCTAGACAAACTTGGGTGAAACTATTCTGGACTTTCTTATCAAGATATTGTGTATGTTGTGCAGAGTTAACGAGGCCACAAAAATGTCTTGATCCAAAACAGTTCCTAATCCAAATTATACCCTGTGCTGCTAACAATTTGTTAATAAAATGTCTAATCACTTTTCTGGTTGTACATTTAGTGTTTGATATCTTTTTGATACTAACATCATTACTGTTTTCATGTTTTTATGGCAGGTGACCAAGAGAAGCCAAGTAGGAAGAAGCGCACAGGTGAAAGTCGGATCAAAATTAATTTGTACTGGACTTCCACGAAGTTGGGAAGCTTCAAGCTAATAACCAAAGGGAGATAGCACAGCTAGTCCGAGTCAGTATATTTGCTAACTAGCTACTGCTTAATCCTCAAGTTGAATAATCTTTCACGAGCCGCTCTCAGTTCTGGCACTTAAACACATTAAGGTAACAATATTAAACTTTTAATTCCATCCATGTCAATAATGATAATGTAGAAGGATCCGGAGAAGCTGCGGAACATAAGCATATTGAGATAGATGAGGAAAAGGAGAAGAGTGAGGTTGAAGTTAGAGCTGAAGAATCTGAAGAAGCTTGGCATCAGATGCTGGAGTTGTTTAAAGTGCAGGCATTGAAAATGCAGGACGTATCACAAGAAGCTTATGAGTTGTATTCTAAAAGGGTTGCGGTTATCTTGAACGAGACTTCGGAGAAATTGAAAATTCAGGCAGAAAAATCAAGCCATGATTTGAGTAAATTAGCTAAAGATATTAGTGTAGAAGGTAAGGAGTATCTCTTGACGGTTGCAGAGAAATCTCCCGAGCAGGTGAAGGATATTGTGGAAATTTTTGCACCCTTTATCAGCGGATGATTAGAAAAATGTTAACAAAGTTCCTCATTTTTTCCTTGGCATTCTATATGGTACGTACATACCTGTGTATCTTAGTCGAGTGCGCCATTTTACAGCGTTTTTTAGTACTTGAGGGATGGAATTTACAAATTTAAAGTTTCTTTGTGGGTTATTGTATGTTGTGCATGTGCATTTATTTGTCTCGGAGGATTTCTTTCCTTCATGCTAACCGGAAGAATTTCAGGTATTAGGTTTGGTACAATTCTGGGTGGTACTCTATTGGCTTTAAGTATATTGAGCATGAGATCATTCAAAAGAGGGCAGTCATCCGCTTTGGCTTTGAAAGGGGAAGCAGGTATAATTAAGCGGTAATTTTGGATTGATATTTATTGTTGAAAACATATGCTAAGCACCATGGAACTTCTGAAAAAACAATTTTCTTACCGATAAGCTAAAGACAGTGTGTTCAGCTGAACAAAGTGTCTCTGTTGTTGTTTAGAGAGATGAAAGTGCTTGTGCAATTTCACTGCCCTGTCATATTAGTTATCCTTATTTGTAATTTCAGTGTATTTGGGAGAATAAGTAGGTGGTCCAAAGTCTAGCTCTCGATTTTGAGGGGAGAACACCTTACTTTAATAGTGCTTTTGTTTGTATATGGTTGTTCCTCTGTAAAATCTATAAATGGTCTCACTGTAGGCTTAGGTTCTAACCATGCTCGACTACTAGCATCATATTCATGTCTTGATTATTTACACTGGCAGTAGATAATTTGTTTTGTGGTGTATGTGATTGGGAGACCAGAGAAAGTTTGAACCCAAGTACATTAATATTTTATATGTAAATCTCAGAGATGTCACAATGGATAATATGGAGCTAGGGATGTGATCTTGCACCCCTAAAGTCCCCTCGGAGGAGTAGATTGGGTACTAATGAAGTTGTTGAGATATTTGATTATCTATTTGTAGATTTTGGTCTCGCTAAGATATCAAATGACATCACCACCCATGTTTCAACTCGTGTAATGGGAACATTTGGGTAGGTTATAACATATCTATTAATGATTCTGTAAGGTCTTTATATAAAATGCTAATATAACAACATGATAGATGATAATGTGGTATCACTTGTAAATTATTAATGAATTTGAGTTTTACATTTTCAGGTACATGGCACATGAGTATGCTTCAAGTGGAATATTGATCGATAGATCCGATGTGTTCTCGGGTTCCGAGGGGTGCGTATAGAGCTTGTTTGGATCGGACGTAGACTGGCCGAGGCAAGCCGTGATGAGAGTTTAGTTGAATGGGTAAGCACATGTATATTATTTCGGAACCTTTGACCTGCTTTGTTATTTTTGTCCTAGAAATACTTAAAGCGCCTTGAATAAGATGATTTTTTGTCTTAGCGGATGTTTTACGCAGCCATTCATTGATAGCCAGTGATGTAATGGAAATCGAGATTTTTAGAGTTAAGATCCAAGGCTTAAAAGAGATACGTTGAGAGAGACATGTTTAGGATGGGTGAGATGAATGTGCTTGTGTTCGTCACTCTACTAACAAAAGACCCGGCATGCCGCAGCAGAAAACAACTCTTTTTTTTTTCGCTTAATATTAAAAATACTTCACGATTTAGTTACACATTTCTTGCTCTTTTTGTTAGGTATTATGGCGCGTTGGACACCGACGGTGATATGCCGGATATCAACAATGGTGTGAAAGTTGGTCGAGCACTATTTTTGAAGCAAATTCGATCTTCAAAAAATTTAAATGTTGGGCTAGGTGGCGATGTTACTACAGTATAGCATGTATAGTGGATGTATGAACTCCGAAACCTCCACCGTGGTTAGAGTGGCGAATCGAAACTCGTGCCATTAACCCACTGAAATGGCTTAACAGTGACATTCAAATAAACTTCAATGTTTTTGCAATAACTTTAACTTGGTGTCGCTTTCAATGAATGGTGTCGTTTAGTCAAGTTCTTCGGTCGTCCCTCCCACCGTGGCAACGGTTGTACTAGTAGTCTATTACTCGTTATAGTATTTTATCACTTATGACGATAATTAAAATACTCGCATTCCATATTGTAATTTTTATGCTATATTGCAGTTAACAATGTTATTGATTATGAATCTTTTTATTTTTTATCATCTATCCACTAGAAAATTCATGAATCAAATATGTATAATTCTAAAAATTTAGTTTGTTTGCGATAAACGGGACGAGAAAGAAAAATCCAATTAAAATAAATACCAGCGTGGGACCTAGTAGGTTTCTCCAACATGGTTTAGTAGCTTTTTGGTGTTTAGAAGGTGTTGTGTATCTAGAACCAGAACCACTCAAAAATACAAAGCTAGTTTATTATTTATTTATTTTTTTGATGGGAAAATGTCATATATTAACTAGCAAATATAGTACAAAAGATTTAGAATTTATGCTTGCTTTAAAAACTTTTTGATGCAGTTTGGTCGACATGTGCTGAAGCTTTTTAATCCTTGCTTCCTTGGCTATATAGTCCGTTCGAAGTTATTCTTCCGAAATTGTTGATGGTGGTTTTTAAACAAAGGGTAAAATCGTGAAACCCCAAATAACCTAATGTCACCTGGTGACACATTTATTAGGACATTTAATGCATGTAGTCGGTAATTAATAGGGTTATTTTTTCAAATTAGGGTTACAACGAACAAAACCCTAATTCCTCCGCGCCAATGGAAAGTCATGCCATCCACACCTAGCCCAACCCAGCCGCGCCATGCCAAACGCACTCGCCTTGGCCCTAGCTATGCTAGTCACACCAATTGTGATCTTCGACCCATTTCTAAGGACTTCTAAATAGTTTAGGATACCTCTCCATAACCCCCCACCCATAAGTTTTTAGAATCTTTAGGAACCTGAGCCTTTTCAACACCACCAAACTTTTCAAAAATAAGTTTCCTCCATAGGCTGCTCTTCTCTTCTCCGTATCTCCATAACCACTTGGTTAACAAAGGAACATTAGTATTCTTCAAATTCCTTAAGCCTAGCCCGCCTTCACTCTTCGGAATACAAACTTTTTTCCAAGACCTCCAATGTAAACTTTTCTTGCTAATTGTGTCACCCCACAGAAAATTTCTATATAAGTCTTTCTAACTTTTTCACACTCAAACCTTAACTGGAAGAGAGATAAGAAGTATAAAGGAATAGCCGCCAACGTGTTATTGATGAGCACGACCCTTCCGGCTCTCGATAGATATTTCCGCTTCCACGGAGCTGGCCTAAGAGTCATTTTCTCGATAACAATATTCCAAACAGATTTGACTCTTGTAGAAGCCCCGATAGGTATCCTAAGGCAGGAGAAAGGAACTCCACCTCCGCACATCCAAACTAATTCAAGACATTCCCTGAATGCAAACTTGATTTACCTCAATACCCATCATGGAACTCTTGGAAAGATTAACTTTCAAATTCCGTTTTAGCTTTAAAATTTTCTAACACCTCTAACAGCTTCAACCTCCCGAATCACGATCTAAAAAAAACAATCGTGGCTAGATACACCAAATTGAAGATGTGAGATCTCCATACCATTTTCCTTAACATAAAACCCTTGAGACAGCCTTCAATCTTCGTGATTATGCATGAGCTTGTTGAAAACTTCCACCACTAACAAGAATAAAACGGCGAAAGAGGTCTCCCTTGACGGAGCCGCCGAGAAGCCTTGAAAACCCTTCGCCGCTCAAAATGGTTTAGTGGCTTTTTGTGTTTAGAAGGTGTTGTGTATCTAGAACTAGAACTACTGAAAATACAAAACTAGTTTATTATTTATTTATTTGTTTGATGGGAAAAGGTCATATATTAACTAGCAAATATAGTACACAAGATTTACAAAATCATTTTGTTCAAAAAGATTAGAATTTATGCTTGCTTTAAGAACTTTTTGATGCAGTTTGGTCGACATGTGCTGAAGCTTTTTAATCCTTGCTTCCTTGGCTATATAGTCCGTTGCTGAGTTATTCTTCCGCGCAATTGTTGAAAGTGGTTTTTAAACAAAGGGTAAAATCGTAAAACCCCAAATAACCTAATGTCACCGGTGACACATTTATTATGACATTTAATGCATGTAGTCAGTAATTAATAGGTATTTTTTTCAAATTAGGTTAAACGAACAAAACCCCAATTCCTCCGCGCCAATGGAAAGTCATGCCATCCACACCTAGCCCAACCTAGCCGCGCCATGCCAAACGCACTCTGCCTTGGCCCTAGCTATGCTAGTCACACCGATTGTGATCTTCGACCCATTTCTAAGGAATTCTAAATAGTTTAGGATACCTCTCCATAAGCCCCACCCATAAGTTTTTTTAGAATCTTAGGAACCCAAGCCTTTTCAACACCACCAAACTTTTCAAAAATAAGTTTCCTCCATAGGCTGCTTCTTCTCTTCTCCAGTATCTCCATAACCACTTGGTTAACAAAGGAACATTAGTATTCTTCAAATTCCTTAAGCCTAGCCCGCCTTCACTCTTCTAATACAAACTTTTTCCAAGACCTCCAATGTAAACTTTTCTTACTATTGTGTCACCCTACGGTAAAATTTCTGCAAGTCTTTCTAACTTTTCGCCACCAAACCTAATCGGAAGAGAGATAAGAAGTATAAAGGAATAGCCGCCAACGTGCTATTGATGAGCACGACCCTTCCGGCTCTCGATAGATATCTCCGCTCTCCAGAGCTAGCCTAAGAGTCATTTTCTCGATAACAATATTCCAAACAGATTTGACTTTTGTAGGTTCCGATAGGTATCCCAAGGTAGGAGAAAGGGAACTCACCTACCGCACATCCAAATAATTCAAGACATTCCCCGAATGCAAACTTGATTTACCTCAATACCATCATGGAACTCTTGAAAGATTAACTTTCATCCGTTTAGCTTTAAAATTTTCTAACACCTCTAATGGTTTCGAACCTCCCGAACTCGCATCTAAAAAACAATCGTCGTCTGCAAATTGAAGATGTGAGATCTCCATACCATTTTCCTTAACATAAAACCTTGAGACATGCCTTCAATCTTCGTGATTATGCATGAGCTTGTTGAAAACTTCCACTACTAACAAGAATAAAAAGGCGAAAGAGGGTCTCCTGACGGAGCCCCCGAGAAGCCTTGAAAACCCTTCGCGCCAAAATGGTTTAGTGGCTTTTGGTGTTTAGAAGGTGTTGTGTATCTAGAACTAGAACCACTCAAAATACAAAACTAGTTTATTATTTATTTATTTTTTTGATGGGAAAAGGTCATATATTAACTAGCAAATATAGTACAAAAGATTTACAAAATCATTTTGTTCAAAAAGATTAGAATTTATGCTTGCTTTAAGAACTTTTTGATGCAGTTTGGTCGACATGTGCTGAAGCTTTTTAATCCTTGCTTCCTTGGCTATATAGTCCGTTGCTGAGTTATTCTTCCGTGCAATATATTTCACTTTCGCTTGAGGTAGATCTCTCAAGATTATCCTTATTTCTTGCAAAGTGTTTTCCGCTTGAGGCTACCAAAGAATATACACTGTAATTTGGGTACCGGAACCGTGTATAGTGATAGTTCATGGAAAGTATTCCTTGAGAACTAATAAGCATAATCGTGTTCATTTAAACACTTCACATTTGAATCATGATACACATACACAAGGTGTTTTAGTGATCAAATATGTCTTAGAGGTGTCCATAAAAATTATAGCAATGATAAACATATTTGGGAAAATAGTTAATGAGCATCTGCTTATTTGTAATGGCTAGGTATGCGAAAGGGTATGCGTACATATGAACCAGTTCATGAATTCAAATGACCTAGGTACATGTAACGGGTATGCGTATTCAAAGGCTATTTACGAATTCAGGACCTTGAGGTACGCGTACTGGTTATGCGTACATTTCCTCATTGACGAATTCAGGATACCATGACATGCGTATTGAGTATGCTTACATACCTATGTTGCGCAACTTCATATGACCATGGTATACGTACTGGTGTTGATGGTGGTTTTTAAACAAAGGGTAAAACTGTAAAATCCCAAATAACCTAATGTCACCAGTGACACATTTATTAGGACATTCAATGCATGTAGTCAGTAATTAATAGGGTATTTTTCAAATTAGGGTTACAACAAACAAAACCCTAATTCCGCCTCAAAGGCCAATGGCAAATCATGCCAGCCACACCTAGCCTAAGCTAGCCGCACTCTATGCCAATGGCAAAGCATGGCAAAATGGCTACCAAACGCGCCAAGCATACCAACCAAGCTAGTCGATTCTATGCCAATGGAAAATCATTCCAGCATACCAAACGCGCCGAAGTATGCCAACCATGCTAGCCGCACCTCCGTGCCAATGGAAAATCATGCCAGCCACACATCAGCCTAAGCTTAGCCGACTTCTATGCCAATAGCAAAGCATGCTACCATACTCAAATGCACCAAGCATGCCAACCATGCTAGCCGTGATCTCTATGCCAATGGCAAATCATGCCAGCCATACCAAACGCGCCAAGCATTCCAACCATGCTAGCCGCACTCCGCGCCAATGGCAAATCATGTCAAAGACACTTAGCCCTAGCCCGAGCTAGCCGCGCCATGCCAAACACACTGCTTGGCTCAACTTACGCCGGGTCACGCCACGCCAAGCCAAACACTTTACCTTGGCCCCCAGTCGCCATGCCAAAGTAGCGCCCGCACCTAGGCTTGCAAACCATGCAACCTAGGCCAACCGGGCCACGATGCCATTGGCACATGCCAACACGCCGCTGGTAGCTTTTTCTACCAAGGCGCGACCCAAATTGGCCATGCATGCCATTGGCACATGCAACACGCTCACTGGTAGCTTTTTCTACCAAGGCGCGACCCAATTGGCCACATGCCATTGGCACATGCCAACACGCCTGGCCGGTAGCTTTTCCTACCAAGGCGCGACCCAAATTGGCCACGCATGCCATTGGCACATGCCAACACGCTCGCAGCTTTTCATACCAAGACAAGACCCAAATTGACCACGATGTCATTGACCATGCCAACACGCCACGGTAGCTTTTCTTACTGACCACGGGCCCTAATGGCCGAGCATGCCATTGGCACATGCCAACGCGCATCGCTGGTAGCTTTTCCCACCAGGGCGCGACCCAAGTTGGCCACGCACGCCATTAGCATATTCCAACACGCATCGCTGGAAGCTTTTCTTACCAGGCCACGGCCCTAATGGCTGAGCATGCCATTGGCACATGCAAACGCGCATCGCTGGTAGCTTTTCCCACCAGTGCGACGCAACCTGGCCATTATGCACGCCATTGGCACATGCCAACACCCATCGCCAGCATTTACTGTGCCACGGCCCTAATGGTCGAGCATGCCATTGGCACATGCCAACACGTATCGCAGGTAGCTTTTCCCACTGTGGCGCGACCCAAGTTGGCCACGCACGCCATTGGCACATGCGGAACACGCATCGCCGGGTTGCTTTCTTTACCAGGACATAGCCTCTAATGGCCATGCGTGCCATTGACATGCCAAACACATACGCTGGTAGCCTAACTTGCAAAACCTGCAACCTACCACCAAGGCATTCCGCACATGCCAAACACACACGCTGGTAGCCTAACTTGCAAACTGTGCAACTCTACCACCAAGGCATTCCACATGCCACACACGCCACTAGCAGCTCTGCATTACCACTTGCACTCAAGGTGCAACCCGCAACAAAGGCATTCCGCACATGCCAATGGCACATGCCACACGCGCCACTAAGAAAAATCCATTTGCACTGAGATGCAACTAACACTCGAGACATCAACACAAACCTGGGGATGCTTTCAGGTTTTGGTATGGCAGTCACAGCTTGCAGCTATTAATTACGCTCACATTAAGAAAGCGTGAAAAGGAATAAAGTGGTCAAATAAATGAGGAAATAATGGTGAAAACGTTTTCACCCATAAACACCATGCTAAGGTTAAACCTCCTCCCATTATTTCACCCTTTACTCTCTTCCTTCATGAGGCCAGGGTACGTTTCAATCTCGACTTGTATAAATAGGTCTTACCTATTTCCACCCGACAACAAGTCCCGGTCGAGAGAAAATACAACACTCTCAGAAAAGGCAACTTTGCAAGCTCTCAAAAGGCTTTAATCTCTTGCAAGCTTCCTAAGCTTTCACTTTCTAATACAAGTCGAGACACTACTCTCCCCTGGGTTATTCTGGTCTTAACACCTTTCTTTGCTTCCTCCCCAAATCAACCCTTCTCCTCCACTTTGTGACCGGAAGCAAGTCCTGGGACGACCATTTCTTGGTTTAGGCCGGACTTGCACAGATTGATCTCTCGAATCTATAAAGTGCTCACATGCAAGACATTTGTTTAGGGTTTAAACCGCTCACTCACCTACCGAATTTACCAAAATCGGCGGGAAACGATTTTCACTTATAAACAATTGGCGACCACAGCGGGGAGGATTGATCTTTCGGTCACAATATCAAATTCTAGCTTCCTATTTCAAAATTCGCTAAGCATGGTCGCATCGTGACATCTCCACAAACATTGATCCCGCTTAAGGTCATGATGACTCGTCAATTTCCTAAGCAATACGACCAATGAAGAGGTCCCAAGACTGGAGTTGACCTGATGCGTGCTCAGGAGATACACGCCAAAAACATGGATCTAATGAAGGATGCGATTAACAAAGATACCGACTTCCTCATCACCCTAACATCTTAGCTAAGTGGTCCATTTTCCCAGAGATCAAGAGCAGGGACTAACATCCCGAGTGAGCATTCTCAAATCAATGGTTTTGTCACCGACTAGAAGACAGCAGACCAGAGAGGAGACCATGTTGAAAATTATGTGAATTGCTACACCTCTCCAAGGACCAGCGCGAATAAAAACATTCTCTCGCTATTAACCGAATAGCACCGAACGCATCACTAGTTCCTCGCACCCACTGGGACTCCAAGGATCCCCTAAAATCCACCAAAAATATTGTTTTCACTGATGACGATATGATGGTAGAAGACGGTCACAACTGGCCTTGCATGTTACGGTTTTTGTCGGAACATAGAGTATCAAGAGCGCTTATCGACACGGGTGCATCTTCCAATGTCATCACTCTCAAGACACTCAAAGTTTCCAGGGTGCGACCTAAAAGAGATCATACGACAACCCACTACAATGACAGATTTCAAGGCAACCAAACTAGCACATACGACTACATCAACTTGAGATGGCAATAGGGCCAATTCAATCAAGCGTGAAGTTTGAAGTGATTGAAAAAGAACTGCACTACCACATGATACTCTGGAAGGCCGTGGCTGCACAATCTCAAAATCGTTCCTTCAACATACAAATCCAATGACTGAAAAACAAGATCAACGGAGAAGTTGTCCGCATCCCCGGCCATTGTCCCCCATGCACCGGCCACCGCGAGAAAACACATGGGCCGAAGGAGGATTCAAAAGGCGTGACAACCAAGATTCACAGCCGTTTAGCAAAATGGACATCGCTCGAGATATAGCGACAAGCTGGAGATACTCTCACGAGAGGAGACCGCCTCCCACCATCTCCTCAAGGAAGACCCGCCGATCTCCCGCCACCTGGCGTAACTCCGTGCCCGCACCAAGCGAATGCACCCCTTAGCGCAGACGAAGCAAAAGGGAAAACTCACACATCATCACCCGTTGTTAGCAATTAGAAGGAGACCATGACCCGGTCTCTCCGCCCCGAATATTTTCACAATAAATCTGGGAGGAAGTTCCGTACGCCCTCCCGCCGAAACCGCAAGACGGGACCAACTTGACCACCTGAGCGAAACTTAAACTGCCAATATAGGGAATGAGGAATTCCGCGACCTATTCTGATCGGTTCGACTCTACACTCTGCGGAACGCCTCAAAGCTAGTCGACCTACTCAAACAATACCAGGACGTTTTCGCATGGACTTACGAAAAGAAATGCCCAGGCTTGGATGAAAACTAGTCACCCACCATCTTCACGTGATACCTGGATCCAAGCCAGTCAAGCAGCCTGCAAGACAATCAGACACACGTAGAAGAACAAATCAAGGCGAGGTCCAAATTACTAGCCGCTTGGTTTTGTCAAACCTATTCATCATCCCACCTTGGTTGGCCAATATCGTTCTCAAAAGAAGAATGGTCGACTCGGATGTTGTGTGTTGATTTAGAGATCTGAACAAGTGCTTTATAAAGACGATTTCCCGCTCCCTAACATCGACATGATGGTAGACGCTACCAAAGGGGACATGGTATGTTCTCTTCATGGATGGATACTAAGCATGGCTTATAACCGATAAAGATGTATGAGCACGACGCGGTAAGATCTGCCAACCCCTCTCGAAACTTCTATTACACCGTAATGCCTTTCGGGTTCGATGAACGCTGACGCTACTTACCAACGCGCCATGACTACCATATTCCACGCAGCATGATGCACAGCAAGTTGAGATTACGTAGATGAGGTGGTGGTTAAATCAAAGACTCGAGGCGGATCATCCAGGAACGCTTACGACAAGTGTTGAAAGATGTCGCTAATACAAGTTGAAGATGAATCTTTGAAATGTGCCTTTGGTGTCTCTTCGGGGAAATTCTTGGGATTCCAAGTAACGGCCAGAGGATAAAAGTTGACCCGAGTCAAAGCGCAAGCTATCCTCACGATGCCACCACCACGAACCCGGAGCTCCGCAGCTTCATGGGCAAGGTAAACTATATTACGTCACTTCATACCGGGGCATGCATTTCATTCTTTATTTACCTACCTGGCTGAAAAAGGAGCGAATTTCGCATGGACTACGCCTCTCGAAAAAGGCGTGACAGAAGATCCAACAAACGCCTGTCCTCCCGAAGCGGCCATGAAGCCTCCTATCTGGAAGCCACTATGTCTTTACACAGCCTTTAGCGATGCCGCCATTGAGCCCTCTTACTCAAGAAGACGACAAAGGAATCAATATCCCATATATTACTTCGGGCCGAATGTTGAGAGACGCCGAACTCGGGATACCCCAAAGTAGAAAAGGCATGTTTAGCGTTAATTTATTCCATCCAGTTCAGGCACTACGTCCTCTCCAAATAAGGTGGGGGGTTAATATCCAAGTCGACCAGAAAGTTTATTCTCTCGAAACCCGCCATCGATAGGAGGCCGGCTAAATGGCTCCTGCACTCTGTCAGTCGACACAACGTGCGTTTCACCGAGGGCCATAAAGGACAAACATACAGACCAAGTTAGCAGCATTCCCAGGAGAGAGAACACCGCAGAGTTACGAAAGATCTTCCGGGAGACCTTCCAGATATCTTTTAGACGAAAAGAAGCATGGCTAATGCTCTTTCGACAGCTCTTCCACCTAGCACTAACAATAATCGGAGGGGCATGTGTGGTACCAGTATCTCCTGCCGGAGAAGTTTTCTCGCAATCTTTCAAGCTAAACTTTCCATGCACCAATAACTCAGCTGAATGCGAAGCCTTCCTCATTGGACTATCACTAGCTAAACGAGCCGGGGCCACACGTTTTGAGATAAGAGGAGATTCCAAATTACTCATCAACCAAAACGGTTTACGTATTGAAAGAACCTATTACACTGGCACCACATACGTGTGGTGAAGCACAAAAACTATTAAATTATTTCGCCAAGCAACCATCACACATGTCACCAAAGAGAACAAGAATGATGACTGCCTAATAGTGAAACGGCGAACCATAGCTTCAACATGGCTTTAACAACCTGAGAAATCCAAGGACGATGACTGGAGAGCTCCTATCATTCGTGAACTCAACAACTCACTTTTCCAAGGGAAGGTCGACCTCAAGACTTTTCGAATTTCTTTATGCTTCAAGATGTTCTGATCATCGAAATCCAGATGCATGTCTCCGCAAGGTGCCTCGGAAAAGAGGAAGCACAAAGAACAACTTGAACATGTTCATACCGAATTCTGTGGAACAACATCAGTAGTAACCCTCTATCGTCGTTTATAACGACTTGGATACTATCTGCCGGAGATGGAAGCCCAATCCCGATTACTCCAGAAGGCGTGTCCCAGTTGTCAGGCGCCCCCATGTCAGACAGAAGTCCTCAACATCAGTCACACTGGGGACTGGCGGGAACCGTACATCGTTTTCTTTCGCGACGGCATTCTTCCTACTGACAAAGAGGATACGTCCAAGCTAAAACAAAAGTCCAAAAGATTCGTGTTCCATGACGGGGTTTTATATCGCAAGAGTTTCGGAGGAAGTCTACTGCGGTGTTTGGGCGGTACAAAAATCCCAGTTATGTTGATAGAAATGCACGAAGGCGAACACCAAGGGAAACAGAAACTTTTCCTGCAGATACACGAGAGTTACCTGATGTGATTTTGAAAGTTGTAGTAAAGTGGTAGTAAAAAGTTCGTTCAACTCGGGCTTGTAAAGATTGGGTTTCAGAATTTAATAATAGAAAATATTAAAAACAAAGAAAAAATATACAAAAGTTGTCACAAATATCGAGAGATACTGAGACTCGGGATTCCACCATAAACTCATTCATTCGATTCATATATTTATCCTAGACAATTATAGCTCGAACAATATTGACTTTATATCTTCTCCAAGGTAGATTTTTAAAATATTAATTGTAAATCACAAGCATGACGCATCAAAAGTACTAAAACTAAGTATACGTCATCAAACGAAATCACAACTAATTAGTGAAAATCATAAAACAATTAAATCAAGTGCAAAAAGTCATAAAAGAATTAATAGAATTACCACATGCATGAAAAATGCACTAGTGGAAATAAGCCGTTTTAAGATAGTTGTATAGTGTCGTTTTAACGGTTTAAACGATACTTTCAGAGTGCCGTTAAAAGTGTCGTAGATTTAGTGTCTTTTTCTGGAACGACACTTTAAGTTTAACGTTAAATTACGATACACCTAAGATGTCGCTAAGCGCTACACCTTGATGACGTCGTAGATTTAATATATTTTAATATTTGAAAACCATGTCAGATTTTGCTGGCTGACTGTGGTTATTCTGATTGGGCTGAAAATGATTCTGATTCAAATTTAAATTACACTAAATTGAAACTCAAACTACGCTGAAATTCAAATTAAATTACTAAAATTCAAATTCAAATGAATTTCAAATGACAATTCACATTAAAATACTAAATTCAAATTCAAATTCAAATTCAAATGAATTTCAAATGACAATTCACATTAAAATACTAAATTCAAATTCAAACACAAATTCCCTGGTTCATCCAATACAAAATGACAGAACTCGGATCAACACGGCCAAATGCAACAGATCTCTTTCTGAAGTTCCTGAACACTACCTTATGACCTCTAGGTTGAGAACTAGTGCCAACATTCATTTCCTGAGACAATAAAACATCCCCTTATGTCAGAAAACAATAACAGGTCTTCATAAGAAAAGTGGTGAAAACTAAATGGATTCAATAAGTACATTGTTCAAAATGAGTTAGTTAACAAAATGTTACCTGATCAGTATTAGCATTGTTGGTGCCGCCCCTTGCTGCCTCAACATACTCCTCAAGAACTCGGAGACGATCTTCAATAACTCTATTCTTTAGTCGTTCTTGTCGAATCGTGCTCCCTAGAATTGCGTAATCAATCAATTTCGAGACACCACCTCCCATACTCTAACAAATCCCCACGATCATTCCCAAACACCTATGGAAAAGTAAGCAAAATGAGTTAGTAACTAAAAGGTTTTATTTTCATAAGAACAAACATCAATATGAAATTCATATGCACCCACCTTCGCAATCGCATCCCCTGTCCACATGGGTCTCTTTACTATATTTGCTACTTTGTAGCAGCTCTTTCACCTCTCCCTGCAAAGTTCAAAAGAAGATATAAGAAAGTGGAAATAAAATTAAAACAAACTTGTGAATCTAAAATCAATATGCATAAAAACCAAAACTTACTCACATATCTCCCGCATCTTACTTCATAATCATCGTACTCAAAGTCTGTCAAGTTGTTCTTCCTGCACTTTGGGTACACATGAGTAGCAACAAACACCACAGATCCGCTAACAGTACCGGTTGGACTTTGTTGTTCCATAATATGCCGATTGTCGCGCAATACCATCTCTTCCAAAGATTATGTAGAGCTTTAATCGCTTTCCTTGCTCTCCTCCCTCTCACCCTTCCCCGCATTATCTTTGACATCACTAACCATCTCCACAAAAGCCTCCCAATCTTCCTTCTTCTGATTTCCTGGCCTCATGGCTTTTCTTTCAGCAATATTAGCACCTGCATCACACACTTTCCTTAGAGAAGTCTTCCCATTCCTCCAAGCTTTGTTTGCCATTTTGATAACTTTGTCCCTGACAAATTCAGGCATGTTGTACACATTCTTGATTGCTCTCCACACTTCTTCCTTGAGTTCCGAGTAACATCCCTCCGTAGCGATAGACTTGGTGACACAATACTCTTAGCAATCACTCCAACTTTGGTGGAATACGCCTTGAATCTCCAATAGGTTGTCCAAGTGCGTTGAATGCAACCGGAAGAAGGTGATCAACTACGAAAACAAATATACTTATTAGAAATTGTAACTTCACATTCAATCGATAAAAGAAGAAAATGGAAAGACAAAAAAACTATGTTATTACCGTTCGCTCTTCCTTTGAGAAGTTTGAGTTTCATTGACAGAATGCTGAAAAGCCGCATGCCACTGATCCTCAACAGATACACTTCCCACTGGTTCATTCCTGTGACCACCATTTGGAGAGTGCTCGCCATCTGATGAAGACAAATGTTGACTCCTAGAATCTGGACTCGCGGACCTGTCTGGGATTTGGCGAAGTATTGAGCAAGGAGTTGGCTGCTCATTCGCAGAGACCTACTACTTGTAGAGACGACATCGACCGCTACTTCCACTACTAAGTCTCACCATAGTCATCTAAAATAAAATCACCATTTGTAATTAAGATTCGGAATACAAAAATGCAAAGACCTTATTTTTCTATGTAAGCAATGTAATCACTATACAACTGCTCAAATGAAAAACATCGTACTAAATTAGGCTGGTATCAAATACTTTCTTCTAAACATATCATACTTCACACCATCATTCAAATGACCACAAATTATTATTCATATAGAAATGTAACCAATCTAACTAATGATTATGAACTTTTAAGATTTCACACTATGCAAACAACTTTTAAGATTTCACACTATAATGATTTGAGTTGGTACAATGATTAGATATAACCAAATTACTCCTACAAAATTTCAAACCTAACTTAGATAGAACTCGACCTACAACTTCATAAAATACTAGCATACAACTTCATAAAATTTAGATTTCACTTCATTAAGAATATTAGAAACATATCTAGATGCTATCATATAAACCGAATCAAAGAAATCCACCCTAAATCATACAAATCCAAGATACTAAACATGAAGCCATGATCTTCATAAGAAAGTGGCTATACCTCAAGATCTCCAAATCAACTAAAACCCCACAACATAAAAAAACAAATGATAATTAAATCCCAAAAAATAAAAAGAAGAAGAACAAGAAAATAGAAAAGGGATTTTTCTGCAAAACCCTAACATACAAATC
Organism: Papaver armeniacum; assembly: GCA_023531295.1. Taxonomy (NCBI): domain Eukaryota; kingdom Viridiplantae; phylum Streptophyta; class Magnoliopsida; order Ranunculales; family Papaveraceae; genus Papaver; species Papaver armeniacum. Next base: position 423,339 of record JAJJWW010008069.1, on the reverse strand, counting down.
ATAATATAAATTGAATCGAAAAATACACCCTAAACATGATACTAATCATACAAAACAAAACAAAATCATACAAATCAAAGAATTACTAAACATGACATACTAATCATACAAAATAATTAGAATCTAGAAACAAGATGAACTTCATAAGAAAGTGATTATACCTCAAGATCTTCCAAAATCAAGTAAACCCTATCAACAAATTAAAACAAATGATAATTAAAACCACAAAATAAACAAGAAGAACAAGAAAACAGGAAAGGGATTTTTTCGCAAAACCCTAACTTTGAAATTACAAACCCTAACTCTACCCGAAATAAAAATCAAGATTGAAACAAGTTTTGATGATGGAGGATTTCGGATAACTATGTTCAATGGTGTTATTTCTCCGATTTGGGTTTGGGTGAGAGCTGGAGAGAGCGAGAGAGAACGAGAGAGAGTGAGGAGGAAGTGAGAGAGATGGGAAGGATAAAAAGAGAAGAAGGAAATAAGAAACCGTATTCCTCGATAATAACGAGGTGCTTTCCTAACCACACAAAGTGGGGGGAACATTCGCGCCAAAAACATCTCTTAGTGAAACGATCCTACTCAAGTGTCGCGACATAAGTCAACGAATGACCAGCCACTACGACGACTTGACTTTAGTCAGAGTCATGGTATGTTGTGTCTTTGTAGAAGTCAATTATAGTCCAACTATAACGACGACTTGACTTTATTCAACGACGCGTTAGGTGCATAGAGGTTTTTAGATATCCCTTTTGTGTCGTTGCATAGTGTCTAAAATACCTCTTTTTCCACTAGTGATGGCTTCCTCCATCGTCTCAGTATTGGGGTTTAGCTCCTCATATTATTTACGTGCTCAAAATAGTTGTTCATAGCTCAAATAGGTGAAAAACTAGAGAAAACTAATAAAGAAGACAGTTTGCAACGTCAGTAAGGCGTTAAAACAGCTCCTACAACGGGTGGTGAACTGTTACATGAGAGAAAAGATGACAGGGATGAATATTGTGATCTAATATTTTTTGAACAACGATACTTTGTTTCTGCCGTTTGTTTAATAGTTCGTCCGTTCTTCGTGTTCTTCAGCTCTGCAGCAGCAGCAGCAACAATTCCTACAACTCTGATTTCTTCTCCTTTCTGCCTCCGTCCGGTCCCCCAAAGTCTCGACAACCTCCTTATGACTGGAACCAACCCTTATATACCCAGCCGCGTCCAAAATATCTCGAGAAATTCCTTTATTTTCTCGTTTTTCTTTCACCGGAAGTATCGTGATTTCTTTCCCCGCCAAGCTTTTCTACACGGTTCTGTGAGTTGTAAACTTCTGGATAGGAAAGATAGAGTCCCAAATAACCTGCAATCTCGTCAACTCCCATATATAACCAAAAAGTCCGATAATAACTCCAATTCCTGATTTAAGATTTTTCTTTGTTTTCGTAGTAGTAATTAAGATTCGTTCTCTCAGACTTGCGAAGATTAAATTTAAAGGTTTAAAGAAAATAATAAACAAGGGCGAGAGTCACTGGGTCTAGGATTCCACCGCATTCATATTAATAGGTTCAATTATTATTCTTCAGCAATTATCGCTCAATAAACAAAACAACAAGGACTCTTATTTTTGCCAAGGTAGATTCTCCAAACATTAGTTATAAATCGTAAGCATGGGCCATCAAACATCTAAGCAAGCATGAACCATCTAATAAAATGATAACTAATTTTTCAAATCATAAAACAATTTAAAATAAATGCAAAAGTCATATAAAGAATTAATTAAAATTACCCATATATGAAACTCGGCTTCCTCCGTCGACCCAGTGTAGGGGTTTAGCCACTCATGATGTAGACACGCTCAAAAGAATTTTTCATTGCTCAGAAGTGCTTACAAGAAGTGAAAATATAATGAAATAAAAATTGCAACGGAAATAAATGTTGCTAATCAATCATTCACAGAGAACGATAATTTTCAAGTGCAGAATACTGTTTAATCAATTTGGAAAGATCACAGCTAAAACCGAAGAAAGACCATGGTTTATTAACGGCGGTCTTTCACGGCCTTATGTTCTTCGTATTTTCTTCACAAAGAACAACAGAGAAATCTTCTCTCAAGCAGCCTTTCAAACTCACTTTCTATCCTCCCTAACTCTCCATGATCTTTCTATGACCTCTCAAAGTCCCTTTTATACCGAACATCAGTGAAATATCTCGAGCTTAATGCATATATCTTCTCTTTATTACCGTGGTCAAAATACAGGAATTCTTTCCTTTCTCTCTTTCACGCGTCAGTAGCAGTCCAACTCCATGTAAACACGTCTCTGCGTATCCCAGATAGTGTCAAAAACTCTCAGAACACACGCATTCTTTCCAAATATAGAGAATCATACCCAAAATATTTTATACTCCCTGTCTTTCGAGATATGGAGAAATCTTCTTTCTTTCACGTAACAAATCACATTACCTTCCCTGTTTTGACTCAACAGGATATTCTCAATTCAATTCCAAGATAAATCTCGTTAAAACACTCCACAATTCTTCACGGGAAAAATCGGGTTTTCTTTCATAAATAACGTGCCCTGTTTTCTTCAAATCATCGATCTAGCCAACTCTAACTGAATCAAAGCCCGTTACCAGGCCTGTTAATGCTAATATACCATATCCAATCAATTTCAGCGACTGAGTCTCCTTGAATCACATCCAAAACCTGATTGAAAAATTCTGCAGTTAAGAACATGTTTCCCGCCAAAACCCGTGAACATTGTTTCCTTGAATTCCTGATTATCTAGCCAATTTTGATCGAGACGATGACCCATACCAGACCTGTTTAGGTACCAGGAACAAACCCATTTGATTTCAGCGCTTTAGTCTCATTCAAACACCTCCAAATCTTCAACCCTAAATCTGCACCAATTTTCCCGCCAAAATTCAAAATTCAAATGAAGAAGATGACTGCCCCTATCCTGTTATGGTGTCCCTTTAGCAATTTGGGGTATAAATAACAATTCCTGGGGTGCGAATAGTAATTATGGGGTAGAAAGAGTAATTTTTGGGCTGTAAATAGTGAAAACTCCTAGGTGCCTTTATCAACTCCTCCGGGTGCCTTTATCACATTTCTGGGGGTGCCCTTATCCAAGATTGGGGTGCCTTTAGTACTTTTCTAGGATCAAATACCACTTTTTTTTAGCAAACTTTCTCCATAAGAGCTTATTTCGCAAAAACACCTACAAACAAGTTTATTAGTGATAAAATGAGGCCCAAATGCTAATGTATTTATGGGTGAAAATGCGTCGCTCTTTCGTGCTCATCAAATTCCCCCACACTTACATTTTGCTAGTCCTCAGCAAAACAAAAACCGACCCGCTACACAAACCGGTCATAAATAAGAGACTTAGACCCGCTACACAGCTGGTCATGACAAATGCCAAATACACAACACACAATTTTTTTTTTTTTTTTTTTTTTTTAGACCCGCTCCACAGCTGGTCATAAAGTGATAATAAAGCAAAAGAATAGACCCGCTACACAGCTGGTCATAAGGCTAACAACAATTATAATAATTTTTTTTTTTTTTTTTTTTTTTAACCCGCTCAACAGCTGGTTCCTGAAAAAAGTAAAGTAAAAAGTTAACCACTCCCCCACACTTAAACATTACATTGTCCTCAATGTAATTGAGTCATCCAACGCAAATCTTAAGATGGGAGATTCAAAATAAAAAAAGTAAACAAACATAATTAAATAATTATACCTACTGGACTGTACAAAAACGGATCCCCATACACTAATAACCTGAAAACTTGGGGATCGACCCAAAATACAATATTTATAAATGACAGCTTCACACTTATGTCATGAAAACGCAAAGACGCTGAAACAAAGGGTAAAATCGTAAAACCCCAAATAACCTAATGTCACCGGTGACACATTTATTAGGACATTTAATGCATGTAGTCAGTAATTAATAGGGGGTATTTTTTCAAATTAGGTTACAACGAACAAAACCTAATTCCTCCGCGCCAATGGAAAGTCATGCCATCCACACCTAGCCCAACCTAGCCGCGCCATGCCAAACGCACTCTTCCTTGGCCCTAGCTATTCTAGTCACACCAATTGTGATCTTCGACCCATTTCTAAGGACTTCTAAATAGTTTAGGATACCTCTCCATAACCCTCACCCATAAGTTTTTTTGAATCTTTAGGAACCTAAGCCTTTTCAACACCACCAAACTTTTCAAAATAAGTTTCCTCCATAAGTCTGCTCTTCTCTTCTCCGTATCTCCATAACCACTTGGTTAACAAAGCAACATTAGTATTCTTCAAATTCCTTAAGCCTAGCCCGCCTTCACTCTTCTAATACAAACTTTTTTCCAAGACCTCCAAAGTAAACTTTTCTTGCTAATTGTGTCACCCCACAAAAATTTCGCATAAGTCTTTCTAACTTTTTCGCCACTGAAACCTAATCTGAAGATAGATAAAGTATAAAGGAATAGCCGCCAACGTGCTATTGATGAGCACGACCCTTCCGGCTCTCGATAGATATCTCCGCTTCCACGGAGCTAGCCTAAGAGTCATTTTCTCGATAACAATATTCCAAACAGATTTGACTCTTTGTAGAAGCTCCCGATAGGTATCACAAGGTAGGAGAAAGGAACTCACCTACGCACATCCAGCTAATTCAAAGACATTCTGAATGCAAACTTGATTTACCTCAATACCCATCATGGAACTCTTGGAAAGATTAACTTTCAGTCCTGTTTTAGCTTTAAAATTTTCTAACACCTCTAACAGTTCCGAACCTCCCGAACTCTCATCTAAAAAAACAATCGTGTTGGGTCTGCAAATTGAAGATGTGAGATCTCCATACCATTTCCTTAACATAAGAACCCTTGAGACAGCCTTCAATCTTCGCATTATGCATGAGCTTGTTGAAGACTTCCACCACTAACAAGAATAAAAAACGGCGAAAGAGGGTCTCCTTGACGGGAGCCCCGAGAAGCCTTGAAAACCCTTCGCCGCTCAAAATGGTTTAGTGGCTTTTTGGTGTTTAGAAGGTGTTGTGTATCTAGAACTCTTGGTTTAGAAGGTGTTGTGTATCTAGAACTAGAACCACTCAAAATACAAAACTAGTTTATTATTTATTTATTTTTTTGATGGGAAAAGGTCATATATTAACTAGCAAATATAGTACAAAAGATTTACAAAATCATTTTGTTCAAAAAAGATTAGAATTTATGCTTGCTTTAAGAACTTTTGATGCAAATTTGAGGTCGGCATGTGCTGAAGCTTTTTAATCCTTGCTTCCTTGGCTATATAGTCCGTTGCTGAGTTATTCTTCCGCGCAATTGTTGATGGTGGTTTTTAAACAAAGGGTAAAATCGTAAAACCCAAATAACCTAATGTCACCGGTGACACATTTATTAGGACATTTAATGCATGTAGTCAGTAATTAATAGGGGTTATTTTTTCAAATTAGGGTTACAACGAACAAAACCCTAATTCCCCTCCGCGCCAATGGAAAGTCATGCCATCCACACCTAGCCCAACCTAGCCGCGCCATGCCAAACGCACTCTGCCTTGGCCCTAGCTATGCTAGTCACACCAATTGTGATCTTCGACCCATTTCTAAGGACTTCTAAATAGTTTAGGATACCTCTCCATAGCCCCCACCCATAAGTTTTTTTAGAATCTTTAGGAACCCAAGCCTTTTCAACACCACCAAACTTTTCAAAAATAAGTTTTCTCCATAGGCTGCTCTTCTCTTCTCCGTATCTCCATAACCACTTGGTTAACAAAGGAACATTAGTATTCTTCAAATTCCTTAAGCCTAGCCCGCCTTCACTCTTCGGAATACAAACTTTTTTCCAAGACCTCCAATGTAAACTTTTCTTGCTAATTGTGTCACCCCACAGAAAATTTCGCATAAGTCTTTCTAACTTTTTCGCCACTGAAACCGGAATCTGGAAGAGAGATAAGAAGTATAAAGGAATAGCCGCCAACGTGCTATTGATGAGCACGACCCTTCCGGCTCTCGATATATATTTCCGCTTCCACGGAGCTAGCCTAAGAGTCATTTTCTCGATAACAATATTCCAAACAGATTTGACTCTTGTAGAAGCCCCGATAGGTATCCCAAGGTAGGAGAAAGGGAACTCACCTCACACACATCCAAACTAATTCAAAGACATTCCTGAATGCAAACTTGATTTACCTCAATACCCATCATGGAACTCTTGGAAAGATTAACTTTCAATCCCAGGTTTAGCTTTTAAAATTTTCTAACACCTCTAACAGTTTCGAACCTCCCGAACTCTCGCATCTAAAAACAATCGTGGTGTCCGCAAATTGAAGATGTGAGATCTCCATACCATTTTCCTTAACATAAAAACCCTTGAGACAGCCTTCAATCTTCGCATTATGCATGAGCTTGTTGAAAACTTCCACCACTAACAAGAATAAAAACGGCGAAAGAGGGTCTCCTTGACGGAGCCCTCGAGAAGCCTTGAAAAAACCCTTCGCCGCTCAAAATGGTTTAGTGGCTTTTTGGTGTTTAGAAGGTGTTGTGTATCTAGAACTAGAACCACTCAAAATACAAAACTAGTTTATTATTTATTATTTTTTTTGATGGGAAAAGGTCATATATTAACTATCAAATATAGTACAAAAGATTTACAAAATCATTTTGTTCAAAAAGATTAGAATTTATGCTTGCTTTAAGAACTTTTTGATGCGGTTTGGTTCGATATGTCTTTGCTTTTTAATCCTTGCTTCCTTGGCTATATAGTCCGTTGTTTGTGTTATTCTTCCGTGCAATATATTTCACTTTCGCTTGAGGTAGATCTCTCAAGATTATCCTTATTTCTTGCAAAGTGTTTTCCGCTTGAGGCAGTCAAAGAATATACACTGTAATTTGTGTACCGGAACCGTGTATAGTGATAGTTCATGGAAAGTATTCCTTGAGAACTAATAAGCATAATCGTGTTCATTTAAACACTTAACATTTGAATCATGATACACATACACAAGGTGTTTTAGTGATCAAAGATGTCTTAGAGGTGTCCACAAAAATTATAGCAATGATAAAAATATTTGGGAAAATAGTTCATGAGCATCTGCTTATTTGTAATGGCTAGGTATGCGAAAGGGTATGCGTTCACATTCAATGCATGTAGTCAGTAATTAATAGGGGGTATTTTTTCAAATTAGGGTTACAACAAACAAAACCCTAATTCCGCTCAGTGCCAATGGCAAATCATGCCAGCCACACCTAGCCTAAGCTAGCCGCACCTCTATGCCAATGGCAAAGCATGGCAGCCATACCAAACGCGCCGAAGCATGCCAACCAAGCTAGTCGCATCTCTATGCCAATGGAAAATCATTCCAGCCATACCAACGCGCCGAAGCATGCCAACCATGCTAGCCGCACCTCCGTGCCAATGGAAAATCATGCCAGCCACACCTAGCCTAAGCTAGCCGCACCTCTATGCCAATAGCAAAGCATGCCCGACCATACCAAACGCATCAAGCATGCCAACCATGCTAGCCGCATCTCTATGCCAATGGCAAATCATGCCAGCCATACCAAACGCGGGCCAAGAATTCCAACCATGCTAGCCGCACCTCCGTGCCAATGGCAAATCATGCCAGCACACTTAGCCCGAGCTAGCCGCGCCATGCCAAACACACTCTGCCTTGGCTCTAGCTACGCTGGTCATGCCACGCCAAGCCAAACACCCTTACCTTGGCCCTAGCCGCACCATGCCAAAGTAGCGCCCGCACCTAGGCTTGCAAACCATGCAACCTAGGCCAAATCGCCACGTATGCCATTGGCACATGCCAACATGCTCGCTGGGTAGCTTTTTCTACCAAGGCGACCCAGATTGGCCATGCATGCCATTGGCACATGCCAACACGCTCGCTGTAGCTTTTTCTACCAAGGCGCGACCCAAATTGGCCACACATGCCATTGGCACATGCCAACACGCCGTTTGGTAGCTTTTCTACCAAGGCGCGACCCAAATTGGCCACGCATGCCATTGGCACATGCCAACACGCTCACCGGTAGCTTTTCCTACCAAGACAAGACCCAAATTGGCCACGATGTCATTGGCACATGCCAACACGCCGCCGGTAGCTTTTCTTACTGCACCACGGCCCTAATGGCCGAGCATGCCATTGGCACATGCCAACGCCCATCGCTGGTAGCTTTTCCCACCAGGGCGCGACCCAAGTTGGCCACGCACGCCATTAGCATATGCCAACACGCATCGCTGGAAGCTTTTCTTACCAGGCCACGGCCCTAATGGCCGAGCATGCCATTGGCACATGCAAACGCGCATCGCTGGTAGCTTTTCCCACCAGGGCGCGACCCAAGTTCGCCATGCACGCCATTGGCACATGCCAACACCCATCGCTGGTAGCTTTTCTTACCAGGCCACGGCCCTAATGGTCGAGCATGCCATTAGCACATGCCAACACGCATCGCTGGTAGCTTTTCCCACCAGGGCGCGACCCAAGTTGGCCACGCACGCCATTGGAACTTGCGAACACGCATCGCTGGTAGCTTTCTTACCAGGACATAGCCCTAATGGCCATGCGTGCCATTGACACATGCCAAACACATACGCTGGTAGCCTAACTTGCAAACCGTGCAACCTACCACCAAGGCATTCCGCACATGCCAAACACACACGCTGGTAGCCTAACTTGCAAACCGTGCAACCTACCACCAAGGCATTCCACACACGCCATTGGCACATGCCACACACGCCACTAGCAGCTCTCGGCATTACCACTTGCACTCAAGGTGCAACCCGCAACAAAGGCATTCCGCACATGCCAATGGCACATGCCACACGCGCCACTAGCAACGTTGCCATTTGCACCGAGATGCAACCAACACTGAGACATCAACACAAACTGTGGGGACGCTTTCCGGGGTTTTGGTATGGCGGTCACAAACCGGCGTACACTACGCTCATATTAAGAAAGCGTGAAAAGGAATAAATTGGTCAAATAAATGAGGAAATAATGGTGAAAACGTTTTCACCCATAAACACCATGCGGTTACCACCTCCTCCCATTATTTCACCCTTTACTCTCTTCCTTCATGAGGCCGGGTACGTTTCAATCTCGACTTGTATAAATAGGTCTTACCTATTTCCACCGCACAACAAGTCTCGGTCAGGAGAAAAATACAACACTCTCAGAAAAGGCAACTTTGCAAGCTCTCCAAAAGGCTTTAATCTCTTGCAAGCTTCCTAAGCTTTCACTTTCTGATACAAGTCGAGACACTACTCTCCCAGAATATTCTGGTCTCAACACCTTTCTTTGCTTCCTCCCCAAATCAACCCTTCTCCTCTACTTTGTGACCGAAGCAAGTCTAGGACGACCATTTCTTGGTTTAGGCCGGACTTGTAAGCATTGATCTCTCGAATCTATAAAGTGCTCACGTGCAAAGACATTTGTTTAGGGTTTAAACCAGTTTCTCACTCACCTACCGAATTTACCAAAATCGGCGGAAACGATTTTCACCTATAAACAATTGGCGACCACAGCGGGAGGATTGATCTTTCGGTCACAATATCAAATTCTAGCTTCCGGCTTCAAAATTCGCGCAAGCATGGTCGGCTATCGGACATCTCCACAAACATTGATCCCCGCTCAAGGTCATGATGACTCACAATTTCCGGGAAGCAATACGACCAATGAAGAGGTCCCAAGATCTGGTTGACCTGATGCGTGCTGGAGATCCACGCCAAAAACATGGATCTAATGAAGGATGCGATTAACAAGATACTCGACTTCCTCATTAGCCTAACATCGGAGCTAAGTGGTCCATTTTCCCCAGGAGATCAAGAGCAGGGGACTAACATCCCGAGTGAGCATTCTCAAATCAATGGTTTTGTCACTGACTAGAAGACAGCAGACCAGGAGGAGACCATGTTGGTAGAAAAATTATGTGAATTGCTACACCTCTCCAAGGACCAGCGAATAAAAACATTCTCTGCTATTAACCGAATAGCACTGAACGCATCACTAGTTCTTGCACCCCCCCACGGGGACTCCAAGGATCCCCGGAAAATCCACCAACAATATTGTTTTCACCGATGACGATATGATGGTAGAAGACGGTCACAACCGGGCCTTGCATGTTACGGTTTTTGTCAGGAACATAGAGTATCGAAGAGCGCTTATTGACACGGGTGCATCTTCCAATGTCATCACTCTCAAGACACTCAAAGTTTCCAGGGTGCGACCTAAAGAGATCATACGACAACCCACTAGAATGACAGATTTCGAAGGCAACCAAACTAGCACATACGGCTACATCAACTTGGAGCTGGCAATAGGGCCAATTCAATCAAGCATGAAGTTTTGAAGTGATTGAAAAAACCGGACTACCACATGATACTTGGGAAGGCCGTGGGTCGCACAATCTCAAAATCGTTCCTTCAACATACCACCAATGCTTGAAAACAGTACTGAACGGAGAAGTTGTCCGCATCCCCGCGTCATTGTCCCCCTATGCACCAGTCTACTGCGTAGAAACACATGGGCCGAAGGAGGATTCAAAAGGCGTGACAACCAAGATTCACAGTTTTCTGCTAGCAAAATGGACATCGCTCGAGAGATAGCGACAAAGCCGGAGATACTCTGCAGAGACCGCCCTCCCACCATCTCCTCGGAAGGAAGACCCGCGCCCCTCCCGCCACGGCCGTAACTCCGTGCCCGCACCAAGCGAGAATGCACCCTTAGCGCAGGACGAAGCAAAAAGGGAAAACTCACACATCATCACCGCATAGCAATTAGCGGGGAGACCATGACCTGTCTCTCCGCCGAAAGAATATTTTCACAATAACCGGGAGGAAGTTCCGTGACGCCCTCGAAAACTGCAAGACGGGACCAACTTGACCACCGACGAACTCGAATCACAATATTGGGAATGAGGAATTCACACCCATTCCGATCGGTTCGACTACTACACTCTCCGAACGCTCAAAGCTAGTCGACCCTACTTCAAAGAATACCAGGACGTTTTCGCATGGACTTACGAAGAAATGCCTGGCTTGGATGAAAACTAGTCACCCACCATCTCGCACGTGATACCCGGATCCAAGCCAGTCAAGCAGCCCCAAGACAATTCGACACGACGTAGAAGAACAAATCAAGGCGAGGTCCGTAAATTACTAGCCGCTGGTTTTGTCAAACCTATTGATCATCCCACCTCGGTTGGCCAATATCGTTCTCGTTAAAAGAAGAATGGTCAGATCGTATGTTGTGTTGATTTCGTAGATCCGAACAAGTGCTGCCCTAAAGACGATTTCCGCTCCCTAACATCGACATGATGGTAAAGCGCTACCAAGGGACATGGTATGTTCTCTTTCATGGATGGATACGGCGGCTATAACCAGATAAAGATGTATGAGCACGACGCGAGTAAGACTCAGGCCTCAACCCCTCTCGGAAACTTCTATTACACCGTAATGCCTTTCTTTGGTCGATGAACGCTGACGCTACTTACCAACGCGCCATGACTACCATCTTCCACGATATGATGCACAAGCAAGTTGAGATTACGTAGATGATGTGGTGGTTAAATCAAAAACTCGAGCGGATCATCCAGGAACGCTACGACAAGTGTTCGAAAGATGTCGCGAATACAAGTTGAAGATGAATCCTTTGAAATGTGCCTTTGGTGTCTCTTCGGGGAAATTCTTGGGATTCCAAGTAACGCCGCAGAGGATAAAAGTTGACCACCAAAGCGCAAGCTATCCTCACGATGCCACCACCACGAAACGTAAAGGAGCTCCCGAGCTTCATGGGCAAGGTAAACTACATTCGTCGCTTCATACTGGGCTGGCACCATTACTGCGTTTACCCCTCTGCAAAAAAAAGGAGCGAATTTCGCATGGACTACGTCTCAAAGAAAAGGCGTGCACTGAAGATCCAACAAACGCTGTCCTCCCCGACCGTCATGAAGCCTCCTATACAAGGGAAGCCACTATGTCTTTACATGCCTTTTAGCGATGCCGCCATTGGAGCCCTCCTTACTCAAGAAGACGACAAAGGAATTGAATATCCCATATATTACTTCGAGTCGAATGTTGAGAGACGCCGAACTCGGATACCCCAAAGCGGTAAAAGGCATGTTTAGCGTTAATTTATTCCATCCAGTAAGTTCGAGCACTACGTCCTCTCCAACAAGGTGGGGTTAATATCCAAGTCGACCTGAAAGTTCATTCTCTCGAAACCCGCCCCGATAGGGAGGCCGGCTAAATGGCTCCCGGCACCGTCGAATTCGACATAACGTGCGTTTCCCGAGGGCCATAAAGGACAAGGCTATTGCTGACTGTTAGCATTCCCGGAGAGAACACCGTGAGAGTTACGAGAAGATCTTCCCGGAGACCTTCGATTTCTTTTTAGACGAAAAGAAGCATGGCTCTTGTTCTTGACAGCTCTTCCACCCTAGCACTAACACCGGGAGGCATGTGTGGTACCCGGTATCTCTACCGCCGAGAAGTTTTCTCGCAATCTTTCAAGCTAAACTTTCCATGCACCAATAACTCACCAATGCGAAGCCTTCCTCATTGGACTATCACTAGCTAAACGAGCCTAGGGCCACACGTTTTGAGATAAGAGGAGATTCCAAATTACTCATCAACTGAGTAAACGGGATTTACGCATTGAAAGAACCGACACTGGCACCATACAGTCAAGCACAAAAACTATTAAATTATTTCGCCGAAGCAACCATCACACATGTCGGCAGTAGCATCGATGGCACAAGCATCTTCAACGCTTAACAAAGAAACGGGCGAACTGTAAGTTTACATGGCTTTCACAACCCGAGAAGCCAAGGACGATGACTGGAGAGCTCCTATCATTCGAGAACTCAACAACTCACTTTTCCAAGGGAAGGTCGACCTCAAGACTTTGTGGAATTTCTTTATGCTTCAAGATGTTCTCAGTATCATCGAAATCCAGACAACTCTCGTCCAAGGTGTCTCGGAAAAGAGGAAGCACAAAGAACAACTTGAACATGTTCATACCGAAATCCTGTGGAACAACATCAAAGAGGTAACCCTCTATCGTCGTTTACAACGACTTGGATACTATCGGCCGGAGATGGAAGCCCAATCCCGATTACTCCAGAAGGCGTGTCCCGCTTGTCGCGCCCCCATGTCGGATGTAAGTCCTCAACATCAGTCTGCACTGGGATCGCGGGAACCGTACATCATTTTCTTTTCGTGACGGCATTCTTCCTGCCGACAAAGAGGATACGTCCAAGCTAAAACAAAAGTCCAAAAGATTCGTGTTCCATGACAGGGTTTTATATCGCAAGAGTTTCGGAGGAAGTCTACTGCGGTGTTTGGGTGATACAAAAATCCCAGTTATGTTGAGAGAAATGCACGAAGGCGAACACCAAGGGAAACAGAAACTTTTCCTGCAGATACACGAGAGTTACTTGATGTGATTTTAAAAGTTGTAGTAAAGTGGTAGTAAAAAGTTCGTTCAAATCGGGCTTGTAAAGATTGGGTTTCAGAATTTAATAATAGAAAATATTAAAAACAAAGAAAAAATATACAAAAAGTTGTCACAAATATCGAGAGATACTGAGACTCGGGATTCCACCATAAACTCATTCATGCGATTCGTATATTTATCAACAATTATAGCTCGAACAATATTGACTTTATATCTTCTCCAAGGTAGATTTTTAAAATATTAATTGTAAATCACAAGCATGACGCATCAAAAGTACTAAAACTAAGTATACGTCATCAAACGAAATCACAACTAATTAGTGAAAATCATAAAACAATTAAATCAAGTGCAAAAAGTCATAAAAGAATTAATAGAATTACCACATGCATGAAAAATGGCTTACTTCATCGTCTCAGTATTGGGGTTTAGCTCCTCATATTATTTACGTGCTCAAAATAGTTGTTCATAGCTCAAATAGGTGAAAAACTAGAGAAAACTAATAAAGAAGACAGGTTTGCAACGAGCAGAAAGGCATTACAAACAGCTCCTACAACGGGTGGTGAACTGTTACAGAGAAAAGATGACAGGATGAATATTGTGATCTAATATTTTTTGAACAACGATACTTTGTTTCTGCTGTTTTTTTACGACTGCCTCTGCGACTGTTCTAGTTCGTCCGTTCTTCGTGTTCTTCAGCTCTGCAGCAGCAGCAGCAACAATTCCTGCAACTCTGATTTCATCTCCTCTCTGCCTCCGTCCGGTCCCCCAAAGTCTCTACAACCTCCTTATGACTGGAACCAACCCCAAAGTCTCGACAACCTCCTTATGACAACCTCCTTATGACTGGAACTAGTCGCGTCCAAAATATCTCGAGAAATTCCTTTATTTTCTCGTTTTTCTTTCACCGGAAGTATCGTGATTTCTTTCCCTGCCTAGCTTTTCTACACGGTTCTGTGAGTTGTAAACTTCTCAGATAGGGAAAGATAGAGTCCCAAATAACTCCAGAATCTCGTCAACTCCCATATATAACCAAAAAGTCCGATAATAACTCCAATTCCTGATTTAAGATTTTTCTTTGTTTTCTTAGTAGTAATTAAGATTCGTTCTCTCAGACTTGCGAAGATTAAATTTAAAGGTTTAAAGAAAATAATAAACAAGGGCGAGAGTCACTGGGTCTAGGATTCCACCGCATTCATATTAATAGGTTCAATTATTATTCTTCAAAGAATTATCGCTCAATAAACAAAACAACAAGGACTCTTATTTTTGCCAAGGTAGATTCTCCAAACATTAGTTATAAATCGTAAGCATGGGCCATCAAACATCTAAGCAAGCATGACCCATCTAATAAAATGATAACTAATTTTTTTCAAATCATAAAACAATTTAAAATAAATGCAAAAGTCATATAAAAAATTAATTGAAATTACCCATATATGAAACTCGGCTTCCTCCGTCGACCCAGTGTAGGGGGTTTAGCCACTCATGATGTAGACACGCTCAAAAGAATTTTTCATTGCTCAAAAGTGCTTACAAGAAGTGAAAATATAATGAAATGAGAAAATTGCAACTAAATAAATGTTGCTAATCAACCCATTACAGAAACGATAATTTTCAAGTGTTGTAAATCCGTTAATGCCATTGCTGAAAGATCATGCAAAACCGAAGAAAGACCATGCATGGTTTATTAACGACAGTCTTTCACGGCCTTATGTTCTTCGTATTTTCTTCACAGCAACAGCAGAGAAATCTTCTCTGCAGCTTTCAAACTCACTTTCTATCCTCCCCTAACTCTCCATGATCTTTCTATGACCGCTCAAAGTCCCTTTTATACCGAACATCAGTGAAATATCTCGAGCTTAATGCATATATCTTCTCTTTATTACCGTGGTCAAAATACAGGAATTCTTTTCTTTCTCTCTATCACGCGTCAGTAGCAGTACAACTCCATGTAAACACGTCTCTCGTATCCCAAGATAGTGTCAAAACTCTCAGAACACACGCATTCTTTCCAAATATAGAGAATCATACCCAAAATATTTTATCCTCCCTGTCTTTCGAGATATGAAGAAATCTTCTTTCTTTCATGTAACAAATCACATTACCTTCCCTGTTTTGACTCAACAGGATATTCTCAATTCAATTCCAAGATAAATCTCGTTAAAACACTCCACAATTCTTCAAGGGAAAACTCGGGTTTTCTTTCATAAATAACGTGCCCTGTTTTCTTCAAATCATCGATCTAGCCAACTCTAACTGAATCAAATCCCGTTACCAGGCCTGTTAATGCTAATATACCATATCCAATCAATTTCAGTGACTGAGTCTCCTTGAATCACATCCAAAACCTGATTGAAAAATTCTGCAGTTAAGAACATGTTTCCCCCAAAACCCGTGAACATTGTTTCCTTGAATTCCTGATTATCTAGCCAATTTTGATCGAGACGATGACCCATACCAGACCTGTTTAGGTACCGAGAACAAACCCATTTGATTTTCAAGCGCTTTAGTCTCATTCAAACACCTCCAAATCTTCAACCCTAAATCTGCACCCATTTTCCCGCCAAAATTCAAAATTCAAATGAAGAAGATGACCGCCCCTATCCCCCGTTATGGTGTCCCTTTAGCAATTTGGGGTATAAATAGCAATTCTGGGGTGCGAATAGTAATTATGGGGTACAAAGAGTAATTTTTTGGGCTGTAAATAGTGAAAACTCCTAGGTGCCTTTATCAACTCCTCCCAGTGCCTTTATCACATTTAAGGGTGCCCTTATCCAAGATTGGGGTGCCTTTAGTGCTTTTTTAGGATCAAATACCACTTTTTTGAGCAAACTTTCTCCATAAGAGCTTATTTCGCAAAAACACCTACAAACAAGTTTATTAGTGATAAAATGAGGCCCATTTAATGTATTTATGGGTGAAAATGCGTGCACTTTCGTGCTCATCAAATTCCCCACACTTACATTTTGCTAGTCCTCGAGCAAAACAAAAAGGCGACCCGCTACACAAATGGTCATAAATAAGAGACTTAGACCAGCTACACAATTGGTCATGACAAATGCCAAATACACAAGACACACAATTTTTTTTTTTTTTTTTTTTTTTAGACCTCGCTCCACAAACTTTGGTCATAAAGTGATAATAAAGCAAAAGAATAGACCGCTATACAAATTGGTCATAAGGCTAACAACAATTATAATAATTTTATTTTATTTTATTTTATTTTTTTTTCAACCGCTCAACACAAGGTTCTGAAAAAAGTAAAGTAAAAAGTTAACCACTCCCCACACTTAAACATTACATTGTCCTCAATGTAATTGAGTCATCAACGCAAATCTTAAGATGGGAGATTCAAAATAAAAAAGTAAACAAACATAAATAAATAATTATACCTCTTTTCAGTACAAAAACGGATCCCCATACACTAATAACTCCGAAAACTTGGGGATCGACCCAAAATACAATATTTATAAATGACAGCTTCACACTTATGTCATGAAAACGCAAAGACGCCGAAACTATTAAAAAATAAGATTTACCCCTAAACCAAGTTTTTCTTTGCACATGGAAGTGCGTAAAGAACAAAGTATGGGGATTCTATTGAGGCCCGGAAATTTTCAAGCTGGCTCATGCATGGTGTTAGAAATTGGCAAATCCTCCGGGTACTTAGATGCAAAGTAATCCAACAACACTTTAGAAGCACACAATTCTAACCTAAATTAGGCAACTTTTGGAAGTCTAGTGGTCTAGAAACAACCTCTAAGTCGGGTGAATGATCTTGTGAGGTAGATTCATCTATGGAATTAGGCGAATCATACACACAATCATCCACGAGGTCATCTATATGTTCTGTTTTGGAGAGTCACTACTAGATTCATCATCATCAGCAAATATTCTTTCACATTCAAGAACTCTCAATCTTTGTTCCAAACTAGGCGGTGTGTGTTTGTAATACTTCTCATAAATAGTTTCATGTGATTCTTCACTTACCTCATGTGAAGCAGAAACTCCATACCATTGCCTACGCATATATTCCGCAAGCGTCATCTCAGATGAGTTTTCCTGATAATTTGACTTTCTACGCATATATTCCGCCAGCGTCATCGTAGGTGACGTCTCCTCAGAAGAAGTCATCATCCTCAAAAATTCCCAGAAAATAAATACAAAAAGAAACACATAAAAAGGAAAAAGAAAATACTGTACAAAATAAAAAAAATAAACCTAAAAATTAATCTAAAAACAAATCCGCGTCGCAACGGCGCCAAAATGATTTACGATTTTTCTTTGTTTTCATAGTAGTAATTAAGATTCTTCTCTCAGACTTGCGAAGATTAAATTTAAAGGTTTAAAGAAAATAATAAACAAGGGCGAGAGTCACTGGGTCTAGGATTCCACCGCATTCATATTAATAGGTTCAATTATTATTCTTGACAATCATCGCTCAATAAACAAAACAACAAGGACTCTTATTTTTGCCAAGGTAGATTCTCCAAACATTAGTTATAAATCGTAAGCATGGGCCATCAAACATCTAAGCAAGCATGACCCATCTAATAAAATGATAACTAATTTTTTCAAATCATAAAACAATTTAAAATAAATGCAAAAGTCATATAAAGAATTAATTAAAATTACCCATATATGAAACTCGGCTTCCTCCGTCGACCCAGTGTAGGGGTTTAGCCACTCATGATGTAGACACGCTCAAAAGAATTTTTCATTGCTCAAAAGTGCTTACAAGAAGTGAAAATATAATGAAACAGAAAATTGCAACGGAAATAAATGTTGCTAATCAACTGTTACAGAGAACGATAATTTTCAAGTGTTGTAAATCTTGTTTAATCGTCATTTGAAAGATCATGTTGCAAAACCGAAGAAAGACCATGCATGGTTTATTAACGACAGTCTTTCACGGCCTTATGTTCTTCGTATTTTCTTCACAGCAACAGCAGAGAAATCTTCTCTGCAGCTTTCAAACTCACTTTCTATCCTCCCCTAACTCTCCATGATCTTTCTATGACCTCTCAAAGTCCCTTTTATACCGAACATCAGTGAAATATCTCGAGCTTAATGCATATATCTTCTCTTTATTACCGTGGTCAAAATACAGGAATTCTTTTCTTTCTCTCCACTACACCAAATTCCCGGATTCGTAACAGCAATTCGTAACAGCTTATGGGCCGTTACAAATTTCCCGTTACAAATGGCCGTTACAAAAAATTCGTAACAGGCACTAGCCGTTACTAATTTATTAAAAATTTGTAACAAGCCTAAGCCGTTACGAATTTTTTTTTAGGCGTGCCAGCCACACGCTTCGTCGCACCTGGTCGTAACACCTGGAGTATGTACGTGTGCCATTCACTTGCGCGCTTTCTATCCTTTCATCTACACCGTGTATGCCTAAACTAATATCTGCGCCTTTCATTTTATTCTCGAGATTGCATCTTAATCATAAAACCTAGATTTTATTCCCACACGATATTTCATCTAATCTCTTTCTCTCCGCCTCATTATCCCTCTTCCTATGTATCTCTTTCATCGTTCCTCTCCCTATCTCTCGATCTCTCAG
The DNA here is from genome assembly GCA_023531295.1 of Papaver armeniacum. NCBI lineage: Eukaryota > Viridiplantae > Streptophyta > Magnoliopsida > Ranunculales > Papaveraceae > Papaver > Papaver armeniacum. Next base: position 404,300 of record JAJJWW010008069.1, on the reverse strand, counting down.
AAGAAACAGTATCGAAGATAAACTCATTTCTCTTCTTCTTCTTCTCCTTCTTCTTCGTTGTTCTTCTTTCTTCTGAACTTCTTCTTTTTCGATGTTCTTCGATTTTTTTCTTCTCAATAGATCGAACTGAGAAATCGTTCATATTAATTAAGAAGAAATCGGAGAAGTAAATAAATCGGAAGGTGTTACTTGAGGTTGTGAATTTGGTTTTGGTTAGGGTTATTATTGATTGAAGAACGACGAATCAGTAAGAAATAGAGTTAGGGTTTCTGCAGTTAGTATTGAGTTTGTGTAAAATCGAAGGAGAAATTGGTTAATTGAATAACATACGGAGGAGACTGTAGATTTGTATTAACTCGGGTTACACAGGATAGGGTAAATCAGGAAGAGGAGGTTAGGCTTTGGAAATTGATTTAAGGTTCAATTAGTGATAGATGGGAAGAAATCAAATGCTGGGTTTAGTGATTTGACAAGTGAATCGATGTTTTGAAACGATCGTTCTGAGTATAGTTGATGGTGATTGAAGATGAAAACGATGGTCAAGGTTTGGAATTTGATTTAAGGTAAACTTTCTTTACCTAATAGAAGTCTCATTATGTTACGTGAATTGTGATTGTGTTTATTATTTGTGTATTTAAGTATTAATGTGAAGACTTTTATGTTAAATGAATTTTGCTATAATTTTTGAATTGTTGTTGTAGGTTAGGTAAAATTGAGGAAAAGTTAAAGTAAAGGAGGCTTTGGTCAAGTATATGTTGGTAGAAGGGTTTCGGTGGAAGTAGGACTTCTTGTCCAACTGCTGTAGAGGTATAGAATCGATAGACATGGTTTGTTTTGATGATTGTTAGTGTTATGTTGATTTATTATTTTTTTGGATTCTTGCAGGTCTCATGCGATGGAAAGTCTAATGATCAAACTGCTCATAGGAAATCCTATTTTGATTGTTTACGTGTTGCGATTTATGAAGCCTTGCCTATTTTCTATCATGTCGAACTTAATGAAAGCCAACTAGTTCAAAACTTTCAAACATGTGTAAAATATGGTGAGTAAACTATATCCTTTTTGTGATTTCCATGACATTCATGATTCGGATTCGGGCGTGTCTTACTCAAAATATTTTTGTCTCGACAAGACTTGGGGGCTCTATACGAAATAGCAAAGTGATAATGCTGCGATAAGCTTGCTACTTTGTAACAAGGATGTTTCTCTCTCAAAGCGTTATTGAATCCATATACGATCCTCTCAAATTTCAGATTGCTATCAATTATCATAGACCAGGGCCGTGTTCTCGCACACGAATACAGTACTAAAGTCTAAGCATAATATCTCGCTTTAAAAATTCTGGTTAGTGTCCTATGATCCGGAAAGTATTTGATGTGTTATTGTTTTGTGTACTTTGCGGGAATTTTGTGGTGCAACATGTACTAGAGCGCCATCCTAATACCGCCAACCTTATATGCAATAACCTTAGGGACACTTATTTCGAATTTCTAAGGATAATTATGGCGATAATGTTGTAGAAAACTGTATCGAAACGAATGCTACCAATGTTGTAGTTACGCAACTCTTCCGTGATTGTAATCAACTTGTTGAACTCGCTCAAGATAAGTTTGGCAACTATGTCGTTCGGTAAATCCCTTAAGCTTAGTAAGGTACGCGGTGTTATCTAGCTATGATTAAGTTGAGGCATCTATATCTTAAATCGCATAATTTTCTTTCCTCGGTGCCCGTAATTGAGCTTGTTTATGTTTCACCATTGTATCTAGGTGGTCCGAGTTCTGTTGGCCTGACGTATTAGATGACTCTCTGGACAATCGATATTCAATCTGTAGCTGTTAGAATATTGCTGTTATTAAATTTCAGCTGTTACAAATGCCCTCAAAAACTCACTATTGTGTTCTTGTTGTTATCTTAGTTGCAGATCTACGATAATGCAGTTGGAACTAGTTTTAGATTTTTCTAGTTGATAACCAATGTGTGGGGGATCCCGGAGACATTTTCTGGGCAAGGGTTAGCATTTGAAGCTCAGAATATGTGCTTGTTTTAATATAATTGTTATATGAAAATTAACCTTCAGGTACTTCAATCCTGTAGGCTAAGCGAACTTTCAGAAACCCCCGAGGATAAAGGACTGAAAATCTTGTATGGAGTATAAGATAATCAAGTTAAATGAATTTGAAAAATGTAAGCTTTGCATTCTACTTTTTATATATATGTGCTCTTGCTATGGTTGAAATGTGATATAAAGGTCAACTGATGATTAATTTAGAGTATGTTCGTTTCTCAGTCCATAGATAAGTATGTCTTGTAACTTGTGCACGTAGTATTGTGACCGACTTTGTTTTCTACCTTGAATTGTGTGTAGTAATCAAGACCATCATCATCTTGTGGATTCTCGTAGACAAAGGAATGGAAAGGACGGAGATGGCGAGCCTAAGAAGATTGAAATGACAATCACTAATTTTTTTTTGTTAATATTCCTACATGGAATTAGTTTAGTCGGGTCTCTTTCATGCATTAAACATTAATGTAGGTAAACAAGAGAAACCATGTCACCTTCCTATTTAGATGTGAAGAAGACAATTTTAGTCTTATGCTATTTTGCGGATTTCTTTCGTTACAATGATGATGACGTTTATTTATGTTTTTGTAGCTTTATACTTTGGTTTCCTTGCAACGCTATATGATGGCATTGTCCTTTCACCAGATACTGACACTCATAGAGAAATCAAGACAGAAGCCTTAATACTTGGATAGCAAAATGTTGACGAGGTAGGTCTCCCCATCAAGATGTTTTTATGACCTTACGACTACCGTGATGAATGACAAGGCGTTCTATTTGTGAAGGCAATGAAAACCAACAGTGCTTGCTCCAAAAGGGCTTGCCTAAGGTGATAGACGGTGTGTAGTCACCGTCAGGATTTAGTTTTGGTGCACAACGGGTAAAGTTATCCTAGACAAACGCCTTAACCTTCCAAATTTATAAGGTCTATAAATTGTTCAGCAGGGAATCAATTTTTTGTTTTATTTTTCATTTCAGTTTTCTTCAACATATTTTTCTTTTTCTTTGTTCGAGTAATGGTTGCAAGCTGTTTGATGTGAAGAGATTGCCAATGACAAGATCACTCACTTGACCTCGAGATGAGGTATCTATGTAGCTTCATTTTCAAATCCATACATTCTTATAGAGTTGAACTGATTGGCATCTGATTGTTGCTTTTCAATATTGTAAGTTTTGTAAGTTACAATGTAGGAAGTTTCTATGAACTCAGCAAGTTTTCTAACTTAGAATTTGTTACTTACAAGAATTTTGGTACTTAAGAATTTATGTTCTTCTTTGATTGAAAGTTGTATGAATTGAATGTCCTTCTTTGATTGAAAAGTTATATGATTTGAATGAATGTGATGGAATGAAAAGGGTAGGCATACTATTGGAATTCTGGCGTATTTCCGGCCAAAATGAACTGCCTGTTAATATTGACCAGGTCAAAATTGGTCGATTGACCGATTTTGACCAGGTCAATGTTGACTAGCGATTTTTCTTGCATTACAAAAAATTCAAACGGGCTTGAGATCAAGCTTTCAACTTACCACGTAGTAACGGCTCGAGCACGTTACTAATGTGCCACGTAGTAACGGCTGTGGCATGTTACGACACCCTTGTTACAAAAAAATTCGTAACGGCCCGGAGCTTTACCACGTGTCAATTAAGTAACGGCTCACAGTACATTACTAAGGCCGTTATAATGGTAATTGTAACGGCTCCATTGCCGTTACAAAAAATGTAACACCCACTTTTGCAACAGGCAAGAGCCGTTACAACCCGTTTTAGTAACGGCTCATTTCTGTTTCTAATCCCAGAATTTGGTGTAGTGCTCTATCACGCGTCAGTAGCAGTCTAACTCCATGTAAACATGTCTCTGCGTATCCCAGATAGTGTCAAAAACTCTCAGAACACACGCATTCTTTCAAAATATAGAGAATCATACCCAAAATATTATATCCTCCCCGTCTTTCGAGATATAAAGAAATCTTCTTTCTTTCACGTAACAAATCACATTACCTTCCCTGTTTTGACTCAACAGGATATTCTCAATTCAATTCCAAGATAAATCTCGTTAAAACACTCCACAATTCTTCACGGGAAAACTCGGGTTTTCTTTCATAAATAACGTGCCCTGTTTTCTTCAAATCATCGATCTAGGCAACTCTAACTGAATCAAAGCCCGTTACCAGGCCTGTTAATGCTAATATACCATATCCAATCAATTTCAACGACTGAGTCTCCATGAATCACATCAAAAACCTGATTGAAAAATTCTGCAGTTAAGAACATGTTTCCCGCCAAAACCCGTGAACATTGTTTCCTTGAATTCCTGATTATCTAGCCAATTTTGATCGAGACGATGACCCATACCAGACCTGTTTAGGTACCAGGAACAATCCCATTTGATTTCAGCGCTTTAGTCTCATTCAAACACCTCCAAATCTTCAACCCTAAATCTGCACCCATTTTCCCGCCAAAATTCAAAATTCAAATGAAGAAGATGACTGCCCCTATCCTCATTACGGTGTCCCTTTAGCAATTTGGGGTATAAATAGCAATTTAAAGTGCGATTAGTAATTATGGGGTACAAAGAGTACTTTTGGGTCAGTAAATAGTGAAAACTCCTAGGTGCCTTTATCAACTCCTCCGGTGCCTTTATCACATTTCTGGGGTGCCCTTATCCAAGATTGGGGTGCCTTTAGTACTTTTCTATGATCAAATACCACTTTTTTTGAGCAAACTTTCTCCATAAGAGCTTATTTCGCAATAACACCTACAAACAAGTTTATTAGTGATAAAATGAGGCCCAGCTAATGTATTTATGGGTGAAAATGCGTCGCACTTTCGTGCTCATCACTTCCCTGTTTTGCAGAAACCGAAGATATGAAGCTATTTTTTCGAGTCTAAATATGGTATTAACCCTGTTTTGACGAATCAAATGAATCCCAACCTATCTCCACGTCAAACTCCGACACAATCTCTACCAAATTCGATAACAACCCGATAAACTTCATCTCCTCTTTGCTTGCTTCTCCCTACTTATCTAGCCCAATTGGTTGGCTCCAATCAATCGTACCAACCCTGTTATGATCAAGGAAGTCCATCCCAACTGAAGTATGCAATTGAATCTCATTAAATCTGCCCAAAAATCCAACTCCAAATCTGCTCCGCTGCTGCTGCTATTTCCCGCCTTTTCTAAAATTCAAATCAAAGAAGATGGTTACCCCTTATCGTCTACGGGTCTGTGATTAGTAGCTGCCTGGAAATGGGGTGCCCCTTAGTAATTAGGTTACCCCTTATCCAAAATGGGAGTCCGAATAGTAGTTGTCCTCCTGCAACTTTTCGAGCCGATTTTTCCAAAAATGTTTATTTCTCAAAAATACCTACAAATACACAAAACACCATAATAAGTAAAAAAAATAGGTACTAACAATATAGAAAATCGAGATGAAAATAAACACATAAATGCGTCTATCAAATACCCCCAAACTTATTATTTGCTAGTCCAGGAGCAAATCAAACCTACAAAATAAAATCCTAACTCACTTTATCGTGAGGCATCGTCGATTGCATTTAGTGTATGCAACAAGCCTTTAAACCCCTAGGTAGCCTAGTGGCCGAGTTATAGTCTCGGGAGGGTTTACCGAGGTGTACCCACAAAACCTTTACTCTCCAGGACCCTAACTATCTACGCAGAACCTTGGAAGGCACTAAAAAGTCTCCTTGGTTGGCATACTTATTGAGTATAGGAGGAAGTACCCCGATGCGAAATTCCAATTGCTTTGTACGAGTTTGCACTCAAGCATACTAAAATTCATATATAAGTCACGAGCTCTACTCGAATAGTTGCACTATGGAATCAATACCCGGAGTCAAAACTAATCACATGGATAGATCAAGAAGATGGATAAAGAGAAAAACATAGATGGTTTTGATGTTTACTAAGTGAAATGTGTTTCCCATATCTGTCTGAAGGCCTCCGCCAAAATGAACCTATCCTAATGGACCGAGATACTAGTCGACTAATATCAACACACTTTGGCATATACAAGGGAACCAAAGTGGTCAATAATCCTAACTCTAGGTCAACACAATCGGCATATACAAGGGAACCAAAGTGGTCGACTTTATTGAATTTATTCCGTTGGTCCGATGGTCTCGGTCTCAATTTCTCTTTTTTTTTTTTTTTTTTTTTTTTCTTATCATTTTTTTTTCACACATTTTTTTTTCAACTTCTTTTTCACTTTTTTTTTTTGTTTTTTTTTTTTTTTTGTTTTTTTTTTTTTTTTTGTATCTCAATCACTCTAATTTACCCTAGCATCGGTAACAACTTGATTCGTGGGCCCCACCTAATCACTTAGAGGAACATAGTTTAAAAACAAAACAAAATAAAAACAGAAGTGAAAAGGACTCAACGAGATATGGTGAAACTATCATGTTATTTCTAACACCCGAGCTCTGTGCTTTTATGAATAGACTCTTTAGATGTTTCCATCTAATCGATTGGTTCCTCAACTCCTACAACCAAAATGCTTCCATCCACTTAGATTGGTTAGTGCCATCCTTAATAAGCATAAATTTCTAGGCTCTGGAGTTTAACAATGCAACAAAAATGTTTCTCCTATACCCCCAAACTTAAATCTAACATTGTCCTCAATGTTATAAATATAAAATTAAAAGCATGAACAAGGAGAAATTGTTACCATTTGAAGTAAAAGAGTTAAGAAAAGATATTACCGTGTCGCATGAATATTGGGTTACCTCCCAAGAAGTGCTAAGTTTAAAGTCTTGACCAGGACTAAGAAAGGATTAGTCACCTCATAAAATCATAAAGTAATAGCCAAATATCTCAGGGTCATCAAAACCAAATAGAGCTATCACAAATAAAAGGAATCTCCAACTTTTTTGCCAAGAAAATTAACAAATAAAGCACACCCTTGTCTAGTTTCTGTTTAAGATAACTACATCTAGCCGTGGTTCAGTTCGGTTCTATGACCGGGTCCAAATAAAATATTTTCATGGGTTGGATTTCCTCAAAGCTAAGATCCTATTCAGTCGTAAAGTCTGTAAAAACTCAAATAAGAACTTAGAAGCACATAATAATAACCTGAATAATTGCGAATCCTTAAAGTCAATCAGATTTGACTCACACAATTGACTACGATGAAACTGGCGGTCAATCATAAGAAAATGTGTCGATACTAATTTCCTAAAGTACTTAGGTTTAGTCTCAGAACTTAATAAGTGACACATTTTGAACTCAACATTCCCACAATTGGTTGAAAAATATTTGGTGGGAAAACAAAATCCATCTGGGTATCATAGCCTGGGCTAACCACATCAACCAGAGGATAAGTTTCTAACAACTGAACTTCCCTATGGACATCACTAGGTTCAGGAAAACGTGTATGGAGATAATCTTTTAAAATGGTTGAGGCACATATGTCAAGTTCCAAGTGAGGTACCTTTCTAAGAGTTAAGGCACATGGAGAATGATAATCACCCCCAAACTTAGAGTTTTCAGTGTCTCTAGAAAGACTGGTCACAACTTCCCTAACTTCAAGGTCATCTGATTCCTGAAAATGGTCATTGATTCTTCTAAGTCAGGTTCATCCTCACTCATCTCTACGAGTTCATTTTCTTTGTCTAAGACTAATGTTTCTAAATCACTAGACTCTAAAATAATATTCTCAGAAGAAACTCGTTCCTCTAAACCATTATTAGCTTCGTAATCAAAAGGAAATACTACATCGTCTAAAACGGGGGTATCTCTAGTCAAATCCTCGTCCTTTTGAATAGGTGAATAATTATTAAAATTATTTGGATTTGAACTAGAAATAATATTATTATTAAGCTCAATTGGAGTAACAAATTCCTGATCACTATGCCTATTTATTTCAAATTCTTCATCAGCACTATCCTCATCATAATCATCATTATAATAACATGAAAATGGTTGAACCTCATCTAAACAAATAGTGTTACCAATTTTATCCTCGTCATCTTGATTATGCAAATAACTATCCTCATTTTCAAGGGTATTTTTGGAAACACTATATTGGAAATCTAGATTTCGAGCAATTCTTTCGTTCGTCTCACCATCGACCTTGAGGGATTCCTCTATAGAAAGTTCTCTTTCGTCATAAACTAAGTTATTCATCTTAGCTAACCTACGTGTCGTCTCCTCTAATTTCCTGAGAGACTCTTCTAAAGGAAAAACATAAGAATTTTGCTCGTATGACCCGTGCGTGTGTGGATAGTAATTGGGCTCATCATGGTATGAGCCATAACCTTGTAAAGGCTGATGCTCCCAACCACTATTCACACTATGGTCAAAGTAGTAATGTCCATTTTGAAACTCGCCGGATATTCGTTGTATTGGCTATTGTAATACCGCTTCGACATTCTATTTGCATAGGTGTGAGTTGTCACACAAAATAAAACCCACCGACAGGGGATTCGTGGGTGGATTGAGTCTTACCTCCGTTCCAGCACGGGCGATGAACCGTTGAAGTCGACTCGGGCCACCGACTCCGATGTCGGTGTGTCGAACCCGAGGGGCCGAGACAGTGCATCGTAACCGCTCGTCCTTCCCCTCGCAAACAGTTTATATTTAAACTCAACCCTTCCTTAGGGTTTTAAAAATAATGTCCAAGTCCGGAAAAATGTCCAAAAAGTGTCCAAAAAAAAAGAAAGATTACAAAAATACAACCCTATTTACGCTTTCTAAAAATAAAACAAAATAGAACAACTATGTACAAAATCTTCTTCACTCCTTGGACTCCTCTTTTCTTTCCTTCTTTGGCGATGCTTTCCTTTTATAGCACTTTTTCTTTCCTTGTAGCTTCACTCCAAATCTGAAAAGAATCGAAAAATACCAAAGGCGTAAAAGAGAACAAAAATAATAAAAATAAAGAAAAATAAAAACCTAAAACAAATCTAAATACAAGTCCGCTTCGGAGGCGCCAAAAATTGATGTGATTTTGAAAGTTGTAGTAAAGTGGTAGTAAAAAGTTCGTTCAACTCGGGCTTGTAAAGATTGGGTTTCAGAATTTAATAATAGAAAATATTAAAAACAAAGAAAATATATACAAAAAGTTGTCACAAATATCGAAAGATACTGAGACTCGGGATTCCACCATAAACTCATTCATGCGATTCATATATTTAATCCTAGACAATTATAGCTCGAACAATATTGACTTTATATCTTCGCCAAGGTAGATTTTTAAAATATTAATTGTAAATCACAAGCATGACGCATCAAAAGTACTAAAACTAAGTATACGTCATCAAACGAAATCACAACTAATTAATGAAAATCATAAAACAATTAAATCAAGTGCAAAAAGTCATAAAAGAATTAATAGAATTACCACATGCATGAAAAATGGCTTCCTCCATCGTCTTAGTATTGGGGTTTAGCTCCTCATATTATTCACGTGCTCAAAATAGTTGTTCATAGCTCAAATAGGTGAAAAACTAGAGAAAACTAATAAAGAAGACAGATTTGCAACGTCGTAAAGGCGTTACAAACAAATCCTACAATGGGTGGTGAACTGTTACAGAGAAAAAGATGACAGGCTGAATATTGTGATCCAATATTTTTTGAACAACGATACTTTGTTTCTGCTGTTTGTTTACGACTGCCTCTGCGACTGTTCTAGTTCGTCCGTTCTTCGTGTTCTTGACTCTGCGACAAAGAAGAAGAACAACAATTCCTGCAACTCTGATTTCTTCTCCTCTCTGCCTCCGTCCGGTCCCCCAAAGTCTCCCCAAAGTCTCGACAACCTCCTTATGACTGGAACCAACCCTTATATACCCAGTACGTCCAAAATATCTCGAGAAATTCCTTTATTTTCTCGTTTTTTTCACACGGAAGTATCGTGATTTCTTTCCCCGCCAAGCTTTTCTACACGGTTCTGTGAGTTGTAAACTTCTCAGATAGGGAAAGATAGAGTCCCAAATAACTCCAGAATCTCGTCAACTCCCATATATAACCAAAAAGTCCGATAATAACTCCATTTCCCTGTTTTGCGAAACCGAAGATATGAAGCTATTTTTTCGAGTCTAAATATGGTATTAACCCTGTTTTGACGAATCAAATGAATCCCAACCTATCTCCACGTCAAACTCCGACACAATCTCTACCGAAATCCGATAATGACACCCGATAAACTTCATCTCCTATGTTTGCTTCTCCCGGCTTATCTAGCCCAATTGGTTGGCTCCAATCAATCGTACCAACCCTGTGATGATCAAGGAAGTCCATCCCAACTGAAGTATGCAATTGAATCTCATTAAATCCGCCCAAAAATCCAACTCCAAATCTGCTCCGCTGCTGCTGCTATTTCCCGCCTTTTCTAAAATTCAAATCAAAGAAGATGGTTACCCCTTATCGTCTACAGGTCTGTTTAGTAGCTGCCTGGAAATGGGGTGCCCCTTAGTAATTAGGTTACCCCTTATCCAAAATGGGAGTACGAATAGTAGTTGTCATCCGGGTGCAACTTTTCGAGCCGATTTTTCCAAAAATGTTAATTTCTCAAAAATACCTACAAATACACAAAACACCATAATAAGTACAAAAAATAGGTACTAACAATATAGAAAATCGAGATGAAAATAAACACATAAATGCGTCTATCATTACTAGTGGCCGACCATGGAAGATGACGCAGCTACTTTCGTTCAGAAATGCCGAGAATGCCAGATTCACGGAAACCTCATCCACGCGCCCCCAACATCCCTACACTCGATTAGTAGCCCGTTTGCCCTTTTATACCGGGACTCGACATCATTGGGAAGATCAAACCGCCGTCCTCAAAACAAAGCATGAATACATAATAACCGCGATCGAGTACTTTACCAAGTGGGTTGAAGCTGTCCCATTGAAAGGAACCACTGGAGCCACGATCGCGACATTCGTCAAGGAACACATCATCTGCCGTTTTGGCGTACCTAAACACGTCATCACCGACAACGGCACACCTTTTGCTAACAAGCAAGTGCAGGAACTACTTGAGAGGTACGGAATTAAACAAGTCTTCTCTACTGTCTATTATCCCCAGGGGATTGGGCAAGCCGAAAGCACCAACAAGACTCTGATCCGAATCCTCAGCCGAATAGTACACGACAATCCCAGAACCTGGCACGAGCAATTGCGATGGCTCTATGGGCGTACGGAACATCTCCTAGAAGCTCCACTGGCATGTCTCCCTACTCCCTTGACTACGGCGACGCGATCCTCCCAAAGAGAAATCAAGATCCCGTCTCGCGAATCTCCGCAAATGAGTGGACCTCAAAGTGGAATGAAATCGAATCACTCAATACCAGAATCGCAGAACTAGATATTATGGACTTTAGAAGATCCCGGGCAGAGGAACATGCGCAAGCATAAAAAAACAGGATTTCCAGAGCATACAACAGCCATGTAAAATCCAGGGTTTTCAAGGAAGGAGATCTGGTGCTAAAAACCGCCAACACATTCAGCAAGATGCATCGGCACCGAAGTTTTCTCCCAAATGGGAAGGGCCGTACATAATCACTAAAGCGTACGAAAGTGGTTACTACAAGATTATCAAAGAAGACGGGGGAAAGCTAGAGGAAGTCATCAACGGAAAGTGGCTTAAGGCATACTACGTCTAATCATCTCCTTGCAATATGCAACATCAAAAGTGTGAACGTCCAAACACCCTCTCTGCTTTTACTTTCTTTCTTTCCAATTATCAAATTTCAATACAATCCAACGGATTAATGGAATTTCTTTTATTTCTTCAACAAAAAAAAAAAAAAGAGGAGTCTTCAAATCTCGTGATACAAGTCAGAAAAGCCCATCTAGTAAATTATAATCCCTACAAAATATCATCTTCAATCGACCGTGATATCTTTCAGACCTACTCTTCAAGTCGCGAATTAATTCTTCAATCCTTTGGGACTCCAAGGCCAAAGCTTTCTCCTCTTCCAGCATGGTTTTTGTGGCAGGGATCACACCAAAGAAGAATACCTCCTCTCACCGACTTTCACAATATTGAGACGATCCGCAACCAGTGATATTAAACTCCAAGGATTCACTGTGTGGACACCATATTCTCCCACCTTTGAATGGCTGACTCTGCAATGGACGGATGGACATATTCTCCATCTCGCAATCATTGGCAAAAGACAGTTCACTATGGAAACCAAGGCGGACGAACAACACTTCACTACGCTCCTGGTAGCAATATGGCCGTATGTCTTCCATATCCTCGTATAAAGGACCACGAACTCCTTCCGCACCAGGAAACCGCCAACATTCCGGTAATTGGAGGAGTGGCACCTCATACGGGTCCCAAACGACAAACTGCATAGGGGTATTCATGACAAGAGAGCCCTAAATCAAGCCTCCAAGTCTCAGCAGCCAACAAGGTTGAAATTGAAGGGAGGGGAACGACTAGGTCATCCTCGTCGATAAAAGTAACACATGCTCCAACGGGATATCTCTGCACAAAAGGGAAATTTTCCATTCACCAAACAAGTGATAAAGCGCACGTCAGTCCACCAAAGAAGAAGAAAACATACCGGTATGATTTTCTTAACCCGAATAACCTTTGTTGGGATGCTCCTACAAGAATCAGATCTCGCGCCGTCACCTAGAGAATCTGGCTGGTTAGAAGATGATTCATCTCTGTGCGACATGACAAAGAGAGAAACTCGACAAGGAGAACCCCTTTCTAAAACAAGGGAGACGATACAATTATGTTGGGTATGAATACAGAACCTTAAAAAAGGAAAGGAAGCAATGAGGAACATAAAGCTTCCGGATTTTAGCATGAATAATGCCCTGATTGAAGCTGCGCGTAATGGAAGGCGAAATAAGGAAACTTTGTTGTATGAAGAAACACCTACTCCCTCCTTGTTTTCACTGGTCCCATCAAGCCCACGCCAACTTCCCAATGACCGCCCAAGCCACGCCAGCAAGAGCGCACAGCTTCCCCACCTTGTGCCGGTCCCACCAGCTAGCACGCTCAGCTTCCCAACTCGCAACAACTTCTCAATGCCGCTCAGCTTCCTGTCTCTCACGACACTAACTTCCCAATTGTGCCGACCTCCCGATTTGCGCAAAACTTCCGAGAGGCAAGGATTCCAAATCCTATTTATAAAAAGTTCAGACGAGCCTCCTCAATTTTCTTTACAGTTTGTTGTTGATAGTTTGTCACCATCTTATGCTTACCTCGCAACAAAGCTCCCCTGCTCCGAGCTAAATAGGACTTACTGTTGATGGTGGTTTTTAAACAAAGGGTAAAACCGTAAAATCCCAAATAACCTAATGTCACCAAAGGACATATTTATTAGGACATTCAATGCATGTAGTCAGTAATTAATAGGGGTATTTTTTCAAATTAGGGTTACAACAAACAAAACCCTAATTCCCCTCAGTGCCAATGACAAATCATGCCAGCCACACCTAGCCTAAGCTAGCCGCACCTCTATGCCAATGGCAAAGCATGCCAGCCATACCAAACGCGCCGAAGCATGCCAACCATACTAGCCGCATATCTATGCCAATAGCAAATCATGCCATCCATACCAAACGCGCCGAAGCATGCCAACCATGCTAGCCGCACATCCATGCCAATGGCAAATCATGCCAGCCACACCTAGCCTAAGATAGCCGCATCTCTATGCCAATGGCAAAGCATGCCAGTCATACCAAATGCGCCGAAGCATGCCAACCATGCTAGCCGCATCTCTATGCCAATGGCAAATCATGCCAGCCATACCAAACGCGCCGAAGCATGCCAACCATGCTAGCCGCACCTCCGTGCCAATGGCAAATCATGCCAGCCACACTTAGCCCGAGCTAGCCGCGCCATGCCAAACACACTCTGCCTTGGCCCTAGCTACGCTGGTCACGCCACGCCAAGCCAAACACCCTTACCTTGGCCCTAGCCGCGCCATGCCAAAGAGGCCGCACCTAGGATTGCAAACCATGCAACCTAGGCCAAATCGGCCACGTATGCCATTGGCACATGCCAACACGCTCGCTGGTAGATTTTTCTACCTAGGCGGGACCCAAATTGGCCACGCATGCCATTGGCACATGCCAACACGCTCGCTGGTAGTTTTTTCTACCAAGGCGCGACCCAAATTGGCCACACATGCCATTGGCACATGCCAACACGCTCGCTGGTAGATTTTTCTACCAAGGCGCAACCCAAATTGGCCACGCATGCCATTAGCACATGCCAACACGCTCGCTGGTATCTTTTCCTACCAAGACAAGACCCAAATTGGCCACGCATGTCATTGGCACATTCTAACACGCTCGCTGGTTGCTTTTCTTACTGCACCATGGCCCTAATGGCCGAGCATGCCATTGGCACATGCCAACGCGCATCGCTGGTAGCTTTTCCCACCAGGGCGCGACCCAAGTTGGCAACGCACGCCATTGGCACATGCCAACACGCATCGCTGGTAGCTTTTCTTACCAAGCCACGGCCCTAATAGCCGAGCATGCCATTGGCACATGCCAACGCGCATCGCTGGTAGATTTTCCCACTAGGGCGCGACCCAAGTTGGCCATGCACGCCATTGGAACATGCCAACACGCATCGCTGGTAGCTTTTCTTACCAGGCCACGGCCCTAATGGTCGAGCATGCCATTGGCACATGCCAACACGCATCGCTGGTAGCTTTTCCCACCAGGGCGCGACCCAAGTTGGCCACGCACGCCATTGGCACATGCCAACACGCATCGCTAGTAGCTTTCTTACCAGGACATAGCCCTAATGGCCATGCGTGCCATTGACACATGCCAAACACATACGCTGGTAGCCTAACTTGCAAACCGTGTAACCTACCACCAAGGCATTCCGCACATGCCATTGGCACATGCCAAACACACACGCTGGTAGCCTAACTTGCAAACCGTGCAACCTACCACCAAGGCATTCCGCACACGCCATTGACACATGCCACACACGCCACTAGCAGCTCTGGCATTACCACTTGCACTCAAGGTGCAACCCGCAACAAAGGCATTCCGCACATGCCAATGGCACATGCCACACGCCCCACTAGCAGCGCAATTTGAACTCGAGATGCAACCAACACTCGAGACATCAACACAAACTGGGGGATGCTTTCCAGGGTTTTGGTTTGGCGGTCACAGCTTGCAGCGTACACTACGCTCACATTAAGAAAGCGTGAAAAGGAATAAAGCGGTCAAATAAATGAGGAAATAATGGTGAAAACGTTTTCACCCATAAACACCAAGCGGTTACCACCTCCTCCCATTATTTCACCCTTTACTCTCTTCCTTCATGAGGCCAGGGTACATTTCAATCTCGACTTGTATAAATAGGTCTTACCTATTTCCACCCGACAACAAGTCTCGGTCGGAGAAAAATACAACACTCTCAGAAAAGGCAACTTTGCAAGCTCTCCAAAAGGCTTTCATCTCTTGCAAGATTCCTAAGCTTTCACTTTCTAATACAAGTCGAGACACTACTCTCCTAGAATTATTCTGGTCTCAACACCTTTCTTTGCTTCCCTCCCCAAATCAACCCTTCTCCTCCACTTTGTGACCGAAGCAAGTCTGGAACGACCATTTCTTGGTTTAGGCCGGACTTGTACAGATTGATCTCTCGAATCTATAAAGTGCTCACGCGTGCAGCATATTTTTTTAGGGTTTAAACCAGTTTCTCACTCACCTACCGAATTTACCAAAATCTGCGGAAACGATTTTCACCTATAAACAACTGGGTATGCGTTCCGTCCTGAGTCTAGATTTCAGTAGTTCTAAAAACCATCTTTTTGATGTTTAAAACATTCCTAATGCTAATCCGAGACTTGAATTAAGTAGATTCGAAACCAAGCTATAGTTTTGTGGATTTAACATTGACAACATGCTTGAGATAGAAAAATTTGCGAGTTCGACCAAACAGTGCTCTGACATTTTCTATTTTGGTGTTTGATTCATGTTAATATGAACTTAATTGACATCTACATCACAAGAGTATATGTTGTATCACAAGAGAATTAATTTTTAAGACTCATGTATACTTTGTGGTAATTAATGTTTTGGAACTAAGACCATCTATTATTGTACTGTAAAATTGCACACAAAGTTCCTGAGTTCCATAGATTTTTTTTGCAACCTCTCTAATTATGTAAAGTTTACTTATAACCTTATGGCTGCAACAGTTATTTAGACAATTTGGATGAAAATATTTCTTCGGATTTCTAAAGAAAACAATAGTTTTAAAACTTATGCAGACTTAGTTACTGAAGCTAAAGACAAGTAGAGTAGAAACCAATATATTTTCCCACCCTAGTGAATATGTAAACTCAATTTTTCACCATGGGCAATGGGAAACTTAAAACGTGAGTCCTGTTTTTATTATATCACGGTTTTGTGAGACCAACTTTAATATACTAATTTATAAAAGAGTTGTTGGCTTAAAAAAGGGTGAAATTATCGCACTTATTGTTCCTTATCAACAAACTCCAAAAGTAATATTCTGAACTTTTTGCAAGGATTTTATACTTTTTTTACCCTCCACGGTAGACTTTTCACAACGATTTTGGTCAAACGAGGGCTCACTGAGTCCAGTTGACTGACCCAAATAATGTTGACCAATTGACTGCGTACTGTTGACTAGTCAAGTACGGGGTGCACTCTAACTGGACACTCAAAAATGTACTGTTGATCGTTGACTTCGTAGTGTTGACCAGTGAACATGAGTCCAGATGGTTGGTCAATATTTCAAACACACCATCTGTACACTCAAAAAATTGTTCATACCGCATTCATGATGCAACGTGTGCCTCGTCATTTCGGGGACAAATTGTATTCTTTCGTTCATATTTTATCCTTTTGGTCGTACTTTCCTGTCTTGGAATATTTGAAGACTTTGGGGAGATACACGGAATATGTCTTTGTTTAAGTCCCTTTGCGGCAAAAATCTTTTTTTTTTTTATGGAAGTTCGATATTTAGAATTTGTTATATAAATAATATAAAAGACTAATTTTAATAGAATAATTTTTTTAATAGGATGTGCATAAAAAACCAACATCTATCATGAGAGTCTTGGCCGTTTGTCCATGGGAAATACTTATGTAAGACGTTACCAATCGATTAAGATTGAGTCATCTCAAGTTGAACCGATCGACTCAACTTGAGACGGGATGTGTAAATTCCCAAATTTGAGCCTTTGCCCATCCATTTTACATTTTTTCCTATTCCACTAGGAGATACAATAAAAACCTCTTTTGAAGAATACTCCATACAAGAATAAACTTCATATAAGAATAAAAATTTAAGTACCCGACTTGGGCCAATTATATGTAAGAATAAACTCCATATATGTCATTATTTTCCCGGTTCACTCTTAAGGAACCTACCTCCATAAGAATAATTGGTATTATAATATTAATAATATAGGTCTTGGCATACATCAATCAAAGTTTGATGTCACCATTTTACAAAATCATTTTGCTTCAAAGTAAATTCTTTAATACATATATTACCTTTCACTCATATGATTTCATTTGGTCTATTTCAAAATAAGCCTCCATATAAGAATAACACTCTATAACAATATTTTTTTTTGTATTCCCTAGGATACTCTTATGCAGAGGTTTCATCGTAGTAATGGAAAAACTTTTCCATTTGCCTACATCAAAGGACTTGCTTTAAGGGTTTATTTTTAGCTTGGGCCTACCTCACCGGACTTGCTCATAGGGTTTAGGTTTAGCTTGGGCTGCTACCTGTGAAAGGATACATAAGTTCAGTCCTCATTGCTCAACAACTAAGATTCTTTTGTAGTGGTAATAAGAAAAGAGATAAAAGGGAAGAACATTTCTATTAGCCAGAGAGGGAACCATATTACATAGGTATAACATTCTATTTATACAAGGGAAGGGAAACCCTAGTATTCTAATAGACCACACATCCATGGGCCACAGGCCCTATAACACTCCCCCTTGTGCGGTTCAATAACAAAACTTTATACATAGTGCTTCACATATAGTGCTTTGAATGTAGTTCTTCAAATGTTGCTCTCCTTGATGACTTGTGCCGGAATCAATTGCCTCATTAAAACTTTGACAAGGAAAAACCCAGTGGGATAAAACCTTGGTACAACTCTTCACATGTAGTACTTCACATGTTGTCTTGTACTTTACATGTAGTTCATCACATGCAATGCGATCATCAAAGATCGACGAGTCTAAGTTAATTGCCTCGTTAAAACTCCGTCAGGGAAACCCAAAGGGACAAAACCTGAACTAAAGAAAAAGAGTACAATATTACGCAAACGTAGAACAGAGTTAGACTCGAATATGCTGCCTCATTAAAACCTTGACAAGGAAAACCCAGTAGGACAAAACCTTGACGAAGGGAAAAGAGTACAACATGACAGATGCAAGTAAAGGTGATCCGTTGCAGATGATCACTTTGATCCATTGAAGTTGACTAGTTGCTTCACAGCTCCTAAGGCAGAAAATCCTCGTGGGAAAGACAATAGCCTTAGCTGGGAAATTACATTCCCGGTGTTTGTTGTTGTCTCATTAAAAACCTTGCCGAGTAGCAAAACCATGTAGGAAAAAGGCAACCTCGGTGAAGGAAAATAGTTCAACACACTATTAGATGCTCCCCCTGATGTCATACAATTTTCATTAGTCTAACGCAGTCAAAAGAAGTTTATCACACATTACTTTGGTGACTTGAATGTTTTATAAGACCTTATTGTTGATTCTGGAAGTTACGTTGCTTAACAGACTATCGCATTTCATTTCTTTAATTTGGATATTTTCAGTAATATCAACGCAATCTTTATGTCTTCAACGTTCAACATACTTGATGCTTTTAGTGTTGTCTCGCTAAAAACCTTGTCGAGTAACAAAACCCTTTGGGAAAAACTATTCTCGATCGAAGGGAAAAAGAGTACAACACAGCTTCAATTTCAAGTAAAATATGTCGACATCATATCCTTGGATCCTCCCCCTGATGTCGGCATCTCCCCCTGATTACTTTCAGAGTTGTTCCAGACAGTTACTTTAGTCATGTATTTTTCAAAACTGAATATTGGTAATGACTTAGAAAATAGTCTACCATATCTCCCCCTGATTACTTTTGTTGGAAAAGAGATTATTCTTCCTTCATACAACAACTTTGGATTGCACTTTTATTAGCATTCCTTTTTATGTCTTTGCAGGGATAAAACAAATTTATGTCAATGGTTACTTTTAAGTACGTGATTTATACCATTCCAATGACGTTGCGTTGGCGTGGAGCTATATCTAGCTAACAAGTTCCTTGAGGATGCAAAATTTTATCGAGTAAATTATTATACTAAGTACAAGAATGCGTCTATTGTACTTAGATATGGGAATTTCATCTCCCAACACATCTTCGTCATCTTCCTTTAGACGAAATGGCTATTTACTTACATTTGAACCTCGACTAATCATGGGAGTGCTATCAGGATGCATGTCTTTGTTAAATTGCCTGACAACTTTAGACAAATGCAAACTGGTGGGATAATATACCACAAGCTCAGTATTTGGTCGAGCTTTCCCCATATTTTTCATCTCAAATTCGGATTTCAAATAGCTTTTAAGGTCTCTTATTACATCAAGAGTACCCATCATGTCCGTACCATCGACATAGATAGCTACAATTCCAAATCAGGAACTTTCTTGTGAATACGCAAGGAAAAATAACTTACTTGTCTATCCCCTCCAAATCAAATAGTCACTTAGACGGCTATACCACATCCGCCTGATTGCTTCAATCTATAAGTGAGCGTTATATCTAACTGTAAATGCACTCTGTGGTTTAGAGTCACTTGATTTGGGAAACAAAAGTCTATTAAGTACTTTTGTAAATATCTACTATCTCTTGATTCTTTCAGATATACGTAACGACCACATACATATGCTGCATTACAAGTCCTTTTGAAATTACCAAGCTAACTAAGTAGTAGAACGCTATAACGTTCATTACAAGAGAACAATTCCAGGGCTTTGTGAGAAACCTCGCGCCACAAGGCATGTCTTTATCCTTTAAGACTTATTTCTTCTCATTATGCTTTGTGACAAATTAATCATGTATGTCCAATAGGCTTTACACTTGGTTGGTTAGCACTACCACACCAAATACCCATTTATTTGTCAAAGAACTAAGTTTTACCTGGATTGTGTAGGCCAAATATGCTATTAATTTGAAATTAATCAAAATAAATCATGGTTCGATCTCATTGTGCTCTACTTATGGAGCAACTATTTACGGATTATATCATCATTGTGCACGCATGATCCTTCCATTGACTCATGTGCATTCTCATAATCCGTCAGGATTTTATTGTTCTCTAGAATCATTTAAAACTTCGGAGCGTCCTCCAGTTTGATTCATGGACATATTCAGAGACAATCTTATGAGATGATTTCTGATGATATAAATAAGTTGTTCCTTACTCACCTACTTCCTTTCTAGGTGAGGATTGATCGAACGAAATGGTATCTCCAACTTCCTTTATGGAGCCACGGCCTCAACCACACTTCCACTGAGTGTAGTTGCAACACCTTAGTCTATGGTGTATATCCCGTATTGAGGATTTGTAACTTTGCAGGTAGGTTTGCAGCTGGTATGTGTGATCTCATCACTTTAGCAACATCAGTGTACATTCTGAAAATCGAATATTCTTTATCACTTCACATTTGCATTTGTGGAGTATAAGAATCAATATGAGACACAGTGGGAACACACCACGACAATTCCTGTCATTCCCTTAGAAAATACTTTTTCTTATCTTCCCCTAATGACGGGAAGACTGTCTCATTAAAGTGATAACCCGCAAATCAAACGGTAAGAGATCTCCTGCCAAAAGTTTTAAAATGTGGATAATTGTTGGGAACTCATTTCCAACATAACTACTTAACAGTTTTGAAGACCCGTCATAGTACGATGTGGAGTCGTAATGGCACATATATAGTGCAACCAAAAATGCGTAAGAACACGAATGTCAGGCTTAAATCCAGTTACCAACTGGTACGCAAAAAAAGGTTGACTAATATTGGGTTTTAAAAAACGAATTAAGTAAGATGCGTGTAATATTGCATATCCCCAAAGCAATAAAAGATAGGTTGGTACGCATAACCTATTCCTTAGGCACCATCTCGTAACCTTTGATGGTAGCCTCTGCGAGACCATTGGGTATAAGATGCTCTGCATTGATCCTATTAAACATGCAATATTCATCAAGTCCTTTTGATGTAAATTCTCTAGCATTAACAAGGGTGGTTAGCCTTTGCACTTTGCATTGTGTAATATGCGCTAGGAGTTTTCAAACGCAAATTTCTTGGGAACTATAACTAGTCCAAAATGTCAAAACATTCACCAGATCCATCAGTCACTTTAATGGTCCGCATTCTGCATGAATATTTTTCTAAAGTTCACCTTGTTTTCTTTGTAATATGGAATTTTTACCATTTGCATCTTAGGATGGTCTCGATCCTGTTTTACTGAAGACTTTGTAAAAATGAGTGATATGCTTTCTTACCTAAAAGCATAATGGGAAGGGGGGTTGTGCATCTAGTAATTTATAAAACAGTAATTGAGAGATATGTCGTCATTTTGCATTCTGTCAATCTTTTCCCCATTTTCGTTCACTCAAATAAAGTGATATTTGTATGAGTTCTTTCAAAACAATCATCATGTCACAACCAAAGTTTCTTTATGGTTATGCCCAAAGCCTATATGAGTCGGTTTCAACATTTCATCGTTTGAGTCAATATGATTCAATAATCCAAATATTATAGTGAATTACATTGCAATAGATTGACTCATTAGTTTCTCTAAAATATATTTCCTTCCAAATATATTAGAGACTATGAAAGATGCAATCAATTACATTCTCATCATTTTGATGTTCCACATGATATCCATTTGCACGGGTTACTTGGGAATTTAACAAGGTGAGATTATCTCTTGGTACATCTAGAGATTTTTCTACGTCTTTGTTCAATCTTGAAAAAAAAAAAAAATGAGCAGTGCTGCGCTCGATAAGATAGTCAATTGGCTAGGCAAAGTTCTTGTTGCCATTGAAGTTGATGTGAAAATTGGTTGTTACTATGATACACATACACATTATATTGTATATACCAACACCTAAGACCAAGTGCATTTCCAACTCTTTTATTTATGATGGGAGCTAGAATTACATTTTAGCTGATCCCATGTTCAATTGATACCTATACTTTGTCTCATGATATATATGTCCCTTTTCACATGCTTTATATGAGTCGGTACGTCTAACCCTCATTACTTTGGGGTTCTCTCCATTTTCAACTTTGCTACATTTAGCTTAATTTGAGAAATTTCTTTATCTCATTAGGCCAAGAGAATCTCAATACACATGTCAACCAATTACTTTAGGTTGAATATATTACTAAAAAAAATAATTAATTCTCTTGTTGTCATACTTCAACATATACTGGTTCGTTAGTATTATGGATGAAGTAGAGAAATGAAAATTTTATGACTCATATCATCTTTTGTGAGTTCTTCCACAAAAATTGGAATACATGTGATTGTATTTGAACGTATGTTTTGAAACTATTGACAGATTAATAGTCGAGCAAGTGGACACATTCCACGGAACATTCAAAAATTTTGGGAAAATATCAAGTATCCAATAATGGTGCTCAAGTACTTCTAAGCCCCAAATGAATATATTGGAATCGAGTTGGTACAACCAATTGAACTAAAAAAAAATCACTTAACTATAGCCAATATAATATTCAAGAGAACAAGATAACAATAAAACCAAAAATTTTAATGGTCGTAGTCATAATTTAAATTGACCGTTTATGGACTTATCTTAAAAAAACCAGAACCAGGAATGTTCTAAAAAATAAATAAATAAGCCCAGCAAAAATTCGATGTAAACATTAGCTACATACCTCACATTTCATTTTTGGTTCCCGCCATATATAGACAAAACCGGAATCGAATCACGCGCGCCCCAAAACCAGCATGGAACAGACCTAACGGGAACACGCACCTAGTTGGATCGCTGGATCGGTGGCGAGTTGGATCGCGAATAGGACAGCCTGTAGGAACAGGACATAGACCGTTTCTCTTTCACGAGAACAACAGACAAGGTTTGTTCGACCGTTTCTCTTTCACACGAACAGAGACAAGAAATCTTGAAGATTTCTTCTACGGGAGTCGGGACACGGTTTCTTCCATCCAGATCGGCAAGCGACTGTCCATTAGGTGCTCTTTGGGAGGAGTTGGGGAAGAATCCCTTTGAACTTGGTACCCCAATCGATTTGACCACCTGAATATTTTCTTGACCACTTTCTGAAGGCAACAACAAGACCATATGACTTGGTGGGTACAAAACACTCCTTTTGCCAATTGGTGTATGATAGACACATTTTTTGTGTCTGAATTGTCCTCAGTGCTGGTATTGTTGGAACTCGATTTTTGTACTAATATTGTGTTTTTATGCATTTTTAGGTATTTTTGGAAATAAATATTTGTTGGAAAATTCGGCTCGAAAAGTTGCTCGGAGCACCTCCGGAAGACACGTGTTATTCGGACTCTCGTCTTTGGATAAGGGGTAACCCAATTGCTAAGGGGCACCCCAAGGAGGCACCTGCTATTCGCACCCCAGAACAGGATAGGGGACTTCATCTTCTCCATTTCAAATTCAGAAATTGGCGGGAAAAGCTTGGTTTCACTGGCAGAATTAGGGTTGCGGATTTGAAGCTCTTCCCGCGAGACTCAATGGCTGAAAATCAGTGGGTATCTTCCTTTGGGCCCTAACAGGGCTGATATAGGAGTTGGTTTCAATCCAGTTGGGCTAGAATTGCCGCGAGAAGCAAACAGAGCAAACTTACACGTACACGGGTCCGCTTGGGTTTTGAAGTTTTTTGAACGTGTTATGTGCTTGATTATTGGCTCGAGCAACCACCAGAGCGTGTAAGAGATAAACAAGGATATATTTCAGCTGGCAGGCGCGTGCAGGAAACAAAAATAGAAAGAAAATATATTTTCTTCACTGCCGAGTGATGGGAGGATTATACGCAATTATAATGTGATATTTTGCCGCTGTCGAGTATAAAAAGGTTGTATGGGACTCATGGAAGGATTACGGAGAGTTTGGGAGGAAAAGGAACGCGAGAAGAGCAAGAAAATCAAAGTTGCGTAATCACCGTTTCTGCGTGCGCATCCCTCAAGATCGTGAAGAACAGACTATCCAGGACAGTCGTTTTTCAACAAAGGAAAAACGACTAAAGAACGTGGGTCGCAGCTTTGTAAATGTGCCGCACTTTATCTCTATCGTATCAGAACGGTGTTTGCAACACCTACAACCGTTGCAAACCCGGTTTTCATCATTCTCCTTTGTTCATCATTTGTAACCATATTTTTGAGCAATAAAAATGGATTTTGAGCGTGTTTCCAACATGATGAGCTAGAACCCATCACTGACGACGAGGAAGACAAATTTCATACATGGGTAATTTTAATTAATTCTCTATTTGACTTTTGCACTAATTAAAATAGAATTATGATTTGATTAAATTGGTTGTTATTCAATTAGATAGGTTATGCTTTGTTTAGATAATCTATGCTTATGGATACAATTAATCTTTTGAGAGTCTACCTTGGCAAAAATAAGAGTCGGTGTTATTTTGTTTATCGAGCTTTAATTGTTGAGAATAAATAAATTGAACCTTTTGTTATGAGTTTGGCCGAATCCTGAGTCCCAGCACATCTCTCCGTCTTGTGACATAAATTGTATATATTCTGTATTTTTATTATTTTCTTTTATTAATTCTTAAAAATCAATCTCATCAAGTCCGAGTGAACGACAACCTTACTACCACTTTCTACAACATTATTGAGTCACACCAGTGTATCCAACATCCATTAGCTTATGCTCCTCCAAGTGAAGAAGATACAAATCTGAATCAAGAATCAAGTTTTGTCCCGCATGAAAGAATAATCAATTTTCACATGCTAAACAGTAACCAAGAATGAATCAATCAAACACTAGAAAGAAAATGAATCGTCACATAAATATAGATTCATACGAGAAGTCAAGAATAAAGTTATGAAACAATAGATTATTCTATTATTACTTTTGGTTCTAAAAGAAATTAGTAAATATGAGCATCATGTGAAACTATGGAAAATTAAACATCATGTGCAAATAAAACAGGACATAGATCTCATGACGTATCCAAAAAAATTTGAAACAGGAACATAAATTTTACTCCATTAAATTAAATTAGATCTCATGACGTAGCAAATCGGATTTCTCCTCCATTAAATTAAATCAAATCAAACCTTCCAAAATCAAAAGAAAAAGAATAGAAATACTTAGCTTAAAGATTGATTCCACAATTTCCTTGATGTAAATCCAAACACCAATTTTTGATTCAAACAATTTGTGTTTATTATCCATTTAGAAAAAAATAATCAAATCGCTCTGCGGTATAGCATCGGGCATGATAACGTTTTGTAGTGGTAATAAGAAAAGAGATAAAAGGGAAGAACATTTCTAGAGAGGGAACCATATTACATAGGTATAACATTCTATTTATATAAGGGAATGGAAACCCTAATATTCTAATGGACCGCACATCCATGGACCACAGGCCCTATAACAGATTCGGTTTTTATGTAATTTTTTGCTTTTTACTTTTAATGTATTCCTGTTGGATAAGAAAAATAATTTCTCACTTAATTAAACAGAAAGTAAAACAAAACAGAAACAAATACAGTTGCATATGACACTTGTAACACACACTTATTCACACAAACACCAACCTAATACAAAAGGTAAAGCTTAACCTCATATGAGACACTGACATCACATCACATGGATCCCTAGCAGTTTTCATGCCTTCGTTATTCATTTAGGTCGTTGTTAGAACTATATTGCAAAGTAAACCAGATTTGGATCAATATCGTTGGGAATTTTACGTTGATGAGTAAATGTTGAGAGAGAATCAGCAATGTCTTTAGCAGTCTCTAAGTAGAGCTTAAAACTTTGAATCACTTCCACATCATTATTAGCTTTGTATTCACCACCATTTCTACTCCCATTATCATTTGGGTCGATCGTTATCATGTTCTTAGGTTGGTTAAATAGCTTATCTATCAACTGGACGAGTTTTTGATTATCCCACACTATGTCAGCGTTGATTGATTTCCTTCTAAATGTCCATTGCCCTGTTTTCCAGTTAAAGCTGTACAATGGAAGGAAGCGATCCCCATATTTGGAAATAAACTCGAGAGCTGATAATATGAAATCGAATTCTTCCCTTGACATGTAATACGGAAAGCTGATTCTTACCCATCCTGGTTTTATACCATGGTAACCCTGTCCATGTAAAGTCATCACAATATTAATTGTCAATAGAGTGTCAATATATATATATATATATACAGCGAGAAGTATGTGTGCGTCCATATAATAGATTTATTACCTTTTTGATGGTGGCTCGAAAGGCGAGAGATAGAATTTCACCTACACCGAGCAAATGGTGACCGTAGGGTCCAGCACAGGCACACCCACCTCGAGCCTGAATTCCAAAAAGGTCATTGAGAAGCTTCGCAACGAAAGGCCCGTGTAAAGGCTTCCCTGACTCTCTTACTGTGTCAAGTTTTCTGTTTCTTTCATCTACTAGCGAAGAAGACGTAGAATTGGAAGTGTTAGGGAAAACAAGAAAAGAAAGGATGGCTTGTCTTTTGACCTCAGTATTTCCTAGTATCCATATGTTTGGATTAGGGAGGAGCCTCTTGAGAGCTTTTTCTATGTAGAATCCTCTCGCTTTTCGATTAGATGGTGCCCTATCAATTCTTTCACCCAAAATACCAATGACGCTCGTATTTTTTGGATGATCGGAGGTGTACCAGCGTCTTCTCTTTCCTCGATGTCGTCGTAGTATAAGGTATCCTACAGTTACATGGGTCATATTATTTAGCTTTTCATATAGAGTTATTATCAAAGTTTAAGAGCCAACCTAAACAAGATGTTCCCAGTCTCCCAACAACAGGAGTTAGTATATTACCTTTGCATTGAAGTCATTGACATAGCTAACAGTGCCTCCTCCACAAGTTGAAGGGGCAGAAGATCTCAGCTCATATAGGGCCTTATTCATCATAAGAATTCCTGGTGTTCCAGGACCACCAAGGAACTTATGGGGGCTTACGAAAATAGCATCATAGCCATCTAGATTGCCTGGTCGCATGTCCATCTCCATATAGGGAGCACTGTACGTATCACACAAAAACATTTGAAAACCAATGCCACACAATAAACCGATGCGCGCTTATAGAATAATACCAACATGAACTTACCTTGCTGCGAAGTCGAAGCATGCAAAAGCACCATACTTGTGAAGAAGGCGAGAGATGGCACGAGTATCAACAACTATACCCGTGACATTACTACAAGCTGAGAATGAACCTAACATTGGACGATTTTCGGATTTATATTTTTCAAGATGAATTCTTAGACTTTCCATGTGTACTAAACCATCATTATCTAACCCTATTTCTATTACTTGAGCTGTACTTTGACGCCATGAAAGTACGTTCGAATGATGCTCATATGGCCCAATAAATACTAACCACCTTTCTTCATTATTTAGGTATTGAATGATTCTATCCCGCAGAGTTGATGGAACCCAAATTCCCATTACTTCCTGAAGTCTTTTGATTGCGGCAGTTGTTCCTGATCCACAGAAGATGAGGGCATCATCTAGACATCCACCCATGCATTTCTTTACGTAGTTTGTTGCTTCGTGCACCATTTTAGTTGTCTTGCGCCCTACATAACTGTCAGCCGTATGAGTGTTTCCTGTTTATCATTTTTAAGGAATACCGGTTAGATATATAATATAAGGGAAGAAGAATTAAGGAAGAAAATAGAGAAATCAATCAAAGTAGCGTACTAACCATAAAAAGGAAGAACATGTTTTACGATGTAAGTTTCAATGTAATGAAGAGATCTCCCGGAAGCAGTATGGTCAGCGTAAACTAATCTCCGTTTCCCAAATGGAGTTTCAAATTCAAAGTCATCACCTCCGATCACTTGTGACCTTAACCAATTTAACTTCTCCTCCTCCTCAATGAACTCATTTTCATCGACTATTTCCTTCTCTTTGGTGATCATCCTAGTCGTATGTACTAATGCTCCGTTAAAAGCAGGATACAGAATCAGAAATCAAGAGCTATATATTGAGAGGAAGATGAAATTTATAAAATCAAAAGAAAAATTGATGAAAAGAAGAAGATGAAGTTACTGATTTAGAAATTTGATTTGAACTACATTCATCGTAGATGATGATTGATAGCGGAAGAAACTCGTGACATCAAAGTTGTAATGGTGAAACGTTTATTTCAGGTGAAAATGATACACATAATAAATGAGGTGCTCAGAGACTTTTTTATAGGGATAAGATTCGACCTACACAAGACTACAGCCTGGTCATCTCTACACTGTAGAGATATTTCATTGGGAGATAGGTCAGAAAAGCTAGCATTTTCCATTGTATAACCTAAAAAGAAGAATGGTTGGGTTATATTAGTGAGCTTTAGCTTGTTAATTTTCCAACTAGTTTCACGTAACCATCGTTATCCAATAAATTCTTTTGATTTTCTCTACCATGAGATAATGATTTAGAAAATTGATGAAAAAAAAACTCAGTTTTTTGGGGAGCTAGCATGAGATATTGATTTTATTTTCTTGTAGTTTCTTTCTCGAGTCGTGATGGAGGAGTCTAGAGTTTATTCCAGTTTGGCAGTTGCCTTAGTGTCGTATTCTGTACGTATTATTCCAGTTTGGCAGTTGCCTTAGTGTCGTATTCTGTACGTATGATTTTGCGACTTATATATCAACTACGTTTGGCAGCTACGTTTGTCGTATTCGAGTTTGGCAGTTGCCGGAATTATCTTTAACAACTTTTTCAACCAAACATGTTATTTCAAACTACATTTCAAGCAATACAATAAAACAATTCAATCACTAAGATAATCATTCCTAGCTTTCGCTGCGCCACTCTGATAAATCTGTAAGGATGTCAATTGGGGTGAGATGACAGCTCAATAGAACACTTTTAGGCCATTTAGGAGTATAACTGGCAAAAGCTAAATAAGCCTGGTAACCAAATATTTTTAGGCCATTTAGGGGTATAATTGGCAACCAAACTTTAATATATAACATTTTTTTTTTAATAGGCGAAAGCCGGACCCAGGCCCGTATCCGAACCCAGCCAGTTGGACTGGCCCCACTGCCAGGCCCAACATCGCTCAACCCACTATACAACTAATCTACTACAAACCTTTATGTCGACGGGGATTGAACCCCTGACTTCCTCCTTACTGGAGTTGATGGGATACCACTGAGCTATGGTCTTGGACCCAAAGATATCTAAAAATCCGTGTCTTGGAATTTTACAAAATTTATCTTGTTGAAATGGTCTAAAAACTCTACGCAATGAGTACAAACAACAATATCAAATTTAGAGTTTTTACGAGAAATCGAGGTATTTATCATTTTAGGCAAAATTTTCGAAAATTAAATGTTTACATTATGCAAACCACCAAAAAGGATACGTAATATTTTATGTAGCCATGTTTTGGTTTATGCATCTAACTTATTTTCCGTTGCAACTAATAAAACTCCGGTGCAACTAATAAAACGCACGTAACGGCGTACTCCCTCCGTTTTAAAAAAGGTTATACTTTCGGTTTAGGTACAATTTTGAAAATTAAATTCATAGCCATTATGCAAACCACCGCAAAAGATGCGTAACACATTATGCAGCGGTCACCCGTGGAGTAATTAAAAAAAATAATAATAATAATAATAAATTATTTCTCGGTAATGTCTTGGAGAGATACGGAGAAAACTGGTTTTTACACGGCATGTTAGCCGATCACAGTTTGGTTCTCTGAATTTTCTTTAGCTCGGTTTTTTTTCCGTCTGGGGCGCTAATCTACCGAGACATAATCATACGCAGCAACATTCATCGAACTTGTGTATAACCAAGAAGATAATTGACACAGTAGTAGATCGCAAGAATTCCTTATAAAATGCCGTCCCTCTTTAGCTATCATGCACATATCATTTCCACTACGTCTCCAATCCTCTCCTTCTCTCTCTTTAATTTACTTTCATTTTTGAAATCAAAAATTTCTTCTTGGTTTGATATCTTGACGTAGTTTTTAGGATATGACTTCATCAACGTCAGATATCCCAAGATGGACTCCCAGTGCAAGCCCAAGTAGATCACCACCAGCACCACTTTCTCTGAGTAAGGAAAAGGGTAGCTTTGCTGATCATGATCAAGTAGAAGATGAAAGTCTGGAAAGTACTTTTCCATTTATGAGTACCAATCATCCGCAGCAGCAGCAGCAAGAGCGGTATCATTATGGGGATCAACCTGCTAATAGTAATAACAATAAGGTTGTTAACATTCCTTTAACAGTTAACGGCCATCAATCAGAAGAAATAATGAAGAGTCGTTCATTTGTAATGGAGATGGAACCAATATCCGAAGGTAGTGTTGTGTTGACATGGGAAGATTTATGCGTTCGTGTACCTTCGGGGTCGGGTAATGATAAAACTATCATTGAAGGGCTAAATGGGTATGCTCAACCTGGTGAGGTCTTAGCTATAATGGGTCCTTCTGGTTCTGGAAAGTCGACTCTTCTTGATACATTAGCAGGTAATTAGTTAGGCAAACTTACTTGTTAAGTTCTTATATCCATGTCAACGCCAGCCATTACGCATAAATATAGTTTCTTATTTGATTATTGGTTAGCACAAATTAATAATAGAGTCGATGATGGAGCCGTTCCAAATTAAACTGGGTCTGGCCATTGACTGAATGTGAAAGAGACTAATTCTTTAAATGCAGGGAGATTATCTTCAAACACAAGGCAATCAGGTGCGATACATGTAAATGGTCGCCAACAAAGGCTTTCTTTTGGGACGTCGGTAAGAGCAATAAGTCTTAATTGATTGCATACTTTCTAATGGTTGTCTGAAATTCCATGCGTACAAAATTTACGGCATTCACCTTAACCAACACATCTTCAATATATAGGCTTATGTAACTCAAGATGATACATTGCCAACGACATTAACGGTTATGGAAGCCGTTTACTATTCTGCTTTGCTTCAATTACCTGACTCTATGTCAACATCGGAAAAGAAGGAGAGAGCAGAGACAACAATAACAGAGATGGGATTGCATGAAGCTAGGAACACAAGAATAGGAGGGTGGAACATTAAAGGTCTAAGCGGTGGACAAAAGCGAAGAGTAAGCATTTGCATAGAGATTTTAACACGTCCAAAACTTCTCTTTCTGGATGAACCTACAAGCGGTTTAGATAGTGCCGCATCTTACCATGTAATGAACAGAATCGTAAAACTTTCACGACAATATGGAATGACTGTTATTGCTTCTATTCATCAACCAAGTAGTGAAGTCTTCGATCTCTTTCACAATCTTTGTCTACTCTCTTCTGGTAGAACTATTTACTTTGGCCCAGCTTCTGCAGCGAATGAGGTAATCTAATCAAAATTTAACGACTTTCACTCATCTTATTCGTCATTTAATACTAGTTTGGGGCTGGGTTCTTACTACTTTTGTATTTCTGACTATATATACATGTATGCAGTTTTTTGAATTGAATGGATTCCCTTGCCCAATTATGAGGAACCCATCAGATCACTACCTGAGAACAATCAACAAAGACTTTGATCAAGTAAGAATATCTTACACCTACGTACAGGAGGATTCATAAAACCAAAAGTTTTAATAGATCAATATTTCTTTCTAGGACATCGAACATGGTTCTGGTGGCAAAGTAACATCCACTGAGGAAGCAATCAATTCACTAGTTGAGTCATATAGGTCATCACCAATCTTCCAACAAGTCAAACAACGAGTATCGGATCTATGTATAAAGGTATCAACATAGTAACTAAAAATTCTTATTGTGGATAGGATTCGTCTTTTTAATTACTAAAGATTTGCTTGTTTAATTTGATAGAAAGGGCGGATGTTAGAAAAAGGAAGCCAAGCGAGCTTCTTAACACAAGCAGTTGTTCTTACCAGAAGGTCTTTCGTGAACATGTACCGTGATTTGGGTTATTACTGGTTACGATTAGGAGTCTATATTGCGCTATGTCTCTGTGTTGGTACGATATTTTTCAAAGTTGGTAACAGTTTTGGTTCGATTCAGGTAATGAGCGAAAACACACCAGCTCTTAAATTCCTATACTCCAATAATCTGATATTCGAAATAAACATTTGCATCAACTGGGTAACTTTTGTAGGCTAGAGGTGCGATGCTTATGTTTGTAGCTGCATTCTTGACTTTCATGGCAATTGGGGGATTCCCTTCTTTCGTGGAGGACATGAAGGTACGTTTCGATATATATCTTTATACCATTTGAAAGATTGCATATTTTATTTTATTTTCATCATAGTTTTTCACTTTTCTTTGCATCTACAAATTCAGATCTTTGGCCGAGAAAGATTAAATGGGCATTACGGGGTTGCAGCATTTGTGGTGGGAAATACACTATCTTCAATTCCATACTTGCTTATGATCTCATTGATACCAGGAGCCTTAGCTTATTACCTAGTTGATCTTCATAAGGGAGCTGAACATTTTCTTTTCTTTGTTTTACTACTTTTCGTGTGTATGATGTTAATTGAGAGCTTAATGATGATGGTTGCAAGTATAGTACCCGATTTTCTTATGGGTATAATCGCTGGAGCTGGAATTCAAGGTGTGATGATGTTAAATGGTGGGTTCTTTCGACTACCAAATGATCTTCCAAAACCATTTTGGAAGTACCCAATGTACTACATTGCATTTCACAGGTACGCAAATGAAGGGTTCTACAAGAATGAGTTCCAAGGACTTCATTTCCCTAATAGTGAAGGATCATCGACAATGATCAGCGGCGAGGAAATTTTGAAAAATACGTGGCAAATGCCAATGGGCTGCTCGAAATGGGTTGATCTTGCTGTTCTATTTGGAATGGTGGTTCTATATAGACTAATGTTTTTTAGCATTATCAAGGTGTCTGAAAAGATGAAATCCATTAGAAGACAACACAGTGTTCCAAATTCAAGCACTAGTGATGCAGACAACATGCAATAGCCGCCTACCAGGAGGTTAAAGACACCACGGTCCACGATCGGGAAATGTTACTTACTTAGCCACACACACCCACCGTCGTTTGTCGTTTTTTTTCTTTTGGTTTTCTCTTTAATAAATTGCTCTTTCTATGATATTTAGCTTGAGCCAAAAAAGTAAAAATAATAAAAATAATCCAAGCACTAGTTAGCTAGTTTTTAATGTGCTAGTTATGATTCATGTTAGAGACTGCTCAGAAATCCAGCCCCAGATAAAACATCAAAAGTTCCTGGGTCTCGTGGAAAAAGTGATGGCACTCCGGGATGGTTGGCTGATTATCTTTTCAGTTTGCTCCAACATCTTACGTAGGAGAAAAAATTTTCTGCTGTGATACCTCAGTAGTGTTTTCAAACTTACTGTAATACCAAATTATTGTAAACCGAAAACATAAAAATAAATAAATGAGTATATATACAAATGCAAAAGATAAAACAATGACATTTTTTTAGCTCATAGATTTTCTTTGGAACAGCCTCTGCGTCATTTATCTTCTAGAAAACTCATGGATCGAATATAGTATTACAAATTTCTGTTTGTTTAAGAAGAATGTGGTTAAATCAATCGGTGTAAATCATCAATACGTCTCAGTCAAACCAAGATATAAATGTCTAACCTAATAATCATATATTTTCAACGAAAATAAAAAACTAGAACGAATTTATATACACAATTAACGGATTTCACATTTCCCTAACTTGATTTATTAGCGTAATGAAATTACATTATTTGATCTCCTGATTAAAGTAATGAAGCTGTTTAACTGCTTTTGGAAGAAGAAAAACTCAAGCAAATTGGGGCCTATACCACTTAATTGGGGCCTATAGCTAGATGACAAAATAAGGTCATTAAGAAATATTTCATAGAAACCCCTTATCCACTATTTATATTAATACCTAATATACCCTTGTTAAATTAGTGCTAATTCGGATTATTAAATAATATTTAATCAAGCTAATCCTGAAATTAACTTTCATTAATGCATAATCAACAGTTTTCAAAATTTTTAATTTTCTTTCGAAAGACTCGATCCAGAATCGGTTTATGTTAGTTAATTTGTACACCGATTATGGGTTGAGTATTTTCAAGTGACGAAGTAAACCCAGAGTCGGAATTTGAAAACCCAAATAAACCGATTCCCAAAATCGGTGTTTATATATATCTATATAATCCGATTATTCCTTACTTTCAGAAACAAAATATTTATTACATAGTTTAGGAAATTAGCGCAATACATATAGGATTCAATATGGGAATTCTAGAATTTGACACATCAAATACTCGTGAACCGAGCACGTCGGTATAACGTCGTGTATTTTATAGGCCCCAATTTAACCAGGGAAAAAAATGATAAACGAAGCAAAAAAAATAAAAATACTTAAAAACCCACCTATTAATAATGTTACTTTTCCAAAGGATATCATAATTTTTGTGGGGAACCCACCAGAATTTTTCAGGAATAGTTGTTTAGTCAGTTTTTGGGTATTCCGAAGGTGTCAGCTATCTAGCCTTGCCAGAAAAATAAAATCTAGTCTACATGTCAACAATCATTCGAATGCGACAGGGTCACAGGGAGATAGATTAAAAATTCGGGTAGGAATTTGGATACGGCTTTTAGTTGGGTTTGGCGGGTTGTGTACGGCGGTGAAGCCATTCCAGTTGAATGGGTTTGAATAGGGGATTGAATCCGACTTTCGTATCAGAAAATAAATAAAATTCATCCCTCACAACAAAAAAGTAATATGGACAGATATCTTAAAATTAGATCACCAAAACAGGTAGGGGCTTGCGTCGGACTTGTATGTATCAAAAAAGAGAAACAAAAATAAACTAGTACGACCGCTACACGGTGGGAGGGCCGACCGAAAAAGAATCTGAACATGGGGTTCGTCTGCGATTACTTTCACCCCGTTTCTGAAAAAGTGATACTTTCGCCCCGTTTCGGAAAAAGTGATACTTTCGCCCCGTTTCGGAAAAAGTGATACTTTCGCCCCGTTTCAGAAAAAGTGATACTTTTTCTGAAACCGGGCGAAAGTATCACTTTTCCCGAAACGGGAAAGTTTCACTTTTCCCGAAATGGTTGTGAAAGTATCACTTTTCAAACGGAAAATTAGTCGATCCATAAACCAAAATATGGTTGCATGATGTGTTATGCATCCTTTGTGGTGGTTTGCATAATGGCTATGCATTCAATTTTCGAGAATTGTGCCTAAAATTAAAGTATCATTTTTCTTGAAACGGAGGGAGTACATCGTTTTATTAGTTGGAACGGAAAATTAGTTGATGCATAAACCAAAATTTTGCTACATAAAGTATTATGTATCTTTTGTGGTGGTTTGCATAATGAATATACATTTAATTTTCTAAAATTGTGCCTAAAATGATAAATGCCTCCGAATTTTTCGTAAAAACTCTAAATTTGATATTGTTGTTTGTGCTCGTTGGATAGATTTTTTTATTAGCTTTCCAACAAGATAAAATTTGTAAAATTCCAAGGCACGGATTTTTAGATATGTTATATTAAAGTTTGATTTCCAATTATACCCCTAAAAAATAGGATATATAAGGAGTTATAGTAATTGGACTAAAAGAGAGGGATATTTTTGGTTTTTCAGCATGGACCATTCTCAATCTTTTTGTGGTAATTGATCACTTAGATTTACAAAAAAGTGGCCATATAAAGGACCTCCCTCGCTTCGCTCGGTCGGCCCAATTATAATCCATTAGAACAACTACCCATGAGAAGGTAAGAAGAAGACATAATCAACCAAAAATACACAAAAGAACCATATATAAAACACTCTTTTAGTTAGGTAGAGCAATTCCTATGGGAATGAACAAACCCATTTGTTTGTTGATACAGGTGGCCATTTGTTTGTTGAGCCAGGTGGATGGTCAAACTAGGTTTCCCACTATGGTAAATCATTGAGTGTTAGATCAATAGGCGTGCGATCGAGGTAAAAACGCTTGCGTCCGTAAATCGAACGCTAACGTTGGAGGAAAAAACGCTTGCATCAGAAGAACCAACGCGGCGTCTTAAGATATAACGCCGGCGTTTTTGCTTGTAACGCCAACGGGTAGTTTTTTAAATTCAAATTTTACTTTTTACCTCTATAAATTACCACCATCTTCAAACAATTCACTCACACCAAAATTCACTTGAATTTTATCTTCTAAAATGGCTGAAAAGGAGATCACATTTTTTCGCGATGCAAAACTTGAAGCTGTTGTTTCTAAGATATGTGGGAGTTTTAAAAAGATTGAAAATTGTAAAAGGGAAGTGCAAGTTTTAATAGTTGCTCCAAGAAAATGTTCCGCTAAAAGAAAAATAAGAGCTACAGTTTTGAAAGTTAACAACAAAAAATTCAAAAACAAAGGTGAAACTGTCAAAGAGCATGTTGAATAGAAAATACTTCAAATGAAGATAAACAGGAGGCCAACACCTGTACTTGATTTTTATTGCAGTTTTTATTACAGTTTAAGTTTATATCTTGTAAAATAATTGCGCAGTAATATCAATGAATGAAAATATTTATATTTTAAAATAGATTTCCACTTCAGATTAAGTGAAATTTATTACAATTTAAACTTGCAAATAACATCAAACTACATTTTAATAAACCACAACAAAAACATCAAACTACATCAAATCCAGCGACATTCTCTCTATAAAGTTCATAGTATTCAAAATGCCTAAACTCTCTCCCGCTTTCTTCGGTAAACTTGGTCCGAGCGATGGTTTCCAGTTCTTCGTTGGATAATCCAGAATTACTACGATGAACCATCCACAATACTTCCGTATAATGTTTGACTTCATTAGTGATGAATGCAATTCTTAGTTCTAGGCTCTTACTGTTTCTTACGGCTTCGTTCCGCGATGCTACAAAATGTCCCAATACTCTTTCCCAGAAATTGTCATTGTTCATTGGTCTCACCATACGATGTAACCAACATCGAACAAGAGCAACATCTTCTTTCATTGTAAATTTCGGCAGCGGCATTCGAGTGCAGTAACGATGTGCTTGAGATGGACCATCTTTAGAATTCTGAACACGCTTCGTAACGAAAAGGTTTACCAGGAGCTTCCTCCCAATTATCAAGAGCTGTTTGGATCAGTTCATCTTCAGTTACACCGCTGAACTTTTCTCGATCAATTTCCATTACCAGAACAACAAACGCTTGGACAACAAGCCTAATATATTGAAAACGATCACGCAATCGACAAACATATCGGTTTCCTGGATTTCTCGTAAGTGAGACAAACATTAAAAAAACGCTCTCCCAAAAAGAACCGTCATGAGAAATAACAACACCAAAGATTACCCTATGAAAGAAATATGATTTGCATAGAGTTATATCCTCTTCTTGAGTAAACTTGGGACCACGATTTCTAACAGACATTTCTGCAAATGGGAGAGATTTAGGAAAAAAAGAGAGAAGAAGATGTGATTTTAGAGATGGGAGGAATGAAATTTATAGGCCGAGAAAGAAAAGTTTGCCGTTGGAAATGGAAATTTAGTCGTTGGCATTTATAGTAAAATCGCCCGCGACTTTCCTTTGAGCGCCGTTTGAATTACCAACGCCTATTTTCTATTATAAATACATCACTAGGTTTTATTCTAAACCAAACCAACCGATTTCTTTCTCATTATCCACCATGTTTTCTAAAGGCAAAGCGAAGCAAATATTATGTGACGAAGCAAAAGAGTTTTGTCCATTATGTTTCATGGATAACCACAGTCTTATGCAATATCCTTGGATGTATTCAAAGTGTCCGCGGGAAAGCTCAGGTATTTGCAATGTCAAGATCCCAATTGTCCGGAGGAACCACATATGCTAGATGATGCTATGAAGATTAAAAAAGAAGAAGAAGAAAAGATTGCAACACTCTGCAAAAACTTCAAACTTAAATCCAAATTGAAGAAGAAGGTATTACAGTGCAAGCATTGTGGATATGGAGATCACGAATACAAACATTGTCCACAGAGAATCAGTTCATGCTCAAATACCGGTTGCAGGACTTTTATGCATTTTCGGACTTCTTCTGAAGAAGACACATATGGAAGGCATTTCTGGGAATGTCGCATGTGTTTTTTGGTGGAGTGGTCTGAGTGAAGTTGTACGACAAATCGATTCACTATGGTATTATGTTATTGAATTTGTTGTTTATTTTGTGTTATTACGATTATCTAAAACCATCAATATCAAGTAATTTAAGTTTTTCCTCGATTAAACATTGCACCATCTATTTCATAAATAAAAACATACTGCATTGAACAACCACACCATACATGAGAATAAAAGAAATACATCAGATTAAAACAACTACTACATATGCGGCGTCAGTTCTCGGCGGGTGGTGGAATCCTTAGGGATATGTAGGGATCGTATTTGTTGAGCACCCTAAGAATGTTGAAACAAGCATGGAAGTCGAAAGGACGACCGCGGTGAGATGCTTTCCACATTGCTAGAGTTCTGGGTTCCACTTCATGTTCGGCTTCACCGTTGAGCTTATTTGTGTGATTCTCCATTAGTTGAGAGATGAACTCTGATATATTATAACTAATTACACTAAAACGATGCGCCAATCCGTGATAATCACGCCTATTAATGTTCATCGTTTCAGCAGCGAACATTTCAAAAACTTTCTGCCAGAACGTCGATTGTGATACATTCCTACCGGTAGCAACATCAGCGGCAACATCTTGTGTTTGAAAACGTAGGCTCTGCAAATAGCTAAATCCTCTTGTTGAGTGAATCTAACAAAACGAACTCTGGGAGGCATTTTTGTAGATGATTTGAGAGGGAAGAATGTGTAGAATGTGTGAATTTAGAGTTGAAATGAGGAGTATTTATAGATTTCAAAAAATGTAGTCGTTGGATCAAAGGTTTTTAAACTGCTTCGATTGAGCCGTTGGCGTCATTGGGTCAGAGTACACTGGCGTTTTTGATACGGACGCGGTCGTTATAAGTAAAAACGCATGTTGGAAGTACACACACTGGCGTTATTTCTTCAGACGCCAGCGTTGGTAGCAAGGACGCCCTTCTTTAACACAGACGCGCGCTGGATGTTCCGACTCAATGTTCTAATCAACAGATTTGTTGATTTGAACATCCATTTTTCATGTTTGTTCATTCCATAGTGGGAGCAAAATGAACAAACTCTGAGTTTGTTCATTCCATAGGAACTGCTCTTAGAAATGAAGCAATACATTTAGAAAGTAGTTGAGCACTTCCACCGTCAGGATTGTAGAGATGAAATTGATGTTCATCCTCCACATTTTCAAATAACTCAACTTCACCTTCCCATCCATTTTTCTTTACACCCTCAAAATATAATAGGCCTCTATCTTTGAACGGATCCTTTCCAGCAACACACACCAAAACCCGTTTACACCCAAGACTAGACATACTGGGTGCATCATCTGCAAATGGGTTACACACCGGATTATCAACTCCATTTTTAGCCGAAGGATACACAAATAACCTCATCTTAGTAGCTAGTGTTGGAAAACTGGGTTGCAATAGAAGATGAAAGAACACAGGAAGAAATTTTGTTGTACTCCAAACTTTCAAGGCTCATACGATTTCTTTTAGACAATTATTTCTACCCTCCCAATAAATTGGCGATTACAATAGGTATGTGAAATAATGCCTTCAGGATACAATGAAAGCCCTACAACGGAAATTGAATTCAAGGTTTGTACCCCTTGATTCAATCAAGAACACATGTGAACAAAGAACTTCTGATGATGCTTTACAAAAGAGAGAAAACAGAGAAGGTTTTTTCGATGATTTTTTCAACGAGTTATGGGAGATGCCATTTATAGGTCGACCACAGCCTGGGGGCTACGCCCCTCAGGACCCCCCTTGGATAGCACAGTTGAAAATATTCCAACAGCTAGCTCCATATTGATTTCGAACTCATTAATAGGTTTAGACCCCCAGAAGTACGGGTGAATAAGGCAAATTCCACGGATAACATATTCAGCCGCTGGCGGCATAGCTAAATTGTTCAAATGGTGCGCAATACATCTTGCATAATCGGTTATTGGACTTGGCCAGTCCCATGTGATAATTAAATCCTGATGATGACCATCCATTTTTCATTTTTCATTTTTCATTTTTCATTTTTCACTTTTTAAATTTCTCTCTATATTTAGAGAGCAATGAATGAGTTTTTATCAACGGTATGCCATGTGTGTCCTGCTGTCTATTAAAGCTTTCAATTTTCGGGTCCTTTTCAAGGAAATGGTAGAACACCCAAGGAGGGGGCATTGCCCCCCCAACACAACTTCCACGAAAAAAAGATAGTACTAGTGGGAGGAGAAATTGACGGATGAGATTTCCCACCGGATGTCGAATGAACAACTATGGAATTATGAATGACAGATCAGATCTTTAAAGATTCTGTTATAATGTCTGTTAGAGAGAAGACAGTTAGGGTAAGGTGATATTGATTCCGTTAATAACAGAATCTTTCTTCTTCTTTACTGCAAATTTTCTGTATAAAACACAGAAGTTAGATCTTTATCAATACAACAACAATCTTACAAATCCTTTACTATCTTCTAACCTAATCCTTCGACAACAAATCTGCTCTATCTTTCTAAAACCCTTTTTCTAACTGCATCACATCTCTCTAGTCTAGCCAGATTTCTGAAAAATGAAGAAAAAGAAAAGAAGGAAACAACAACCAGATCCCAGTTAATCAATCGGTATGTGCGGAAACGGAAAGATAACAGGTAATTTATGGTTTCCATCTGCTACCATGTTTTCTGAATTTTTCTTCTTAATTATGATAATAATATCATACCGTTTTCTAATAACTCTCCTCTGCATTTCATTTAGGCATGCTATTCAGACGGTTCCGATGAGTAATCAACTTTCAGCTACAATTCTCGACGGCTTGACTTGACCAAGGATTTGAGTAATGGGAATCACCGATCACGGATGCGAAAGTTCAAACTTCAGTAACTTTTTCGAATTCGTCGTCCAGGGAATGCCACCTACAAATTTTCACCACTCATCAGACCAGGCTTACGGAAGAGTGAACCAATAAACCTTAATAATCGTAAGTTTCTTTCTTAATTCACTGAATCTCACATATATTTTTATGTACATCATCAAAAAAAAAAAAAAAAAAAAAAAAAAAATTGGGTTATATTTTAGGTGTTACTTACATTTCGCTGAAAAAATTGTTATAAACTTCTTATCAGGTTGGTTGCTTATGCAGCAGTGAAGCATTTTGGTGGGCTTGTTCATAATGAACTTCTTCTGCATTATGGATTCGTCGCGAGAGAGAACTATACATACAGGGCACATGATGGATGTAAATTCAATTATTTGATTAAGTTGATATTTTTTTTGTAATCTCTTGAGAACTATTTTGTAGACACATGATGCACATATAATTAGTTCGGAAGGAATATATATAGTTCCAGAAATAGAAATCAATCAAGAGCTCTCTGCCTCAGCTTTTCATTTTAAGAAAGTATTATACTTCCGCAAGAATAGTGGCAAACTGGAAATAATAGAATACAGGGGTGTCAACACCCATCTTAATGTATTGCCAGTAGTGTTATTTTTACTGAGAAACAAGGTAGAGACTAGCTACTTCCCTTTTATTGTTACCGAGTCAGCAATTAATAACTCAGTGGGATTTGGCCAATCCAGATCCCTATAGATTTTTGACTCGGCTTTTGGCATCAACTCGGTCACAACTTTGGATTATTTATTTATCTATTGTTTAGGTTTTTAACAATAGACTTGAATGGTGTACGTGTATGATCTGCATCACCAATGTGATCAAATACCTAATTAAGCATGTAACTGATGGTTCCATCTCTTCGCATATGTTTGCATGTGAATTATACGCAGCAGATGTAACGGGATCCCAAACCAAAATCAGCACAGCACAAAAACACCTAATGACGACTAACGAGAGCACTAGTAGGCTCTCCCCTACGCCACATGCATCCCCCCACACCATGCCATGTTGTCTCAATTTGAAAACCGAATAGTTTCATTCCATAAAGCCATTTAGGTTTGGGAAAAAGTTAAATTTTCCAATAAGTGATCAATTATTTTACTTTACACATGTGTATGTGGTGTCCTTCTTTCGCCGTGCTCTTCACGATCACTCACTCGCTCCAAAGCTTGCTCCTTCTCCTCGTCACGGAAGCTCTCTCTGCACGCAGTCGACTAGAAATGCATTACTTCCATAGGTGTAATGAATTTACTTTTTCTTTTTCTTTATAAAAGAATTGGTAATACCGGCCAGGATCGGGTCCCCCAATTGCCTAGCCAAATTAAGCTTCATGAGTCAGCGGTTGACTGTCAGCCATTTGGTTACATAACCAATGAAGAAAAAGTAA
Organism: Papaver armeniacum; assembly: GCA_023531295.1. Lineage (NCBI taxonomy): Eukaryota > Viridiplantae > Streptophyta > Magnoliopsida > Ranunculales > Papaveraceae > Papaver > Papaver armeniacum. The sequence goes on along the minus strand of JAJJWW010008069.1, from coordinate 361,650 downwards.
AGGAAATATACTGATAATTAATATTATTTAATTAACGTCTTGCAGTTTTGCTATAGAGAGGAAGTTTCGTGGAAGATGATATGTTCCGAACTTTTTCTTTCTCATGTCAATGTCTTTTTCTGTTGATTAATTGATGATAAGTTCTGAAACAATTTCTTGATCAGAAGAAGAAGCCATTGAAATGAGAGATTGAGTTTTTGATTCTTGATATAAGTAGTTCTTGGTCTATGATTTAAGGGCCGTTTCTGATTAAACCCCACACCCATTAATTGTTTAATTCAGAGACCCCGCACATTAATTGACAACAGCTCCAGCGTTCAATTTACGACCAAGAGAGACTAAGGCTTAGTTTGGTATTGCTGTAGCTTTTGTAAAAGCACTTTTCTGCTGTGCGTTGTTGTGCTGTGCTGTGAGAAAAAAGCAGTTAGACGTTTGGTAAAATATTAATTAAAGTTGATGCTGATTAAAAAAGCAATCAAAATGTGTTTGGTAAAATTTCAGATTCAACCATTGTTGTTGTAACAAATGACAAAAAACAGACATATCACTCATGGTAGTTTTATTCAATTTTATTGGGTTTAAAAATAATTATTTGTTTTACTATATAATATTAATGTTCATACTAATTACCACTATCATTATGATTGTTAAGAAATTATTTTACTTAACAATTAAGTAATTATTTAATTTTTATTTTTATTTTCACTGTTGACAAATTCAGTAATTATTCAAGTAAAAAATGAAACTAAAATTAAGTAATTATTTAATATTTGTTTTTATTTCTATTGTTGACAAATTAAATAAATGGTATATAAAATAGTTCGGAATAATAAAAAATAATAATATTTAAAGAATGCAATATAAGAAATAGTAAAAAATTGATTGTATATAAATTTAAGGATAACTTTTGTCATTTATAAAATAAAGTAGGGATAAAAAAGATAAATCAAACATTAAATTTATGTGGGACCACAACTTATGCTTTTGTAGCTTTTAAAAGCTCCTCCTCCTCCCAGCTTTTAAAAATTGAGGAATTTGGGAAGTGCTTTGGATAAAAAGCACTTTAGTTTTTTTTTTACCAAACACCAACTTCAAAATTTATTGACAAATATAGGTTTTAAAAGTGCTTTTGAAAAAAATTAAGCATTACCAAACTCAGCCTAAGAGACATGGGTCGTCCTGTTTTAGCTTAAATTAGTGTATCTTAACTTTTCAAAGTCTTCAAATGTAAATGATACCGTAGATGATTAACAAATGATGCTACTGGCAGCAGCTAAGGTACCATCTTTGCTCTAGCATACACTATGGTGCATTTCTCAAAGTCCCCAGCCACATATCCATCCGGTCTATGCTAGCTAAACCTAGATTAGTAAGTCCTTGGCAGATTTCATCAAAATTCACCGCATGGCAATTTCACATTGGATGCCACGTGTTTGTCACCCACACAGTAATAAAAGAAGGAAACTCTTTTTTCTAGAAGAAGAGGATTTAGGGTTTTAAAGTTAGAATTTGGGGAAAGCAGATTTTTTAGTAGGGTTCTTCTCCCTGGCATTTTTAGGGGCGACCCCAAAAGAATTAGGGGCGACTTTTTTATTCCCAACCCATATACGCCGTTAAGGGATGCCCAAAAACGCGGAGATTACGTTAATGCCCTTACATAATCGGATGATATTTAGTGCCCGATTATTATACAACAATCGGAAGATTAGTAAGTATATTATACTACCGATTATTATCGATTTGGTGCCTAACGCGCATCTGGCTTCTATAACAATCGGTAGGAAAAACAACCTCACTAGACTACCGATTATAGTAGCTCCTAAATTCCCAAAATTGGTGATTTCGTCGAGGAAGAAATTTGGGGCAACTTTATAATCGGAAATCATATTAATTACTGATTATTCTAGTTCCCAAATTCGAAAAAAATGACATTTCTGCGAAAACAAAATTTGGGGCAGTACCGTATAATCTAAGTCTTATTAACTACCGATTATTCTAGTTCCCAAATTCGAAAAAAATGACATTTCGCAAAAACAAAATTTGGGGCAACTGTATAATCGGAAGTCTTATTAACTACTTATTATTCTAGTTCCCAAATTCGAAAAAAATGACATTTCTGCAAAAACAAAATTTGGGGCAACTGTATAATCGGAAGTGAAAATACTTCATTTGACTACCGATTATACTGATTTGCCCCAACAAAATAGAGCCGTTGGAACTCTAAACTCTATATAAGGATTGTATCCTTTTACTCTCTATGGAACACAAATACCTTTAAACTCTCTCCAACATCATCTTCAACATAATGGCCCAACCATTTATTAATCCTACGGAGTTCACGATCGAAGAAGATTTATCTTTATGTAGGCGCTATGTTCAATTCTATCCGAGACGAGGAGAAGAACGTAGGCTAGGAGGCATAATGAGTATGAGTTATTTGGGGAAAATTCACGAAAAATTCTGCGACGACACCGGTAACCCAAACAACCATCACTCCGCTGATCTTTTCTGCCGAGTTGGTTCAATAAATGGACACGTCCAAGAATTAGTCCATTTAACTTATCATGTGAATCAATATCGATTGAGGGGTGAAACCAATGATGAGTTTATATAACGATCTCTCGGGGAATGGCGGAGATGGAAAAGATCAAGCTTCCATTATGAAGCTCATTTTAGAATCCTTAGGGCGATGGAAAGATTTAATCCGTTTAGGACTCGTCCAACACGTACGCGACGCTAATGACAATACCTTGTAATATAATTGCGGGAGTTCAATGTAAAATTATGATGATGTGTAGGTGATATTGTTGTGAATTTCAAAATATTTATGAAAATCGGAAGTTTTAACTGTTGATCTAACTATCGATTATACTCCAACGGCTAGTTCGTTCAAAAGAAACTAGTCGTGCCTCGAAAACCACAAACAATCGGTTGATAATACATATTGATAAACCTCCGATTATACTACAGACCCCAGCCTACCGATTACAAAGTTTGCTTCCGATTATTTTTTGCAACTACCGATTATTGTTTTGGCTACCGAATATTTTAATTTTTGGCAAAGGTTGAATCCGGGGCCACTTATAATCGGTAGGGTTATAAGTTTTAAACTCTACCGATTATGGTAGATTTCAAAATTCATCACATGAAGGATTTTAGAAAAAACTCATTTTGGGGCAACCTATAATCGGTAGGTTGTGTAACCTATTTGGCTTACGATTACGGTTACATCCAAATCACGAACTACATGGTTATGCCTGGCTCTGTACACTCAAAACCTATGGAATTTGGCAAGGGTTCGATTTGAGGATCCTTACAATCGGTAGGTTGTTAAGTTGGATAGACTACCGATTATGATAGATTTCAAAATTCATCACATGATGGATTTTTGAAAAAACTCATTTTGGGGCAACTTATAATCGGTAGGTTGTGGAACATATTATCCTTTCGATTATAGCTACATCCAAATCATGAACCACATGGTTATGCCTGGCTCTGTACACTCAAAACCTATGGAATTTGGCAAGGGTTCGATTTGGGGCTCCTTACAATTGGTAGGTTGTTAAGTTGGTGTTTATGGGTAAAAATCATTTCTGCCGATTTTGGTAAGTTCGGTAGGTGAGTGAGAAACTGGTTCAAACCCTAAACAAATGTGCTGCACGTGAGCACTTTATAGATTCGAGAGATCAATCTGTACAAGTCCGGCCTAAACCAAGAAATGGCCGTTCCGGACTTGCTTCGGTCACAAAGTGGAGGAGAAGGGTTGATTTGGGGAGGGAAGCAAAGAAAGGTATTGAGACCGAGAATAGTTAGGGAGAGTAGTATCTCGACTTGTATCAAAAAGTGAAAGCTTAGGAAGCTTGCAAGAGATGAAAGCTTTTTGGAGAGCTTGCAAAGTTGCCTTTTACCGAGAGTGTAGTATTTTTCTCCCGACCGAGACTTGTTGTGCAGTGGAAATAGGTAAGACCTATTTATACAAGTCGAGTTTGAAACGTACCCAGTCTCATGAAGGAAGAGAGTAAAGGGTGAAATAATGAGAGGAGGTGGTAACCGCATGGTGTTAATGGGTGAAAACGTTTTCACCATTATTTCCTCATTTATTTGACCGCTTTATTCCTTTTCACGCTTTCTTAATGTGAGCGTAGTGTGTGCTGCTAAGTCAGACCACCAAACCAAAACCTTCAAAGCATCCCCGGTTTGTGTTGATGTCTCGAGTGTTGGTTGCATCTTGAAGTGCAAGTGGTGCTGCTAGGGGGCGCATGTGGCATGTGCCAATGACGTGTGTGGAATGCCTTGGTGGTAGGTTGCAAGGTTTGCAAGTTAGGCTACCAGCGTGTGTGTTTGGCATGTGCCAATGGAATGTGCGGAATGCCTTGGTGGTAGGTTGCACGGTTTGCAAGTTAGGCTACCAACGTGTGTGTTTGGCATGTGCCAATGGCATGTGCGGACTGCCTTGGTGGTAGGTTGCACGGTTTGCAAGTTAGGCTACCAGCGTGCATGTTGGCATGTGCCAATGGCATGCGTGGTCGTTAGGGCCGTGGCTTTGGTAAGAAAAGCTACCAGCGAGCATGTTGGCATGTGCCAATGGCATGCGTGGCCGTTAGGGCGTGGCCTTGGCGAGGAAAAGCTACCAATGAGCATGTTGGCATGTGCCAATGGCATGCGTGGCCGTTAGGGCCGTGGCCTTGGTAGGAAAAGCTACCCGTGAGCATGTTGGCATGTGCCAATGGCATGCGTGGCCGTTAGGTCCGTGGCCTTGGTAGGAAAAGCTACCAGCGAGCATGTTGGCATGTGCCAATGGCATGCATGGCCTGGAAATATGGCTTGTGGTATGTGTTGGCATGTGCCAATGGCATGTACGGCCTAGTTGCACGTTTTGCAAGCCTAGGGCGCTATATTTGGCATGCGCCAATGGCATAGCGGCTTGGAAATACGGTTTGTGGTACGCGTTGGCATGTGCCAATGGCACGTACGCCCATGTTGACCTAGTTGCACGTTTTGCAAGCCTAGGGCGCTATATTTGGCATGCGCCAATGGCATAGCGGCTTAGTTTGGCATGGTTTCCAATGAGTGCGATATGTAGTTTGGTTTTGGCGTCGGCTGCCATGGTGCGCGTGTGTGCGTCTTGGTTTTAGCGTTGTTGCCATGGTGCGCGTGTGCGGCTTGGCTTGGCATTGTTGCCATGGTGCGCGTGTGCGGCTTGGTTTGGCATTGTTGCCATGGTGCGCAGTGTGCGGCTTGGTTTGGCATTGTTGCCATGGTGCGCAGGGTGCGGCTTGGCTTGGCATTGTTGCCATGGTGCGTGTGCGGCTTGGTTTGGCATTGTTGCCATGGTGCGCGAGTGTGCGGCTTGGTTTGGAATTAGGGTTACGTATCGAAAAACCCTAATCTGGTATTTTGAAAAAATACCCTATTAATTATTTACACCGAGTTAAATGCTCTTAGTTAATGTGTTGCGGGTAACACTAGTTCATGGGGTTTTACGATTTTACCCTTTGTTTAAAAACCACCATCAACATTAAGTCCCCCGCTAGCTCGGAGCAAGGGGGCTTTGTTGGGAGGTAAGCATAAGATGGTGACAAACTATCAACAGCAAACCGTAAAGAGAATTAAGGAGGCTTGTCGACCTTTTATAAGTAGGATTTGGAATCCTTGCCTCCGGTAGTTTTGCACAAAATCGGGAGGCCGGCACAATTGGTGGGGCGGTGCGGCTTGGGCGACGTTGGGAGGTTGGCGTGAGTTGGGAAACCGAGTGTGCTAGGCGGTGGGACCGGCGCAAGGTGTGGAAGGCGTGCGTGCTTGCAGGCGTGACTTGAGAGGCCATTGGGAAGTCGGCACAATTGGTGGGGCCGGTGCAACTTGGGTGACGTTGGGAAGTTGGCGTGAGTTGGGAAACTGAATGTGCTAGCTGGTGGGACCGGCGCAAGGTGTGGAAGCTGTGCGTGCTTGTTGGGAAACTGAGTGTGCTAGCTGGTGGGACCGGCGCAAGGTGTGGAAGCTGTGCGTTCTTGCAGGCATGAGTTGGGAGGCCATTGGGAAGTCGGCACAATTGGTGGGGCCGGTGCAACTTGGGTGACGTTGGGAAGTTGGCGTGACCGATGTAAATAAGGAGGGAGTTTCTTCAGATAGCAAAGTTTCCTTATTTTTCCTTTCCTTCACGCGCGGCTTCAATTAGGGCATCGTCCATGCCAAAAATCTGGAGGCGTTATGTCCCTCATTGCTTCCTTTCCTTTTTAAGGTTCCGTATTCATACCCAACGCAACCGCATCATCTCCCTTGTTTGAGAGGGTTCTTCTTGTTGGTTTCTCTTTTCTTTGCCTAGAGACGAATCATCCTCCAAACGGTGAGATTCTCCAAGTGAAGGCGCGAGATCCGACTCTTGAAAACATCCCGACTAGGGTTATTCGGACTAAGAAAATCATATCGGTATGTTTTTTTTTTTCTTCTCTGTTCATGTTATCCTCTTTTATATGTGTATAGATAGATTGAACTTGATCATTTTCCCATTCTTTGCGGTGTATGATGGGACCTTCCCGGAGGATGGCCATGCCTTTAACTTTTCGGAAAAGGACTTGAGTTGGCGCGAGATCAATCTTCTTCTCTTGAGGAGGAATTGGTTGGGATTGAGTCCTTGCTCCATGAAGCTAATGAAATTGTTAAGGACCTCCCTTCCATCTATCCCCACGAAGAACATGTACATGCTCGGACTCTCTTGGGTTCAGTGAGCGTGGAGGAGAGCGCCATGATTCTTGATTTTGATGCGGGTGAATCGAAGAACTTTCTTCGAAATGTCAATGAGAAAACCTTTGAAGTAGCATATGATGGAAACGAAATAGCCTTTGAAGTTGATGCCAAAGGTCTTTATTGGTAATACCAGAGAGAGGTCATGGTGGCGTATCTTTGGAATGGTCGTCGGGAGGACACTGCTTCTTCTTCTTTGTGGGCGCTTCTGGGATGGGATGTTGAGGTTGTTGCTGCTAAAATCGTTGAATGGAACCTTTGTTGCCCGGAGGATTGCTGGGGGAAAGTGTTTGAATAGCTTTGCCCGAAGGGACTTGTGCTCCACCTTCGAGGGCTAGTTCCTCCCTTTTGTTATTTCTGTTAGCTGCTTAGTTCCCCTGATGCCTCCTCTCTTTTTTTTTTTTTTTTTTTTGGTAAACTCATCTTTTCCTTCTTCTTCATCAGTAAACATTTTGCTCCATATATATTTTTGAAAGAGGTTGTGGTATGATGGCTCTGCAGTGGTTTTCTGGGTTTATCTGATGTATTTCTCTGATATTTGGAGAATTTGCTTGGAAAGAGATTTTTTTTTTTTTTTTTTTTTTTTTTTTTGGGAGGGAATTCCCAGGGAGAAATACAAACGGTGTATTCATCTTGGGGAAGTACAACTAATAAGAGGAATTGTTAAAGGAAATAACTTGAAAAGAAAAGGAGTAAATGGGAAGTACCCCCTCCCCCTTTTTTATGGATTGGATTCCTTGAGCCATCGCGAGTGAATTATCACGCCTTGGGTGTGACTCGCATTGATGAGCTTGCAATATCCTCCCAAAAGGGTATCCGCAACCGTGATACGGCTCGTCTTCTCCTTCACTAGGCAAATCCATTTTTATCGTCATTTTCCCAACTTGAAACGTGCTTTCTTTGACCACTATATCTCCAATTGAAAACGGGTTCAGACGTCGTGCAACCGCTTGAGTCTTGGCTTCGTTGGCTTCAATAGAAGTTTCCAAGCTTCTTGCAAAGTGTTCAAATGGTCCATCATCCCATTCGCATTTCTTGACAGCGTTCGTGCCGTGTCGCGCCGAGTCCCCATGACGGAAAGGGGGAAGGAAAGGCGGATTTGCGAAAAAGGTTGCTTGGTCGGACTTACTTGCATTTGAAAACCATGAGCTAGCGCCAACGGGTCTTCTCCGGATGTCCGGGTTTCTTGATGGTTTGTTGATGCGATAACCAGTGGGATGATTTGTTGGAATTTCCTTCGGGCGTGGTCGTTGGCGGCGGCGCACATCCAATTTCGCTTTGTTGTCGAGCACCCATAAACGTCCCAATATCATGTCGTGATCTAGTTCTTTGACAATATGGAATTTGCTATGTGTTATAGCGTCTCCCATCTCGATCTCTAAGTTGATGTAGCCATGCGCGTTCAAAGCTTCTCCTCTCAAGTCCTTAATCACGAACGGGGAATAGGTAGCGTCTTGTTTTGTAAATCCTGCTGCCTTCAGTGTCTTGAAAGTAATGATGTTGTGGTAGGAGGCCGTGTCGATGAGCGTGTCGTCAAATTCGTTACCTCTTAAACGGGACGTGGTCAGCAGTCCCCGGTTCTCCGCTCGCTGTTTGGGAAGCTTGGGCCCTTAGCGTGGATTCCGAGGAGAGGAAAAGCCGTTTCTTGGATACAACACGATTGAGAGAGCTGCGAAAATATCCTCGGCCCGAACCTTGGAAAGATAGAGAATTTCGCATACATGTCGCATCATGGATTATGCAGTCTCGTGTACGGAGTCCCCAAGAGAATCGCAGATTTCTTATTGGTAGTGGGTCTCGATGCACTCTTTCGTCTCCTAGTTGGAGTTCTCCCCGCTTCTATCCTTTCTTTGAAAATATGCTTTAGTCTGTTGCAATCGCTAGTCGGGTGGTGAAACGAACCTGTGGTAATGGCAATATTTGGGGTTCGCCATCTCAGCCTCAGTTGGTGGCCGTCTGAGCGGTGGCAATCTGATGACATCATCTTGAACCCAGGTTTCTAGGAGGTCAGTCACCTCCTCGATGGGGAATGGGAAATCAAGGGTATTTCCTTCGGTCTCACGATCTTTGCATAGGAGTTTTAGTGATGATCTTCCGTTGCGAGGGTTCCGTTGCGGCGCTTCACGTTTCGGCTGGTAGCTCGTAGTTGCGGCTTTCCTTTTTCCTCTTTCGTTTACTATGTTCACGGAGGATGAGCCGGCATTAAATTGTTTGCTGACGAGGCGTCTACTCCCGCGGGTTTCGGGCGCGTATTCGGTTTGAGTTGGCCTAGTTCTTTCCAGTAATGCTGGTGTTGTTGTTGCAGATCGTCTGGCGGCTTCATGGAGTTCGGAGAACGTAAGTTTTCTAGCAGGGCGCGGTAGATTGGAACCATACCATTGATGCATGCGTTCACCAATTGTTGCTCGGTCACGTTTGGGTCGTGACAATCGAGTGCTTGAACCCCGAACCTTTTGACGAAATCATTCGGATGTTTGTTATCCCAACGATACATTCTTAGGGTCCGAAAAAGTAACTTGTTCGGACACGAAGAAGTATTTCTTGTAAAACAGTGACCATGCTAGTCCAGTTGGGAATGCCGCTCGGTGGGATCTTTGTTGTACCATGTATACGCCATTCCGAGAAGTGATTTTGAGAATTCCCTTAAACGAAGAACGTGATTATATTCATGTTCACCTAGGGATTCCAGGAAACGAGAAACATGCTCACGTGCATTCCCGGTACCATCGTACAGGGTAAATTTAGGAGAAGAGTACCCCCTTGGGAGAGGGATTCTCTGTATTTCGGATGGGTAAGGGTTGGTGATGATGCACGTCCAACTTATCATTCTTGATTCGGTTGCGAGAGGAGTTGTTCCAAATCTTCTCTCGTGACAAAGTTGGGTGGCTGATTTCTTTCCAACGGGATTCTAGTGCGAGTTTCCTCATCCATGGAGCGTGCTCCGCCGAGGTGCCGCGTCGGGGTTGTTGGAGACGTTCCTAAATGGCTCGGAGGCGCGACTCACGTGGTAGTCGTTACATGTCGGGGTCTTGAGAAAGGTGAGTACCTCCTTCTGTGTTGAAACCATATCTGTCTAGGCTCTGGCGAGCATCTCTTGTCGTTCCATCAGATTAGCGATGGTCACGTAAGGGCGACTTCCTCTTGTCCCTCCGGTTTATCGTCCCGTCGGCGGGGTAGTTGGGATCTTGGTCGTGGACGGAGGCGCCATGCTAGACGAAGAATTTGGGGTCGTGGCGGCGGCTCTAGCCCTGGTGACTGGTGGCGCGACACCGAAAAGATATTTTCGTTGCCGTGATTAGAGGGTTGCTCGGAGACCTAGAGGAGGCGGCGGCTCAGCCTGGTGATTGGCGGTGTTACACTTGAGGGAGTGCATTCGATGTTCTTGTTGGCGTGCGGTAACGTAACAACGTTATTGGGAGAGATGCTAACATCGGGGTGTGTTCTGTCTTTGGTGTTCTCGGAAGCCGCTCCGGACTGAGTTCCACCATGTTGGGATTTGACGTTCGGAAATGAAATCGGGAGTCGGAGTTGGTATTGTAACCGATAGATCAATCCTCCCGTCATTGTGGTCGCCAATTGTTTATGGGTAAAAATCGTTTCTACCGATTTCGGTAAATTCGGTAGGTGAGTGAGAAACCTGGTTCAAACCCTAAACAAATGTGCTTTTGCACGTGAGCACTTTATAGATTCGAGAGATCAATGCATACAAGTCCGGCCTAAACCAATAAATGGCCGTTCCGGACTTGCTTCGGTCACAAAGTGGAGGAGAAGGGTTGATTTGGGGAGGAAGCAAAGAAAGGTGTTGAGACCAGAATAGTTACGGGAGAGTAGTATCTCGACTTGTATCATAAAGTGAAAGCTTAGGAAGCTTGCAAGAGATGAAAGCTTTTTGGAGAGCTTGCAAAGTTGCCTTTTACGAGAGTGTAGTATTTTTCTCCTGACCGAGACTTGTTGTCTGGTGGAAATAGGTAAGACCTATTTATACAAGTCGAGTTTGAAACGTACCCTGGTCTCATGAAGGAAGAGAGTAAAGGGTGAAATAATGAGAGGAGGTGGTAACCGCATGGTGTTAATGGGTGAAAACGTTTTCACCATTATTTCCTCATTTATTTGACCGCTTTATTCCTCCTCACGCTTTCTTAATGTGAGCGTAGTGTACGCTGCAAGTCATGACCGCCAAACCAAAACCCCGGGAAAGCATCTCCCGGTTGTGTTGATGTCTCATTGTTGGTTGCATCTTGAGTGCAAGTGGTGCTGCTAGGGCGCATGTGGCATGTGCCAATGACGTGTGTGGAATGCCTTGGTGGTAGGTTGCACGGTTTGCAAGTTAGGCTACCAGCGTGTGTGTTTGGCATGTGCGGAATGCCTTGGTGGTAGGTTGCACGGTTTTGCAAGTTAGGCTACCGGTAGCGTGTGTGTTTGGCATGTGCCAATGGCATGTGCGGAATGCCTTGGTGGTAGGTTGCACGGTTTGCAAGTTAGGCTACCAGCGTGCATGTTGGCATGTGCCAATGGAATGCGTGGTCGTTAGGGCCGTGGCTTTGGTAAGAAAAAGCTACCGGCGAGCATGTTGGCATGTGCCAATGGCATGCGTGGCCGTTAGGGCCGTGGCCTTGGCGGGAAAAAGCTACCCAAAAAAAGCGAGCATGTTGGCATGTGCCAATGGCATGCGTGGTCGTTAGGTCCGTGGCCTTGGTAGGAAAAGCTACCCGGCGAGCATGTTGGCATGTGCCAATGGCATGCATGGCCGTTAGGGCCGTGGCCTTAGTAGGAAAAGCTACCAGTGAGCATGTTGGCATGTGCCAATGGCATGCGTGGCCCGGAAATATGGCTTGTGGTACGTGTTGGCATGTGCCAATGGCACGTACGGCCTAGTTGCACGTTTTGCAAGCCTATGGCGCTATATTTGGCATGCGCCAATGGCATAGCGGCTTGGAAATACGGTTTGTGGCACGCTTTCGCATGTGCCAATGGCACGTACGGCCATGTTGACCTAGTTGCATGTTTTGCAAGCCTAGGGCGCTATATTTGGCATGCGCCAATGGCATAGCGGCTTAGTTTGGCATGGTTGCCAATGAGTGCGATATGTAGTTTGGTTTTGGCGTCGCTGCCATGGTGCGTAGTGTGCGGCTTGGTTTTGGCGTTGTTGCCATGGTGCGCAGTGTGCGGCTTGGCTTGGCATTGTTGCCATGGTGCGCAGTGTGCGGCTTGGTTTGGCATTGTTGCCATGGTGCGCAGTGTGCGGCTTGGTTTGGCATTGTTGCCATGGTGCGCAGTGTGCGGCTTGGTTTGGCATTGTTGCCATGGTGCGAAGTGTGCGGCTTGGTTTGGCATTGTTGCCATGGTGCGCAGTGATGTGTCTTTGCTTGGTTGGCATTGTTGCCATGGTGCGCGATGTGCGGCTTGGTTTGGCATTGTTGCCATGGTGCGCGGTGTGCGGCTTGGTTTGGCATTGTTGCCATGGTGCGCGGTGTGCGGCTTGGTTTGGCATTGTTGCCATGGTGCGCATGTGCGGCTTGGTTTGGAATTAGGGTTACGTATTCGAAAAACCTAATCTGGTATTTTGAAAAAATACCCCTATTAATTATTTACACCTGAGTTGAATGCTCTTAGTTAATGTGTTGCGGGTAACACTAGGTCATGGGGTTTTACGATTTTACCCTTTGTTTAAAAACCACCATCAACAGTTGGATAGACTACCGATTATGGTATATTTCAAAATTCATCACATGAAGGATTTTAGAAAAAACTCATTTTGGGGCAACCCATAATCGGATGGTTTGGTAATATATTTAACTCCCGATTAACGCTGTATCCGAAACGCGAACCAAGTGTCTATGGCTGGCTGTGTACCCTCAAAACCTATGAAATATGGCAAAGGTTGGATCTGGGGCTCGTTATAATCGGTGGGTTATATAATTATATACCTTACCGATTATGGTAGATTTCAAAATTCATTACGTGAAGGATTTTAGAAAAAACTCATTTTGGGGCAACTTATAATCGGTAGTGTATGTAACCTATTAGGCTTCCGATTATGGCTACATCCACAGCTCAAGCCAAGTGGTTATGGTTGGCTCTGCGCCCCTCAAAACCTATCGAATTTGGCCAAGGTTGAATATGGGGCTCCTTATAATCGGTAGACTTACAAGTTGGATAAGCTACCGATTATAAAAGGAATTATTAGCCGAAGTATCTACACAATAATCGGTAGGTATAGTCTCAATTTAACCTACCGATTCACCTTTAACCTACCGATTATGGTGTTGGCTACCGATATATAAGGGCATATTGGCCATTTCGAAAAATCGAAGATAAGGGGTAGTTTAGATTTACGTTAGGGTGACCTTTTTTGTCGGTTAGTGTCGCCCCTAATTCTTTTGGGTCGCCCTTAAAAATGCCAGGTTCTTCTCACGTGCAAATTTGCTGGAGTTTCTCATGATAATGTAAGCAATATTCAATTCTTTTTGAGTTGTTTTCTCGTAGTAAACCCGTTTTCATTTTTCACTTGTTTTTTTCGATAACCCTTTTGGATTCCTTTCATTTTATACTGGAATTGCATGTGGATTGAGGCAAGTTAGGATGTACGTACTAATTAGTGTAGTATCTTCTCTACATTCATCAAAAAAAAATAAAATCAGATGAACTTTGTTACCCTGAGTTGGATTCGATCCATACTCCAAATTATTAAATTCCTAAAGAAATGATCAACATGTTTTATTTTTTGTTACAACGAACACTGCATGCATGCTCATTAAACACTAAAAACCCGATCGACTGTGAGCTAGCGATGTTTGCATACCTCATCAGCAAACGAGAGTTCCATATTCATATTATTATACAAAAGCCTCTTATTAGTTTGTTGAAATGCTCCTAAAATAATAGCCGGCCTATCAGTATCCAATCTACCCATAAGTAAACAAATACTTCCACCTCTACGCACAAACAGAGAAGCAGTATCCGTAACAACATAATATGCCCCTTCAAAATGGAATGTTATGGACGGAGTTATAACCGGTACTGGCAGTATAACAAAACAAAGAAAATTGGGGATGCTGGATTCATCACGAGGCATACCAATTTGTTGAAAATATGCCACCACCAAAGAGGCGACTCTTTCAAAGTGATCTTTATAAATAAGCGTAAATGGAGCCCCAGAATCTATGAGGCAACCGCCTGATCCATCCTCTTTAATCTTAAAATCCGTGCTTCGAAAACCTGCGCTTTTGCGATCAACACTTATATCCACTAGATTTAAGTAATAAAGCGATGTCTGAAAGGGGTTCACAACAATGGGAGTTCTCTGTACTTGCCCTCCAATTATCGCATCTTCACCGAACCTTAAATATGTGCTGCTTGTGTAAATGTTCTCGTTATATGACTCCAAGCAGTAGGAAAATTTATCTTGTCCAGTACCACCTAATTGTTTCAGAAAAGATTTTTCTCCTCGTCCTAAACCAAGAATCCCTGCGATAAGATCAGTCTTATTCTTTAAATGGTTATTACCAAAACCAACAAAATTTTCTTGTTGAAAACCACAGCCCATGACTATTTGAATACGTTCATATCCACCATTATTTGAGAATGTAGTGAACGCTTCTTGAGCAAGAATACCAGACGCAGATTTATCATTTAAATAATTTGCTCGGTAAATACATTCGTCCTTGTCATTGCAGTCATTGCCAGGGCAGAGAATACTATGATCCTTACACGGAAGAGGTCGATATGTTAGTGAATTTTCCCAAGGATAAAGAGGATAATCCTGAAAGAAAGTTTTTGTGGCACCTTCGCATTGAACCCACGTAATATCACTTGCGGAATCAATAACCAGATAATAAGGCTTGCATGATTTATCAGGAAATGAACCTATACATACCAATCCAATGTACCACATTGATGCATCATAACTTACCTGCACACGTACAATATCGGGATTCATCATCGAGCTTGTTGCATTTTGGCTGTTGAGTAATATTTGTGACCTGATGTAATGTGCTCGACTTTCGGATTGGTTGATAAGTTTTGAAGTCTATCCTCTGCTGTCAAACGAATATCAACAGCAGGATCATAAAAAGGTGATTCTTCCGAGTCTTTGTGAATCATCCTTAAAGTAAACCCTTTCTTTGTATAAATTGCAAAGACTGAATTTAGTAATAGTGAAACATGAGCTATTGTTAGGAGAAGAATGAAAAGAGTGGGTGTTGTTTTACCCATTTTGTGATCTGGAGAGGATTTTGATGGACGTTGTATGCTCTGCTTGTCAAGTTTTACATTTTATAGTATAAAAGTTATTAGCTCAAATTTTATTGTATATAACGTTTTTGGTTACATATCTACAAGATCTTTGCTAATTAATATGGAATCTTATTTAATTAAAATGGATTACTCTTTTGAATGAAACATACTTATCATTTTTGACAGTTACTGTTGAATACTTATTGAATTGTTTACTGGATTCTCTGTTGCAATCTTAGATTTGTTAGTTTGATTAGATTTATTTTGAAATTCTGTGCTATCTCCGCGTTCATTCTTGATGAGACTAATATCTTCCCTTTTAAGTCCGGTATGCCCAAAGCTGAAAGTATTATTAAGCCGATAGATCTGACAATTTTAAAATTCGGCCGTTGGATCTCCGATTTTTTTAGTATTTTTAGTGTGTGCACGTAGGGTTAAGATTAATATATGTTTAAATATGAGGTGTCTTTAAACGAGTGCGAATCGTCGCACACCTCATTTTATGGGTGAAAATCGTTTCTGCTTTGATTTCGGTAATTTCGGTGAGTGAGTGAGAAACCGATTCAAACCCTAAACAAATGTCTTTGCACGTGAGCACTTTATAGGTTCGAGAGATCGATCTGTACAATTCCGGCCTAAACCAAGAAATGGCCGTTCCAGACTTGCTTCGGTCACAAAGTGGAGGAGAAGGGTTGATTTGGGGAGGGAAGCAAAGAAAGGTGTTGAGGAGAGTAGTATCTCGACTTGTATCGAGAAAGTGAAAGCTTAGGAAGCTTGCAAGAGATGGAAGCTTTTGAGAGAGCTTGCAAAGTTGCCTTTCTGAGAGTGTAAGTGTAGTATATTTCTCCCGACCGAGACTTGTTTTCCTGGTGGAAATAGGTAAGACATATTTATACAAGTCGAGATTGAAACGTACCCTGGCCTCATGAAGGAAGAGAGTAAAGGGTGAAATAATGGGAGGAGGTGGTAACCGCATGGTTTAATGGGCGAAAACATTTTTCACCATTATTTCCTCTTTTATTTGACCGCTTTATTCCTTTTCACGCTTTCTTAATGTGAGCGTAGTGTACGTTGCATCTTTGTGACCGCAAACCAAAACCCTAAAGAAGCATCCCCCAGTTTGTGTTGATGTCTCGAGTGTTGGTTGCATCTTGAGTGCAAGTGGCGCTGCTAGTGGCGCGTGTGGCATGTGCCAATGGCATGTGCGGAATGCCTTGGTGGTAGTTTGCACGGTTTGCAAGTTGGGCTACCAGCGTGTGTGCTTGGCATGTGCCGATGGCATGTGCGGAATGCCTTGGTGGTAGGTTGCACGGTTTGCAAGTTAGGCTACCAGCGTGTGTGTTTGGCATGTGCCAATGGCATGTGCGGCCATTAGGGCCGTGACCTTGATAGGGAAACTAGCTAGCGAGCATGTTGGCATGTGCCAATGGCATGCGTGGCCGTTAGGGCCGTGATTTCGCTAGGGAAACTAGCTAGCGAGCATGTTGGCATGTGCCAATGGCATGCATGGCCGTTAGGGCCGTGACCTTGATAGGGAAACTAGCTAGCGAGCATGTTGGCATGTGCCAATGGCATGCGTGGCCGTTAGGGCCGTGATTTTGCTAGGGAAACTAGCTAGCGAGCATGTTGGCATGTGCCAATGGCATGCGTGGCCGTTAGGGATGTGATTTTGCTAGGGAAACTAGCTAGCGAGCATGTTGGCATGTGCCAATGGCATGCGTGGCCGTTAGGGCCGTGATTTTGCTAGGGAACTAGCTAGCGAGCATGTTGGCATGTGCCAATGGCATGCGTGGCCGTTAGGGCCGTGATTTTGCTAGGGAAACTAGCTAGCGAGCATGTTGGCATGTGCCAATGGCGCGTACGGCCATGTTGACCTAGTTGCAAGTCTTGCAAACCTAGGGGCGCTATGTTGGGCGTGGGCCCAAGGCATAGCGGCTTGAATTTGGCGTTGTTGCCATGGTGCGCAAGGTGCGGCTTGGAAATATGGCTTGCGGCATGTGTTGGCATGTGCCAATGGCACATGAGGCCATCTTGACCTAGTTGCAAGTCTTGCAAACCTAGGGCGCTATGTTTGGCGTGGGCCCAAGGCATAGCGGCTTAGAAATATGGCTTGCGGCGCGTGTTGGCATGTGCCAATGGCACATGCGGCCATGTTGACCTAGTTGCAAATCTTGCAAACCTAGGGCGCTATGTTTGGCGTGGGCCCAAGGCATAGCGGCTTAGAAATATGGCTTGCGGCGCGTGTTGGCATGTGCCAATGGCACGTGCGGCCATGTTGACCTAGTTGCAAGTCTTGCAAGCCTAGGGCGCTATGTTTGGCGTGGGCCAAAGGCATAGCGGCTTGGAATTTGGCGTTGTTGCCATGGTGCGCGTGGGTGCGGCTTGGTTTGGCATGGTTGCCATGGTGCGCGAGTGCGGCTTGGTTTGGCATGATTGCCATGGTGCGCGTGATGCGGCTTGTTTTGGCATGGTTGCCATAGTGCGCAGAGTCTGACTTGGTTTGGCATGGTTGCCATGGTGCGCGATATGCGGCTTGTTTAGGCATGGTTGCCATGGTGCGCTTGATATGCGGCTTGTTTTGGCATGGTTGCCATGGTGCGCAGAGTGCGGCTTGGTTTGGCATGGTTGCCATGGTGCGCGATATGCGGCTTGTTTTGGCATGGTTGCCATGGTGCGCGAGTGCGGCTTGGTTTGGCATGGTTGCCATGGTGCGCGCAATGCGGCTTGTTTTGGCATGGTTGCCATGGTGCGCGATATGCGACTTGGTTTGGCATTGTTTCCATGGTGCGCAGTATGCGGCTTGGTTTGGCATGGCTACCATGGTGCGCAGTATGCGGCTTGGTTTGGCATGGTTGCCATGGTGCGCAGTATGCGACTTGGTTTGGCATTGTTGCCATGGTGCACAGGGTGCGGCTTGGTTTGGCATGGTTGCCATGGTGCGCAGAGTCCGGCTTGGTTTGGCATGATTGCCATGGTGCGTTGTGATGCGGCTTGTTTTGGCATGGTTGCCATGGTGCGCAGAATGCGGCTTGTTTTGGCATGGTTGCCATGGTGCGCAGAATGCGACTTGGTTTGGCATTGTTGCCATGGTGCGCAGTATGCGGCTTGGTTTGGCATGGCTGCCATTGTGCGCAGTATGCGGCTTGGTTTGGCATGGTTGCCATGGTGCGCAGTATGCGACTTGGTTTGCCATGGTGCGCGAAGATGCGACTTGGTTTGGCATTGTTGCCATGGTGCTGTGATATGCGGCTTGGTTTGGCATTGTTGCCATGGTGCGCAAATATGCGGCTTGGTTTGGCATTGTTGCCATGGTGCGCAGTGCGGCTTAGTTTTGGAATTAGGGTTACGTGTTGAAAACCCTAATGCAGTATTTTGAAAAAATACCCCTATTAATTATTTACACCTGAGTTAAATGCTCTTATTTAATGTGTTGCGGGTAACACTAGGTCATGGGGTTTTACGATTTGACCCCTTGTCTAAAAACCACCATCAACATTAAGTCCCCTGCTTAGCTCGGAACAGGGGCTTTGTTGCGAGGTAAGCATAAGATGGTGACAAACTATTAACAAAGAAACCGTAAAGAAAATTGAAATGAGGCTCGTCTCGACCTTTTATAAATAGGATTTGGAATCCTTGCCTCGGTCGTTTGCACAAGTCGAGGCTGGCACAATTGATGGGCCCGATGCAGCTTAGGCGACGCCGGGAAGTTGGCGTGAGTTGGGAACCGAGTGGGCTAGGCCCAGGTGGGGCCATTTTAGCAATTGGTGGGGCCGGTCCAACTTGGAAACCATGCTTGCAGGGCGTGACTTGGGCGGCATTGAGAAGTCGCGATTGGTGGGGCCGGTCCAATCTTGGAAACCATGCTTGCAGGCGTGACTTGGGCGGCATTGGGAAGTCGCAATTGGTGGGGACGGTCCAATCTTGGAAACCATGCTTGCAGGCGTGAATTGGGCGGCATTGGGAAGTCGCAATTGGTGGGGCCGGTCCAATCTTGGAAACCATGCTTGCAGGCGTGATTTTGGTAAAAGGGAAATCCTTACCTATTTCAAAGTCTTTCACGCCTATATATATATATATATATAAAGCCCCCTTTTCCCCATTCTGCGCTTTATTCTTTCTTCTTTTCATACTAGCGGCAAAAGAGAGACCGGCTTCTGTGTATGTCTTCGAGTACTCTTCTTTCTATTTTTTTTATAGGTATAAACCTTAAAAGTAGGCGCTTCCACAATCTTTGCATATGATTCCTTGGCGTGCCTCACGAGAAAAATACTTGCGTGTGTATTTCGAACCCGTAGAGAACCCTGTATGAATCCCGAAGAAGAATCATGTGTATATGCTTCATATGACTTCGAACCCGCAGAAATATTGTATATATGATTTTTCTTTTGAAAGAAGTATCACGCGCGTAGTTTTGGACCAATAGAAAAATGCTCCATATATATTTTTGAACCCAAAGAAGGATATCTTGAGACACACTGTACCCGTATAGAATGCCGCGTATATAGTTTCGAACCCGAAAAAATCTTTGCGTATATAGTCTTGAACCCGAATAAAATACCGTGTATATAGTCTTGAACCCGAATAAAATACCGTGTATATAGTCTTGAACCGAATTTGTTGGAGTACGATTATGTGTCGGAGATAACTTCGTCTTTCTCCATTTGTTTTGTGCGGATATCTTATTACCAAATCGTTACGAAGGAATTTGATAAGATGTTACCCGAACCACATTTCACTTCGTCGAAGGATGCTCATAATTCCAAACCGAACACAGATGATGAATTCTTCACTAGAGCCCTCGCCCCCGCTCGGAAGAATCACCCGGGTTTCGTGCCAATTTTGCTAACCGGTGGTGAGGATGACAGAAGACACGTTCGGTTCGCCCGAGCACCATTCGGTTTTGTCTTCATAAAGGGGTATATTCCTCTTCCAACATTGACTTTAGGATGTGTCAAAGTCCATTGCGTTCTTTTGACGAGATGGGTTGAGTTCATGGTGAGCGATGAGCGTATAAATACCATCTTGACTCAAGCGCGAGTCATTGATGTTTGTCAATACTTGATAAATCTTGATTAGGAAGGACATCCCGAGCTTAGTTGCTTTCATCTCCAGGATGGTGTTCGGACACCCATACAATCATATGTAGATGGGCGAGATAACTTTCTCCTTGGAGAGTGTGGCTCTCTTCTTGAATCTTCCTAGAATGGGAATCTCGAGAATCCAATTATCCGAAAGTGAGGCGAAGATGCGGGATGACCTGGCCGCTAAGTTAGGGGGATTTTGCTCGGAAAGACTCCATTGCGAAGTCGAAGGACTCTGCCCGGAAAGAGGATTAAAGGTGCCCTTACGGTTGGTGGATATCTCAATGGTTTCGGACGAGTTGGAGCCTGAGCAGAAAGCATGATCTTCATGTCGCAAAGCATTTTTGGCTCTCACGGTTGTCTAGAGACGTTTTTGATGACGGTTCGGCAAGAAGGGAATAAGACCCGAGTTGTTGGCGATTCTTTGTGAAATTGGCAAAGGGTGAAGTTCTTCCCATTGGCAAGATGTTCCTTGGTTCCCTGTACGTGCATCTGGATCACCTGGTTGCGAACATGCGAGTTTCGAATGGTTTCATGAAAGTGGATTCATATGTGCACGTTGCTTTTACGCAAGTCCGGCTATGGGAGCACTTTGAGAAGTATGTTCCAGAAACCGTTGCCTTCGTTTCCCGTGAGTTGGGAGGCTCAAATTCTTCGATGGGTGAACAGGCGTCAAGAGTTGGCGTGAGCTTGGTTAGTTTTCTTGATAAGTTGCATGAAGTCAATTTTCGTCCATGGGGGCCATCCATAATCGGTGACTCAAATTGGCACTTTTGCTTCTGCTCCGCTCATGTCTTTGTCTTCCGATGACGATTTGAGCGTTGGTGAAAACTCCGTTCATTCAAAGCCGCTTGCCCGGTTATATGCCGTCTTTCTTCGGGGTCTTTCCGATAGCCGCTTACAATATTGACCGTGCTTTGCTCGTCACATGGGTTTCGATCAAGGGGTTCCTCTCGTTTACCGGCCGGTGATCCCTAAGGATTCGTTGCGTGTCGCCCTTGGCGCTTGATGTCCTTAAGCCGGGTATCCGTCTTTCCTTTTTTCAAATGGGAAGAGTAACTTCGACGACCTTCGGCTATAATGAGTTTTGGTGCGACGAGTTTACTATGATCCGAGATTTTGTGAATAACGCGGTGGAAAACGTTCGTTGCAAACCTTCTCCAGTTACGAAGGAGTATCCAATGTTGAGAGATCCCAAGCGAAAGTTGCCTAGCAATCGGAAAGCCCCGAGGCCAAGGAACGGATAACGAAGAATCGTCTTTGGCGGGTTCCGGACGGTTTCACAAGATCCTCCCACGGCTCTTGTGTCTTTCAGTTCTTCCAATAACCAGGTATGTGTCGCCTTTTCATGGGTTTGTCTCAAAACACACGTAAATTTCTACTGAGAATATGCGTCTTGTTTCCTTCAGGGCTTCGGTAGTGTTAACGCTTTCGCTGCCCTTGCACGTTGCCAGGAGACGGCAGTTTCTTCAAGGAATTCCGGCGGCACTAAGCCTACTCATAGCGGTGACGAGACAGAGAAAGAAGAAAGTTCAACAAGCGAGTGATTCCTCTGGCAGTACTAGTTCTTCTTCGGGAAGCGGTTCGGTGAGTTTCGCGCTTCTTTCTTTCTTCTTCTTGTTTCTTCTTTTGAAAAATGTCTAACTCAAGTTTGCGGGACGAATCCGGTTCGGAGGATGATTAGGATGGATTCACACGAAAACTTGCCTTTGGTGACCACCGCCGGTGACTTGGAGATGGGAGTTAGCCAATTCAGGGCACAAACGTGGTTCGAGACGGTGGATGATTCTCTCGATGGTTGTTGCCGTAGACATGGAAGAAAACCCTTTGCGAGTCGTGAGGCCACTTGCAGGCGCCATTTTTGATCCCCCGTACTTGGTTCCTTATCCAGGTCATGTGCCGGTTGGCGGTTTTAGCGTGCCAGCTAAGCATGAGGCGTTGTACACCAGAATCACGGGAGAAGCACGGACATATGGCTACAACCAAGAAGGTCACTAGTCGATTCGCGCTGGTTAAGCGTGTGGAAGAGGCTTTGTCTTCCATCGAGGATATGCGTGGAGGTGACTGGTCACACCGTTTCGAAGACGTTATTCCGATTTGGGAGCACCATCGCGACGTGTGCGTGGAAAAGGAGTTCAACACTTCGTGGTTTGTCGAAGGCCTTGCTTTGAGATCAAAAGTTGAAAGATGCGACAATCGAAAGCCTTTCCGCCGAGGAGATCGCCCGACAGGAGATGGAACTCGAAAAGCTTTCCAAGATGTTGACTATGAAGAGAGCGGCTCTTGAAGACGCAAAGCTGACTTTCTCAAGAAGAGCGGACTTACATTTGGACGATTTTCCTTGAGCGTTTCTATGTTAAACTTTCATTTAGGTTCGTTTTTTTGAAAGACATATTGGATGTCCGGTTCAAAACTTAACCTTTGATAGATAGTGGTAGCTTTTAGGGTGTTGGATTATTTAAGGATGAATGGTTTTGATAATATAACTCGATTATGTTTTGGGAAAGGAATATTGCTTTTATGAAAGTGTGTGCTAGCAATAGGCACAAGACGCAATAGTATGGCGGTTTTATTAAGAACCTAAAAAAAAACAGATCGTATATCTTGCCCAATCTAAATTACTCACTTGCAAACACGCCTCTTTCCAAGTAAAGGCGGCTTTGTTTAGTAGCATCGCGATTAGTCCCCAATTCTTTGGTAGCGTCTTGGCCAGTCCCCGTTTTCGGTGTGCGATAACCGGGTTGTCTCGGCGGTCGAGTCGGGCGGAGTCGCAAGTCCCCAATCGCTGGTGGCATCTTCAACGAGTCCCAGTTTCCTCGTGTAGTTTTTTGCAACCCAGTAACCGAGTCGCCTGGTAGTTGAGTCGGATCGAGTTGCCTTCCCCTACCATCTTGACATCTGGGTCGAAAAACGAGATCGACAGTCTGACATTATAGCCGATAGATCAATCCTCCCGCCGTGGTCGCCAATTGTTTATGGGTGAAAATCGTTTCTGCTGATTTCGGTAATTTCGGTGAGTGAGTGAGAAAACCGATTCAAACCCTAAACAAATGTGCTTCGCACGTGAGCACTTTATAGGTTCGAGAGATCGATCAGTACAATTCCGGCCTAAACCAAGAAATGGCCGTTCCGGACTTGCTTCGGTCACAAAGTGGAGGAGAAGGGTTGATTTGGGGAGGGAAGCAAAGAAAGGTGTTGAGGAGAGTAGTATCTCGACTTGTATCGAGAAAGTGAAAGCTTAGGAAGCTTGCAAGAGATGGAAGCTTTTGAGAGAGCTTGCAAAGTTGCCTTTACGAGTGTAAGTGTAGTATATTTCTCTGACCGAGACTTGTTGTCTGGTGGAAATAGGTAAGACCTATTTATACAAGTCGAGATTGAAACGTACCACAGCCTCATGAAGGAAGAGAGTAAAGGGTGAAATAATGGGAGGAGGTGGTAACCGCATGGTTTAATGGGCGAAAACGTTTTTCACCATTATTTCCTCTTTTATTTGACCGCTTTATTCCTTTTCACGCTTTCTTAATGTGAGCGTAGTGTACGCTGCACATCTTTGTGACCGCCAAACCAAAACCCTAAAGAAGCATCCCAGGTTTGTGTTGATGTCTCGAGTGTTGGTTGCATCTTGAGTGCAAGTGGCGCTGCTAGTGGCGCGTGTGGCATGTGCCAATGGCATGTGCGGAATGCCTTGGTGGTAGTTTGCACGGTTTGCAAGTTGGGCTACCGGCGTGTGTGCTTGGCATGTCTGCGATGGCATGTGCGGAATGCCTTGGTGGTAGGTTGCACGGTTTACAAGTTAGGCTACCGGCGTGTGTGTTTGGCATGTGCCAATGGCATGTCATGGCTATTAGGGCCGTGACCTTGATAGGAAACTAGCTAGCGAGCATGTTGGCATGTGCCAATGGCATGCGTGGCCGTTAGGGCCGTGATTTCGCTAGGGAAACTAGCTAGCGAGCATGTTGGCATGTGCCAATGGCATGCATGGCCGTTAGGGCCGTGACCTTGATAGGAAACTAGCTAGCGAGCATGTTGGCATGTGCCAATGGCATGCGTGGCCGTTAGGGCCGTGATTTTGCTAGGGAAACTAGCTTGCGAGCATGTTGGCATGTGCCAATGGCATGCGTGGCCGTTAGGGCCATGATTTTGCTAGGAAACTAGCTAGCGAGCATGTTGGCATGTGCCAATGGCATGCGTGGCCGTTAGGGCCGTGATTTTGCTAGGGAAACTAGCTAGCGAGCATGTTGGCATGTGCCAATGGCGCGTACGGCCATGTTGACCTAGTTGCAAGTCTTGCAAACCTAGGGCGCTATGTTGGGCTTGGGCCCAAGGCATAGCGGCTTGGAATTTGGCGTTGTTGCCATGGTGCGCAGGGTGCGGCTTGGAAATATGGCTTGCGGCATGTGTTGGCATGTGCCAATGGCACATGCGGCCATGCTGACCTTGTTGCAAGTCTTGCAAACCTAGGGCGCTATGTTTGGCGTGGGTCCAAGGCATAGCGGCTTAGAAATATGGCTTGTGGCGCGTGTTGGCATGTGCCAATGGCACATGTGGCCATGTTGACCTAGTTGCAAATCTTGCAAACCTAGGGCGCTATGTTTGGCGTGGGCCCAAGGCATAGCGGCTTAGAAATATGGCTTGCGGCGCGTGTTGGCATGTGCCAATGGCACGTGCGGCCATGTTGACCTAGTTGCAAGTCTTGCAAGCCTAGGGCGCTATGTTTGGCATGGGCCAAAGGCATAGCGGCTTGGAATTTGGCGTTGTTGCCATGGTGCGCAGGGCGCGGCTTGGTTTGGCATGGTTGCCATGGTGCGCAGAGTGCGGCTTGGTTTGGCATGATTGCCATGGTGCGCAGTATGCGGCTTGTTTTGGCATGGTTGCCATGGTGCGCGAGTGCGGCTTGGTTTGGCATGGTTGCCATGGTGCGCGAGTATGCGGCTTGTTTTGGCATGGTTGCCATGGTGCGCATATGCGGCTTGTTTTAGCATGGTTGCCATGGTGCGCGAGTGCGGCTTGGTTTGGCATGGTTGCCATGGTGCGCGATATGCGGCTTGTTTTGGCATGGTTGCCATGGTGCGCGAGTGCGGCTTGGTTTGGCATGGTTGCCATGGTGCGCGAGAATGCGGCTTGTTTTGGCATGGTTGCCATGGTGCGCGATATGCGACTTGGTTTGGCATTGTTGCCATGGTCGCGTGATATGCGGCTTGGTTTAGCATGGCTGCCATGGTGCGCGATATGCGGCTTGGTTTGGCATGGCGCGAGTATGCGACTTAGTTTTAGCATTGTTGCCATGGTGCGCGATATGCGGCTTGGTTTGGCATTGTTGCCATGGTGCGCAGATATGCGGCTTGGTTTGGCATTGTTGCCATGGTGCGCGAGTGCGGCTTAGTTTTGGAATTAGGGTTACGTATTTGAAAACCCTAATCTGGTATTTTGAAAAAATACCCCTATTAATTATTTACACCCGAGTTAAATGCTCTTATTTAATGTGTTGCGGGTAACACTAGGTCATGGGGTTTTACGATTTTACCCCTTGTATAAAAACCACCATCAACAACTACTTAACTAGTGTATATTTCACATTTTAATCTCTACTCTTGATTTAATTTAGGGAGTTATATAACGAGAGTCGTGATTGTAAACATGAAGGGTAATGGGGTCATCAGTTAATTAATCAACCAATCAAAAGAATATGTGAAATATACACTCGTTAGTGGAGTGTGAACAGAAAGGACATACTCGTTAAATTTAAATCCAAAAAAGGACATACTTTTTCAAGTTTAAGGCTAGGTTCGGCTCTCCCAAATATAACATTTGCAGACGAACACTTCCTTGGACACCATAACATGCAAAAACATGCTAGGTTCTGCTTTTAAGTTCATTTATATTAGAAAATTAGATTGATTGGAAATAAGTGCTTATGTTTAAAGAGAGTCCAAAATTTGTTCACACTCCACTAACGAGTATATTCACATATTCTTCTGATTGGTTGATTATTTAACTGATGATCTCATTACCCTCCATGTTTAGAATCATGACTCTCGTTACATAATGTTGGGATCTTGCAATAATGAACAGCACGTTAGATGTATAGAAAATAATATGTAAAGAACTAATGCGAAACAACTCTACCAAATAACTTGACGAGGGCAGAATCACAGGTTCAACAAGTTGTCCTTAACACATTAGTTCGCGGGTATACTCGAGTTGAGTAATGCTAAACCCCTCACAGCGAAGATGTGTCCAGGATAAGACTGCCCGATATAACTTGAGTTAGCACAACGCAAGTTACCCTCTCTTCGAACTCAGCAACAAGGATGGAGGTAAAAACGTATGGAGAAAACCCTAGAATAAAAGAAGAATTTTTTCGGTGTATAGAAAACAGAATTTCGAGTTGTATTTAAAGGAGGAGATACTTGCAAATCAAGTTAGGTTTTGGTTTTGGTTTTCTTTAAAAAATAGTAAAACACCTAAAAGGAATTTACCCATAAATAAAACTCTAAAAATATTTTAGGAATTAATTTCCTAAAGAAAAACTCACCCAAAAAATAAATCCGAGTAGAAGAGGAACTTGGTGCATGGCATACGCGCACATCGCATGGGTAAAAATTTGTATTTCGTGAACTTGATCGATTTCAACTTTTTGGCTCATTTTTCGATGCCATCCAACTCTTTAGCGACAGCACTCCAATTTGGCTTTGTTCTGGCTCCAACCAAGAGTTGCTTCGGCCAACTTATAAGCTGTTGCATCTTATGCTAATCTATAACTCTTACTCCCTCCGTTTGAAAAGTGTTACTATCACTTTTTTAATATAGCCTAAAAGTGAAAGTAACAGTTTTACAGAAACGGAGGTAGTATATGTCATCATTTTCCTTAGGTGGTATAGCCACTTGTTTCTTCAGTACGTACACCAATAATTTAAGGGCCATTTATAATTAAACTTTAAACACACTGATTGTGTTTAATTCAAAGATCCCCCACATTAATTGCCAAAAGCTCTAGCATTCAATTTATGATCAAGAAAGCCTTAGAGAGCTGGGTCGTCCTGTTTTACACGTAAACTACTAACAATTTAGTGTGTGAAGCGAGAGTAGTTAGCTTGAATTAGTGTGTCTGAACTTTTCAAAAATGATACCGAAGATGATTAACACATGATGCTACTGGCAGCAGCTACAAAGTAGGATGCATGCATCTTTGCTCTACCATACACTATGGTGTATTTTCAAAAACCCCGGCCACATATTCATCCGGTCATAAAAGATGACGATTCCTTACAGTCTATCACGTGTTTGTCACCCACACAGTAATAAAAGATGGAAACTCTTTTTTTCTAGAGAAGGAGAAAAGATATTAAAAAAAAAAAAAAAAAAAAAAAAAAAAATCTTGTTACCCTACTTCAATTTTATTAAATTTCTAAAGAAATGATCAACATGTTTTATTCTTTGCAAGAACGAACACTGCATGCATGAACACTAAAACCGGCCAGACTGTGAGCGTTGCGTTGTCTCTCATCAGCAAATGAGAGTTCCAGAATCATATTATTGTACAAAAGCCTCTTATTAGTTTGTTGTAATGCTCCTAAAACCACAGTCTGTATATTAGTAGTAACTTCCAATGCACCAATAAGTAAACAAATATTTCCACGCATTTCCACAAATAAAGAAGCCCTCTCTGAAACAACATAATCTGCCCCTTGAAAATGGAACGTTATGGATGGAGTTGTAAACGGTGCTTGCGGCATAACAAAACAAAGAAGACCGTCAGATGCATCAAGAGGCATACCCAATTGTGCAAAATATTCCACCACCAACGTTGCAACTCTATTAAAATGATCTCTATAAATTACCGTAAATGGAGCCCCAGAATGTATGAGGCAACCGCCTGATCCATCATCTTTAATCTTAAAATCGGCGCTTACAAAACCTGCACTTTTTTTAGCAACACTGATATCCTCTAGGTTTAAGTAATAACCCGATGGCTGAAAGGGGTTCACGACTATGGGAGTTTTACGTACTTGGCCTCCAATTATCGCATCTTCACCGAAAGTTAAATATGTGCTGCTTGCGTAAATGTTCTCGCTATATATCTCCAAGCAATAGGAAAATTTATCTTGTCCAGCACCACCTAATTGTTTTAGAAAAGAATATTCTCCTCTTCCTAAACCAAGTACTCCTGCGATAAGATCAGGTTTACCCTTTAAATGGTTATTACCGAAATCAACAAAATTTTCTTGGTTGAAACCACAGCCCATGACTAGTAGAACATTTTCATAGCCACCATCATCTGAGAATGTAGTGAATCTTTCTTGAGCATAAATACCAGATGTAAATCCAGTATTCATATAATCTAGTCGGTAAATACATTCTCCATTGTCATTGCATTTGTTTCCAGGGCAGAGAATACTATGATCCTCACAAGGAAGAGGTCGATATGTCAGTGAGTTGTCCCAAGGATAAAGAGGAAAATCTTGTAAGAAAGTTTTTGTGGCACCTTTGCATTGGACCCACGTAACATCACTAGCCGAATCAATAAGCAGATAGTAAGGCATGCATGTTTTATCAGGAAAGTAACCTATACAAAGCAATCCAAGGTACCACATTGTTGGATCATAACTTACCAGCACACGTAGAACATCAGGATCCATCATCGAGGTTGTTGCATTTTGTCTATGAAGTAATATTTGTGAGCTAATGAAAAGTGCTCGACTTTTGGATTGGTTGATGAGTGTTTGAATCCTATCCTCTGTTGTCAAATCAATATCAACAGCAGGATCGTAAAAAGGTGATTCTTTCGAGTCTTTGTGAATCATCCTCAAAGTAAACCCATTTAGAGGTAGTGAAACATGAGTTATTGTTAGAAGAAGAATGAAAAGAGTGGGTGTTGTTTTACCCATTTTGTGAGCTAGAAAGGATTTTGATGGACGCAACATGCAATACTGAACTTCGGTGTTAACTCTTGCTGATAAAGATCTGCTTGTCAAGTACATTTTATACTAAAAAAAAAGGTGTTTTTTGTTACTTATATACAAAATCTTTACTAATTAAGTATGTAATCTTATTTATTGTAAACGGATACTCTTTTTGCAATGAATTGGTTGGCAGAATCCTCTCTTTTTACTAAATGTCTTTGTTATCTCCGCGTATTTATGTTGCTCGCATGCCCCTTTTTAAGTCCAGTCAGGAGTCAGCCCAAAAGTGAAAATGTCGTCTAATAATAGGTGCGGGCGCATGGGGTTTACAGCTTCGTAACTTGGTGTGTAATTTAACTATAACGGTTTTTTGGGCACCACCCCATTTTGATGTGGGACTACTATTTCTTTTTTGGGTTGATATTTGGAAATAAAGTGAAACACCCTTAACCAAAATTACCCTTACAAACTAAGTTAATGTAATGATTAGTGAATTAATTAATGAGTTGATTTTTTTCAAAAGAAGAATTATTGAGAGGGAGAAGAAGAAGATGATAATGAAGATGAGAATTTTGGAAAAAACAAAATTTGATCTTTTTCTTTAAAAGCCACAACAAGAGTATGATGTTTTGGGTTCACAGATACTTTAAATTTAGTTAATGGCGCTTGAATTGGCCAAAACAATCCTAAAAATGAACAATTTATAAATTGATTTCGGTTTGGTTAAAAAAGTTTGGCTACGACATCTCGAAGAGCAATGGTAGATGAACTCATCTGCAATTGTAGTTCGGCTAATGTTTCTGAAAACACAGGTATCCGAACTCATCTTTAATGGAGTTTTTTCTTTCAAAGAAAAGTTCGGTTAGGAGAAAAAAATTGCGACGTAACCGAACTTTTTTTTTTGCAACGAAACCAAACTTTTTTGCGACGTAACTGCTTTTTTTGCGACGTAACCGAATATTTTTCGCCTAAAACGAACTTTTTTGTGACGAGCCGAACTTTTTACGACAAAACCGAACTTTTTTGCTACGAAACCGGACTTTTTGCGACATAACTGAGCTTTTCTCTGAACAAAGAAAAACTCCATTAAAATTGAGTTCGGCTAGTTTGACAAAGTTTTTCACATGATTCCTAGCTGAACTTCTCTCTGCAACTTCCATTTTCAACTCATTTTGTTGATTACTTCTCATTTTTTCAACCAAAAACGAATGACAAGTAATGGGATTGTGAGAATATCTTTGTTAATGATTTAAATTAAGCTACATATATAGAGGTGGTGGTGGTTGGTGGTGATGCTGGTGGTGGTAGTTGGAGGTGGTGGTGGTAGTCGGAGGTGGTAGGTGATGGTCGGTGGTGGTGGGCGGCGGTGATGGGAGGAGGTGGTGGTTATATATATAGGTAGTTATTAGGTTGGTTTTAAATTAAATTAGGTAAGAATAGTTTAGTCATTTCCACACTTTGGGACACCCCTTATAACTATAGGGTGATATTCTTATCGCATAATAGTCCCCCACCAAAAAAAAAAAAGGATAGTGCCCCAAAAAACGCTTCTTTAACTATGTTGTGGGTGCAGAAATTTGTGGCATCATCCACAAATTTGTAAATCTTAATTGGAGTTCATTTTTGTAATTCCATATTTTCTAGGTTTGGATAGTTTTGGGTGATTTTACCAGAACATTTTCCCGTTACTAACAATGTCTCCGTATCTTGTTTTTTTGTTCATGTATTGATTTTTCCTCATTAAACAGAGTAATCAAGTTTCTGGTAAAGAAGAAGGCTAGTCCAAAGGCTCCTATGGATGAACTGACTTGTAGTGTCTGCTTGGAGCAAGCCAGTGTGGGTGAAATCATCCGGACCCTTCCCTGTTTTGGTGCAGATTACGTCTGCTTGCGACGTAACCGAGCTTTTCTCTGAACAAAGAAAAACTCCATTAAAATTGAGTTCGGCTAGTTTGACAAAGTTTTTCACATGATTCCTAGCTGAACTTCTCTCTGCAACTTCCATTTTCAACTCATTTTGTTGATTACTTCTCATTTTTTCAACCAAAAACGAATGACAAGTTGTCACTTCATCTTCAATCTAATTTGTTTTATTCTTGGTTGGAAGAACAAGAAGTTAAGAAATAAAATTTATTAAATTCCTAAAGAAATGATCGATATGTTTTATTCTTGGTTGGAAGAACACATGCATGCTCATTAAACATTAAAACGGAGACCGACTTCGCTGCGTTGTCTCTTCATCTTCAATCTAATTTGCATATCTCATCAACAAACGAGAGTTTCATATTGAAATTATCGTACAATATCCTCTTATTAGTTTGTTGTTGTACTCCTAAAACCAAAGCCGGCGTACCAACAGCATCATAGCTAGCCATAAGTAAACAGATATTATCATGGATCCGTATAAATAGAGAAGTCACCTCTGAAACAACATAATCTGCACCTTGAAAATGGAATGTTATGTGCGGAAGTGCAAACGGCTCTTCTCCCGGTATAACAAAGCAAAGAAGATTGGCGGATTCGTCACGAGGCATATCAATCTGTTTAAAATAATCCACTACAACCTTTGCAAATCTAGCAAAATGATCTTTATACATAACCGTATATTGAGTCCCTGAATCTATCATGCAACCGCCGGTTCCATTCTCTTTAATCTCAAAATCTGCTCTTACAAAACCTACTCTCTTGTTAGCCACACTAATATCCAGTAGATTTAAGTAATAAAACGATTTGTGAAAGCGGTTCTCAACTATGGGAGTTGTACGTACTTGGCCTCCAATAACCGCGTCTGCACCAAAACTTAAATATGTGTTGCTTGTGTAAAAACCGTCGTTAAATAGCTCAAAACAGTAGGAAAATGTATTTTGTTCATGCCCACCTAATTGTTTAAGAAAAGACCATTGTCCTCTTCCTAAACCAAGTATTCCTGCAATAAGATCAGGTTGTTTCTTAAAATGATTAATACCGAAATCAACAAAATTTGCTTGGTTGAAACCACAACCCATGCGTATGTGAACACTTTCAACGCCACCAGCACTTGAGTATATAGTGAATATTTCTTCAGCAATAACACCAGATGAAGATCCTCCGTCCGAATACTTTGCTTCGTAAGTGCATTCGCCCTTGTTATTGCATTTATCGCCAGGGCAGAGAATACTATGATCCTCACAAGGAAGAGGACGATATGTCTTTGAATCCTGCCAAGGATAAAGAGGAACTTCTTGATAGAAAATATGCGTGGCACCTTCGCATTGAACCCACGTCATATCACTAGCCGAATCAACCAGCAAATAGTAATCTCTGAAATATCTATCATTAAATTTACCTATACCGACCATTCCAACGTACCACATTGCTGGGTCGTAAGTTACCGGCACACGTACTATATCGGGATTAATCATCGAGCTTGTCCCATTTTGGCTATGGAGTAATATTTGTGACCTGATGTAAAGTGCTCGATTTTTGGATTTTTCCATGAGCGTTTGAATTCTATCCTCTGTTGTCAAATGAATATCATCAGCACGATTGTAAAACAGTGATTCTTTCGAGTCTTTGTGAATCATCCTCAAAGTAAACCCTTTCTTGGAATTAACTGCAATGACTGAATTTAGTAGTAGTGAAACATGAGTAGTAATTGTTAGAAGAAGAATGAAAAGAGTGGATGTTGTCTTACCCATTTAGTGATGTAGAGAGGATTTTGATGGATCGCTATATGCAATTCTGAACTTTAGTGTTAACTCTTGCTGGTAGATCTGCTTGTCAAGTTTGACATTTTATACTAAAAAAAGCTATAAAATAAAATCATATTTAATGTAAAATCTTTAGTAATTAATGTATCTTATTAATGCAAATGGATTACTCTTTTGAATGCCTTCTTTCCTTTCTAGTTACTTTTCAATACCTATTGAAATGGTTACATTGGTCTGTGGGAATCTCCGTTGAAATTTTACATTCGTTGAAATGCTTAAGGCTTTTTTTGTACGTAGGTGCGAAATCTCTCTCTTATAAAGCATAGCATGGACAACTTAGCCTAGATAAAGAGCGGTCAGGATGCATTCTGGGGAAAGCTAAATCTACGGCGGTAAAATGATGAGTTTAATTAAATATCAATAATAGATGTTCCATTAGTATTTCATAATAAATATTTGTTTAATTAATCAAATAAATGTGCTTTCATTAATACAATACATAATCAATTTATCTTATATTAAATCAATAGACATTTATGGTGGTTTTGATGGTGGGTGGGGGTGGTGGATCAATAGTGGGGATAATGGTGGTGAGTGTTGGTGAGAATGGTGGATTAATGACGTTAATGGTGGTGGTGGTGGTGGAAGAAGTAGTGACAGTGGGATGAGAAAGATGTACTAACGTAGATAAATTACTTAGTTACTCTTGGTTAATTTTTTTATTTGATATTACTTTTTTTTAATTAATAAAACACCCATAATGATTAATTTTAATTGGAGCAAACCACAACCATGGATTTAGCTTTCCCCAGAATGCATTTTGACCACTCTTTATCTAGGCTAAGTTGTCCGAACTATGCTTCACGATACAATGTTGCATGTGTTGTAAATATACAGAACTAATAATGTCCATGACTATTCACCAACATCACCACCATAAAACCACCCATCGGCATTATTTTTTCCATCACCACTGATATTATCGCCTCCACCACAAGCGCTTTTATCAGTCACTACTTCTTCCACTACTAACCACTAATTTCTATTGATATCTAATTATTTATTAATATAAAAATACATATTTATTAAATTAATTAAGAGGACATTTAATGGTGAAAATTTAATAAATTATTCATTATGAGAGATTAATGAGACACTAACTAATAAAGCATAGTTTGGACAACTTAGGCAAGTTAAAGAGCGGCCAGGATTCATTCTCGGGAAAGCTAAATCTACGGCTGTAAGATGATCAGTTTAATTAACTTTCAATAATAAATGTTCTATTAATATTTCATAATAAATGTTTGTTTTATTAATCAAATAAATACACTTTCATTAATAAAGTACATAATAAATTTATTTTATACTAAATCAGATGACACTAATGGTGGGCGGGGGTGGTGGATCAGCGGTGAGTGTTGGTGAAAATGGTGGAGTGATGACGTTAATGGTGGTGGTGGTGGAAGAAGTAGTGGTAGTGGGATGAGAAAGGTGTCCAAAGGTAGATAAATTAATTACCCTTGGTTTATTCTTTTTATTTGATACAGTATTAGTTTTTAAATTTATTTTTATTTAATTTTTTTAAATTAAAATAAATATTATAGGCCATATTTTTATCGGATCTGGACAGGAAAAACGATGAACGGTTGAGGACTATAAAGGAACCAAGCTCTGAATATCAGATACCAAACCAGGACACTCTGGATTCGTTCTTGGGAAAGCTAAATTTACGGCCGAAAAATGATTAGTTTACTTAACTTTCAATAGAAAATGTTTTATTAATATTTCATAATAATTTTTTTGAACTAATCAAATATATACATATATAATTAATACAGTACATAATAAACATATTTTATATTAAATCAATTGACATTAATGGTGGTTGTGGTTGTATGAGGGGGTGGTGGATCAGCGGTGGGGATAATGGTGGTGGGTGTCGGTGAGAATGGTATAGTGATGACGTTAATAGTGGTGGTGGTGGTGGCAGAAGTAGTTGTAGTGGGATGAGAAAGGTGTCCTAAGGTAGATAAATTACATAATTACCCTTGGTTTTTTTTATTTGATATTAGTTTTTAAACTTTTTTTTTTAATTTGTTTTTTTTTTTTAAAATTTATAATAAATATTATAGGCCAGATTGTTGTCGGGTCGGGTCAGGAAAGAGGATGAACAATTAAGGACTATAAAGTAACAAAGCTCATTCTGAAAGTTAGATACCAAACCAAGATAAATAGCCGTTATAATTGAAAAAATTACCATACCAAAAAAAACTGTAAAATATTTTTTTTAACGTATTAATCTAAATTTGCATTTGTGACAAGTTAAGAAAAATAAAGAGCGACTGAGATTTATTTAGGAAAAATATAAATCAATGGTTGTGGTTGTTTACATCATTATTGCATCATTAACTTCAAATAATAAATATTTTACTAATAAATATGTAACCTACAATTTTCTAAGTTTTTCAATAAAAGCTTTGAACGACACCTTTTCATATCTCTCATTATAAATGTCTTAATATATATTTTCATTAAATAAATAATAAATTTATTAATAATCATTACGGATGATTGGGGTGGTCTTTGTGAGTTGTAGTGCATGGAGCCCGTGATGATAATACTGGTGGTGGAAAAGGTAGTGGTGATGGGTGGTTCTGGTGATGGTAGTGCATGTGCTTAATGTGTCGGTCTATGTCGTTAGGACACATGTAACATTATTATGGAAGTTGTGGTTGATTTTTTTTTAATTTGAAAATAAGATGCTTATTAATAAAGAAGAAATAATTGTACAGGCTGACCATAATTTTTTTTTGAAAAATAACCTGAGAAAAACCCAACGATGATAGGGATAGTAAAGGTTTTCAGTTGATCCCACTACATGTTTCACCCGGCGATTTTTTCGAGACAAATATTTCGGTCAACCTAGCAATTCTCTGGAAAAAAACGTAACAATTAAAAAACATGGGGAAAAATTGTCACTTTATATAGAGCCAAGAAAAGAATGGCAAGGGTTTAAATTGACATAATTTTTTTTTACCAACTATGGAGGCCGTGCCGTTACGTCACGGGTGAAGTTCTAGTATAGCATAAGACAGATCGACTTCCCTCTAACCAAAAAAGCCTTAAGCACAAAAAGACAATAAATATAGCCTTAAGCACAAAAAGACAATAAATATCAAGAGATAGGACGAAGAGTATGCACGCGATAAAGGAAGAAGAATGCGAGAGAAGTTACACGATAAAGACAAGGAGATGACCCACCCAACAGAGGAAGCACAAAGAACCAGGTAGCAACGCGGCAGACAAAGACAGCTCCCTAAAGCCTGGCAAATAAGACAAACTAGAACAGAATCCGTCAACTAAGAACTTGCACCTGAACCATAATTATCTTATACTGATATATTTGCCTATATAAGGGTACGAAAATATAGAGATAGGGTCAGTTGAGAAACATCAGTGGAGATAGATAAGTTATCAAGAAAGAAAGAAGTAAACATTAAAACTTATCTTTCATCTTGTATTTCTCCAGTATAGTATGTGAACTCATTTTGAATCTTTTGTAAGGATATCATACATTCAATACAAAGTATTTATGAAGACCATATTAGTGTCCAAATGGTGAATAATATCATTAATGTTTGGGTTGATTCACATGACTTAAGCTTTGTGTTATTATCATTACAATGGGTGTAGTTGTGGAATTTTCTGAAACTACATTTTGGCACTAGAAAAAGGGAGGATTTATCCTCACCTACTGGTTATTAGATAGAAATCGGCAATTTTCAAAGTTTCAAGGTTTACTAGTTATTAGCTAAAAAGGTGCAAACAGCCTCAAGAGCAGGACATGTCATTGCTACACGGAGAAGCAACAGAGTAACAAGCAGAAGGGGAGCGAGAGATGAAGCTGAGACTTCAGCTGCTGGAGAAGGCCGAGGTGTAGACCGACATAATCGTAACCGCAGCCTATTATCCATCATAGAAACATGCCAACAAAACAACAACACTGTCTCCCAAGATCCAACATTACAGAATCACAATGAAGAGAGAATCATCTATGACGAAGGTATTGTATACACAACTGATTCTGAAACAATGGAGGATGAGAATCATGAAATACGAGGTGGAGGCGAAAATCCGAGAAATGCGGACAAAATAACAATTCAGCAGCTAAGAGAACGCATAACACGAGATAGGATAACTGAAAGATAGCTGAAGAAAGAACTCGAACGAAGTAGGGAGAGAGATGCAGAATTAGCAGAAGAACAAGCAAACTTGGAACGATGGAAAGCCTAGCTAACTGAGGAAAATAATCGGCTGATTGGAGATATACAGGCGAGAACGCATACTGGGAAACAGAAAGTCAGACAAGTAGGAGTTCATCAAGGAGAAGAAAAGAACATCCTACTGGAAATAGAGAGGTGCGAATCAACCACGAAGAGTATGAACGAGGAGTGCGCGAAAGATAACAACAAATGGAAAATGCACGTGACACAGAAAGAAGACTACAAGAACGAACAGAGAGAGGAGAAGGAAACGAGAACGAAGAGAAAGTACATAACACGAACTCCAAAGATACGATGGAAGAAGAGGAAGTAGCTAAGAGAGCGAAATCCAAAGATGTAGAAGGGAGACAAGATTGGAGCGAGATACCAGGAGGGCCATAGAAAGAAGTATGGTCGAACAAGGAGGATTAGAGGCAATGATGGAACCAAGACAAAGGGAAATAGAGTAGGTCGTTGCAAACTAAGCTATACTGCAATAGCTCGCAGAACTTAAAGGTACAATGAAAAATAAAAACATAAGAGAAGGAGGAAAAATGAAGTTGGCAGAAGCCATAGAAAAGGCATTAAGATCACAATTTTCGCTCGAGATAATACAAGCGCCAATTCCCACCAAATGTGCCTTTCATGTATTCTCCAGTTTCTTTGATGGGATGGGAAACGCAGTACAACACATGAGAGCCTACAATCTTACACCAATTCCATGGGCCCATCATCAAGCAGTATTGTGCAAATATTTTCCAGCAAGTTTAACAGGAGAAACCTCCTTATGGTTTGACAATTTGGGAGAAGGATCAGTGACTTCATTCGCGCAACTGCAAAGGTTTTTCTTGGGAAATTTCATAACCATTAATCGAACAAATGAAGGAATAAAAAATGCATTCGACATAAAGAAGGCATCTGGAGAAATCCTGTGAAGTTTGACTATCCAATGGAGGACTATCCAATGAAGTTTGACAGCGAATCCGCAGGTGTTGATGGTGGTTTTTAGCTTAGGGAAATAGTAAAACCCTAGTCGGACACTGACGAGTAATAATGTCTCCACTGAGTGCATTTATTGAACCCTTTAATATGTTTGCGAGAAAATTACCAGGGTACCTTTTTTTTTTACTAATTAGGGTTTCGACCGGCCAAACCCTAATTCCCACACCACTGTGCCAATGGCAAACCATGTCAGACATATCTACCGCGCCAAGGCATGCCAACCATTCTAGCCGCACCACCGTGCCAATGGCAAACCATGCTAGCCACGTCTACTGTGCCAAGGCATGTCAACCATGCTAGCATGAGACCACCGTGCCAATGGCAAACCATGCATGCCAGCCACATCTACCACGCCAAGGCATGTCAATCATGCTAGCCAAGCCAACCACACCTTTCCTTGGCCCTAACCATGCTAGCCGCACCATGCGCCTACGGCATGCCAAACCCTTGGCCCCACCATGCCAAGCCAACCACACCTTGGCCTATCATGCCAAATCGTCCATGCCAAACCCTTGCCCCACATGTGCCAATGGCATGCCAGCCACCTTGCCGCGCCATACCGTGTTGGCCTTCCCCATGCGGCTACCAAAACAAAGGCCTGCAATAATCAACGACCATATTCCCATCTAAGATGCAAATCTTAGCCGTCCAAGGTCACCAACCTACGGCATGCCAAACCCTTGACCCCACCATGCCAAGCCAACCACACCTTGACCCTATCATGCCAAACCGTCCATGCCAAACCCTTGGCCCCACATGTGCCAATGGCATGTCAGCCACCTTGCCGCGCCATACCGTGTTGGCATTCCCCATGCGGCTACCAAAACAAAGGACTACAACAATCAACGACCATCTTCCCATCTAAGATGCAAATCTTTGCCGTCCAAGGTCACCAACCAATGCATGGTAACCTTTGGCCCCATGCCAAAACCCTAGTTTTGGCCACGCCCAAACCGCGCCAAGGCATGCCGACCATGCAACATGTGCCAATGGCATGCCAGCCACCTTGTCGCTCCATACCGTGTTGGCCTTCCCTATGCGACTACCAAAACGAAGGCGTGCGACGATTAACGGCCACCCTTCTATCCTAGGTGCAAATCCTAGCCGTCCAAGGTTGCCAAACAACGCATGGTAACCTTTGGCCCAAAACACGCTATCTTCCCAAAACTTGCTAGCTTCCCAAAAGTTGCTAGCTTCCCAAAATATGCTAGCTTCCCAAAAAACGCACCAAACATGCCACCGTCCCTCTTGAATTCTTCCCGAGTTTTACTTTCGGGCAGTTTTCACCTCCCGAACAAGCTCAAAACCTAAGTATTCTCGCGTACGGAGATAAGAAATTCTTTTCGTGCAGAATGGAGGGGCGTACCATCAAAATTTGAGTCCGTATGAGAATTCTACACCGATTCTAGTAAAGGGCGTTAATTAGGGTTTCAGCCTACTAAACCCTAATTTAGACAAAGCCGCAAGTGTTTCCCTTCCAAGCCGCACACTGCCAGTGGCTCCACTCCATGTAAAAGCCATGTCAGCCATGCTTTCATGCCGCTGGATACCAAACGAAGGCCTGCAAAAATCAACGACCATCTTTCCATCTAAGATGCAAATCTTAGCCGTCCAAGGTCGCCAACTAACGGATGGTAACCTTTGGCCCAACGCCAAAACCTTATTTTTGGCAACGCCTAAACTGCGCCTAGGAATGCCGACCATGCCACATGTGCCAATGGCATGCCGTGCCATCCACCTTGTCGCGCCTAACCCATACCATGCTTGCCAAAATGGAGGCCTACAACAATCAATGGCCACTTTTCATCTAAGGTGCAGATCTTAGCCGTCCAAGGTTACCAGCTAACGCATGGAAACCTTTGTCCTAGTTTGGTCGAGCCTAAACAAAGCCAAAACCCTAACTTTTGGCAACGCCTAAACTAGGCCATATTAAAGCCATACTAATCATGCAATAATCAATGGCTACCTATCCTCTTAAGATGCAAAATCTTGACCATCGAAGTTCACCACGCAAGTCTCACAAGCTCAACTTGCCAGAAAACAAAAAACGTGCTACATGTTTTCCAAAAAAGCATTCGAGACATCAACGCATGTCACAAACTGGGGGATGCTCATTGGGTATTGGTTTGGCGATTTACAGCGTGCAGCGTACACTACGCCCATTATAAGAGAGTGTCATAAGGATGAAGCGGTTAGTAAATACAGGGAGTAATGGTGAAACGCCTCTCTAATGGAACTTCAATTCCAGGCGTTACCTGTGACTACCTCCTCCCATTTATTCACCCGTTTTCCATTTCTTAATGAGACTAGAGTACGTTTCATTCCGACTTGTATAAATGGGTCTTACCTATTTCCACCGAAAAACAAGTTCAGTCAGGAGCAATACAACACTCAGAAGCGTTTGCTAGCTTCCATCTGTTAGCTTCCTATTTTCGGATACAAGTTGTGAAACCACTACTCTTCCAGAATCAACCTGGTCTCAACACTTTCTGCGCTTCCCTCCCCAAAACCAATCCATTCTCCTCCTTTTTGTGACCGAAGCAAGTCTGGAATGACCATTTCTTGGTTTAGGCCGGATTTGTACAGATTGATCTCTCGAATCTAAAGTACTCCCTTGCAGTACATTGTTTAGGGTTTAAATTCGTTTCTCACCCACACACCCGAAATTACCGAAATCAGTAGAAACCATTTTCACCTTCAAACAGCAGGAGAGGTATCAGAGCGACATTTAA
This sequence comes from Papaver armeniacum, assembly GCA_023531295.1. Taxonomy (NCBI): domain Eukaryota; kingdom Viridiplantae; phylum Streptophyta; class Magnoliopsida; order Ranunculales; family Papaveraceae; genus Papaver; species Papaver armeniacum. Next base: position 321,006 of record JAJJWW010008069.1, on the reverse strand, counting down.
TCCTCTCCTATGTCAATGCTTTGTACACAGTCGATCTTTTGTACATATAAATATTCCGACTCAGACACGAGATCGATATGTAAGAATTAAGGAAATATCGGGGAGGAGTTCATCGTACTAAAAGAAAAGCAGAGAAATGGAAACCAAATAAAGTAACAACCATCACAACCGCAAAGGAGAGAGAGCGCGACACTCTTGCCGCGAATAACATGAATTGTATAAAGTACCTTTGACGTCGGACAGAGAAGACCAGCAAAATAAAGTACCACGAAGGAGGTAGCTTTGTCGAGCAAGGACGAAGAATAGTTTTGAAGGGAGTATGGAGATAGACTTAACTCGTACAATTATCATACACGGAGGTACGATAATCAGGGAGGAAGATTCAACAACGATCGAAGAACATGATATAATAACAACCAAATATTTGAGCGAAGGCCCCATAACCCACTATTTGAATATATAAAGCTCCTGAGGTTAAACACCCCAATTGAAAAGATCTGGGAATCAGTCATGCTATCTCGAAGAAATACCAATACACGGGAATATAGGGCGAGAACCTCAACAAGGGACTAGGAGCGGTGAATATTGTGTGTACTATCGATTCCATGGTCACACCACCGCAAGTTCTGAAAATGTGCGAAGATTTTTTGTTATAATTAATTGAAAAGGAAGGTTAAACCAATTTAGGAAGCAAGTGAATTACCAAGAGAAACACCACCCCAACCACAACAACCAGCAGTCATACATTGCATTGAGATTAGGAAAAACTCAAGGAAAATAAATTCAATCATCCACTCTGCCAAAGACATCAGTGACTTCCACGACAATGTACTGAGCCGAGTACATTAAAGAGATTTCATTAGGATGATCTTTCCAACCTGGATTATAAGTGTTAGAATATGGATCATACCCCGGCCTTGGATTAGGAAATAGAGCATTAACCTCGGCATGTTCTTCATATGGTGGAGCTACTACATAAGATATACGATGAATCTCCTTCTCAATTATACTTAACCGGTGCTCTGTATTCGGAGACTCCCTCATCTCTCTAACCCTTCTGACATTTGAGTCATGTCTTGTATAAAACTGTTGAGCATTTGAGTCCATACTCTCAATCAGACAAGTTTCTTGTGAGATTGTATTCTTAGTGAGTGAACTACGGCTGCTGCATCAATCAAATTCCTTTGTTCTGGAAGTAATCCTTCATCATAGAAGTATTGAATATTAAGTGTTGAAGACATATTGTGGTGAGGGAAACTCTCCAGAAACCTCTTGTATCTCTCCCAATATTTATAAAGAGATTCCCCAGTAATCTGTAGAATACCACTAATCTCTTTACGAGCAGCACCCGCCTTAGAAGCAGGAAAGTACTTCTCCAAAAATAACTTTTTCATCTCAGTCCATGTTGTAACACTCCCCGAAGTAAGGTAATACAACCATTTTCTCATTGAGTGCGTTAATGAAAACAGAAAAGATTGTAGCATATCCATATCCATGTCTTCGGTTCCTTGCCTTGAACTTGTCATCTTGTGTTGAAATACTTGAAGATGACGGTTTGGATCTTCACCAGGATGTCCCTTGAACTTCGGTAGATGATGAAGTAGATTCGACTTCAGCTCCACTAGGTTAGTGATTGTAATGCATAGTGGTTGTGAATCTAAGCATGGAGATATTAACTCTCCTAACTTCCTCTCTACGAGTGGAGGTGGTGGAGGATTTGCACCTTCGTTCACCATTGTTGATGTAGAAGGTTCTTCTTGCAACTTTGGACGTGCTTGTAGTACCGATCCCTTTCGAGTTTGAATTCCGCACCTTATGTAATTCCAATCCTTCGATGCCATAGATTAAGTACCTAAAGCAAAAATCTAGAAAACAAAATGAAAAATTAAAAAGAAAATCTAAAAACAAAATAAAACTAAAAGAAACAACTAAAGCTACCGACTGCTCCCCGGCAGCGGCTCCAAAATTTGATGCGTGTCGTGTGTCCAATCAAATTAGTGATCTTATTTCCACTCAATTAAAAATAATGTAATGTAAGTCAAGGTCGTTTCCACGAAGAGCAGGGAGTTTTAGTTGTATAAAAGGTCACAAGGGGGGGGGGTTGGTTTTAGATTTCAAAGTAAATAAACAAAACAATTAAAAGATTAAGTTGTAAGCAATTGAGACAGAGATGATCGAGGAATCATTTTTCATTACTAAACTGTGAATGAGTTAATACATTCATCCATTCATCATTAATCATATATTGTCATCAATTGTGGGATAACAATTAGCGCAGTGCTACTGTAAGGACCCTCATGCTCGTCAACGCTATTAGACTAGTCAAGAGACGATTTAGCCGCTAATAACTCGATTAGTTTAACACGAACATTAATTAATAGGAATTAATATAACAACTATCTAGATACGAGACTAGCATCATTGGATAGATCTCGAAAAGTTACAAAATAGACTACTTGAACGTGTCATTCGGATACCGGACAAAGAAGATTAGTTCCAAGGGTAAAATAATCTTTTGCGGTTTAGCTGATCTAAATGCCCTTATATTTTGGTAGGGTGCCTTTAGCATTGTTGGTCGGCCTTATCAAGCCCAAACCGAGAAGATAAGTTCATTTTTCTTTCTTCTTCTTCATTCTTCTTCTTTCTCTGTTCTAATCTGCTGGTGGAATCGAGAATTGAATTAGTGATTTTTGATATCGAAAGAGGTTTGAATAGTTCAAAGAGTGACTAGTGGTGGTGGTGTTAATTTGTGTGGTTGATTCAGTTGACAAGAGAAGGTAAATCTGGTAGAATTAATTAAGGGTTCTTCTAACTTTGAGTTTATATGGAATTAATAAGTGTATTGTGTAGTAATTAGATGAAGAAAAAACGGGTTGGTGCTTAATCGATCTTGTGAAGCTGTTTTAATGATAAATTGAAGAGTTAGGGTTTCGTTCAAAGTTCATAGAATAATTGAAAGATGAATTGATGAGCTAGGAGGACGATTAGACATGAGTTTTGTTGATGTAAAGATTTAGGATGATGTTTGTGTTCGAATTAGAGAAGGTCTGCTTTGGGAATTATTTTAGGGTTCTTATGAGATGAAGATTGTGAGATAAAGCATAGGGCTCGATTGTGTTATAAGAAAGTGGTGGAGCTATTCTTTGGTGTTAATTCAAGACGGAGAAGATGATGATTGAAGCTGATTTTTAGCTAGGATGAACAAACAGGAAGTGTTGATATTCTTCAAACAGATGACTGAATTCAATTGCCTGAGTCAGATAAATCAAAGGTAATTGTTTTCTTATTCAATTTAATGGATTGTTCATTATTGAGTTTATGTGATAATTTACGAAGTTATGACTTGATTTGGGTATGACATGGAACTGTGTATGGTAATTCGGTCTCTTAATGACATTGCTGAGATGAGTTTAGTTGAGGTGATAATGATGTTGATTTTACAGGTAAGGAGATGTGTATTGGTGGTGGTTTTATAACCTTTATCTTAATTACGAATTTAAATATGGATAAATGACTTTTGGTGATAAATGGATAGGGTTTAAGGAAGGTGTTTCTGTTGTTCTTGTAATGGTTTGGATGAATGAGTGATTTCAAGAGACGGGTATGAGTAACTGTTGATCAATGGATTGAGTATGATCTCAATTGAAGTTGCAGTATGATTGAATTACAGGTTCAATGGACTGGACTGTGTTTGTTTTAACTGGTGTTGGTATTGCAGGTGGTGATGCAGTTAATGAGAATGAGTCCGAGCTCAGGTTAGATGATTGAATTGTTATATGTTTGGTTGTGTTGAAGATAAATGATGTATGCGTTTGAAATGATAGAATTAGTGATATTAATTTGAAGTTGTTGTGTGGTTAAGTTGAGAGTGTAGTGTATGAAGGGAAAGAAATATGAGGGTTTTGTTGGTTAGATATGTGTTCTTGTATGTAGTTGTATGGCTTGATGGCGGTCTCTATGAAGGCTCGTAACTGCTATTGCAGGTAAGCCGAGTTTATGGTTGTGATTTAGTTATGAAGTTTACATAACTTAAATGTATGTTTAAATGATACATGTGAAGTTATAATAGAGTTTTGGCCTGTGCTTTGGCTTAGCCTTAAGCTTTTCAGTTCAGACAGGTGTCTGACTAATTTAGGTTAGGCCGACTCGGTTTTTCGGCGAGTTGAATCAGTGTTGACTCACTGAGTTCCTGACTTGACCGAGTTAACTATCTGACCTTGACCCTTTGACTGACGTTGGTGTTAGTTGACCATGTTAGGCAAAACTTGATTTCGTTAGTAGACCATTTAGATCAGGCCTTAGGTTAATGGGCTTATTTAGTGAACTTGGACTTAGGACTAATTTCCTATAATTGATGAATTGGACTTGGGTTCCATCTATAAAGTTGTAGATAGTCATAAGACTTATCTAATGGACTGTAGAACCAATCTAATTGAATTAGTAACTCTAAGTTATGCTAAAGATAGATAACAAAAGGTATAGAACCATAAATGGGGTTAGAATCATTAGTTACACTTGTATGATTCATGTGTGAGCCATTTTGACTAGATTCTTGAGTTCTTGTGTGACTAACGGTTAGTCATATTAACAACGATCGATTTAAAGGACGAACCAAAGGATTATGGAGCTCGAGATAGGCGTGGCTTGTCATCAAAAGAGGTGGGAATACATTTGACTCTTTTGTAACCATAGTTGGTTCTTTTACAAAAGTCTTTGTTTATTAAACTCATCCATTGTCAATTTGTGCATTCACATTGCATTGTTTAACTTGTATTACGATAATTGTTTGATTCTCATTAATCTTTCCATGGCTTGGAAAGGACACGTAACGTTTTGTTGTAAATATGAATTGTTATGGGAAATGAGAATTTCCATGTGTTGTACGTATATAGGATACGCTCCTTCACATTTATATATACATGAATTCGACTTTTATGCTTACTATGGGTCAACATGGGTGATATCAATAGATATTAGGTGTGTAACTAGTTGACACCATATTATACATTTTTTGAAGAAGGAGTTTGTCCATATACATGTTTTGTTATTTCGGTGACTTGGTCACTCTTTAATGCTTGAAAGGACACCGTAACGTTTTGTTGTCAATATGAATTGTTATGGGAAATGAGAATTTCCATGTGTTGTATGTATATAGGATACGCTCCTTCACATTTATATATACATGAATTCAGCTTTTATGCTTACTATGGGTCAACAGGGGTGATATCAATAGATATTAGGTGTGTAACTAGTTGACACCATATTATACATTGTTTGAAGAAGGAGTTTGTCCATATACATGTTTTGTTATTTCAGTGACTTGGTCACTCTTTAATGTTTGTGAAAACATGTATTGTTTTCCAATTCTTGCTTATGATTACTTGAAAGTGAAATGTTATTCCTACTGGGCTCCCCTTTTAGGGATTATGTGCTCACCCATTCCCACTTTCAGTTTCAGAGACAGATCAGAGGTGCGTAACGAAAGCTTCGAGGAGTTGAGTCTGTTTGTTAGATTACTTTTGCAATCTTCAGTATGTTGTATATTTTATTTGAAACCAAATGGCTATTGTATATGTATCATTTGAGAGGAGTTCTTGTATATATATTTCTGAGCGGGGCTAATTTCGGGTTAAGTTTTATAGCAAATTTCTTAATTGAATGTTTAAGCAGTTAATCTCTTGGATTAGTCAGTGATGGTATTTCTTCAATGATGTTGTAGTAAAAAGTTCGTTGAGATTTGTGAATGTTCGATTTTTAAATTAAATTTTTAAGTTAAACAAAGATAAACTCAAATAAAGTGATATCAAGATTTTAAAACTAGACCAAGACTCCGGATTCCACTATTCCTTTAACTGATTGGTTAATAAAAAATATTTCAAGAATTATTATTAAGACCTTTTTCACATTAACTCACTAATATCCGTAAGGTTTCCAAACATTAAATTGTAATCCCTAAGCATGAATTATCAAAGAATAATTTCTAGGCATAAGACATCAAATTGATTCACAACTAATTTAGAAAACCATTTTCATCTTATAAAAACATATACTAAAGTGATCTTAGTGAATTAAATTAAATTAATAATAATTGAAATTATAAAAGAAAATTACCAATCATGCATAAGAGAATAGTTTCCTCCGTTGCCTTGGTCACCGGGAACTTTTAGCCGCTCATCATATTGGAAACACGCTCAAAAGTTGATTTCATTGCTCAAAGATGGTTTACAAATGATGAAATGGAGAAAAATTAATAAAACCGGATTTGTACACTTATATTTGTTACAAACCAGCTGTTACAGAGAACGATAAATGAAAACTGTCACTGTCACTGTAGCTATACTACCCATTGTTGTTTGTCGTTGTCATTATTGATGAACGACTGCTGTCTTGCGTCTTATGTTCTTCATACACCAGCAGAAAAGAATTTTCCTGCAAGTGATCGTCCCGACTCTGTGATGCTCTAAACTTCTCTCAATTCTCCCCGTCCTCTGTTTTCTTATCACCGAGTATCTAGCCAATTTTAGCTGATGAAATCAACCATACCCTGCCTGTTCAGACTAGTCACGTCATCCCAGAAAATCCCAGCCATTGAGTCTCTTTGATTCCCGTCCAAACTGCGAACCTTAATTCTTCTCTTCAACAGCAACAGTTTCCCGCCATTTCTGAAATTTGAAAGGTAGGAGATGACCTCCCCCTAACAGATAAGGGGGTTCGAATAGCAGATGCCCAACTGAGGTGCCCCTTATCCGAAACTGGGGTCTGTTTAGCAGCTCTCCTCAGGGGGTAGTTTTTCGAGCCGATTTTTCCAACAATGTTTATTTCAAAAAATACCCACAAACAGACAAAACACCATAATAAGTACAAAATAAATCACTAACAATAGAGACACTGAGGACAATTCAGACAAAAAAATATGTCTATCAGTCAGCTGCTAGTTTTGGGGGCGCTACAGCTTCCCCCTAAAGTCCTTTGGTCACTAGATACTGCAGCGCTCGAATATCATATTCTATTCATCCAAAGCAACCAAGTAATAGCGCACTCAAGGTGTAACTTGGTGAATGCCTTATGTTTTATGACTTAGGTTCATCTTAGTAGTTAGACTCTTAGCGCATGGTCCACTTTCTAATGTTGTTCTACACGCAATTGCTCCACAGAATCCCTTTGCAAGGTCTCACGTAATCTATTTGTGTAAGGATTACTCAAAAATTACACGGATATCCTAATCCTTTACTAACTATAGATTAATCAATAAACTATTATAGTTGGGCACCTTGAGCAATAAATTTATCAATCATAAACGTTAATCGAAGTAGAACCAAACGATAATCATATGAAGAAATCAAACTAGATGCATATATTAAACCAAATCAAGTCTAGAACTTAGAATTCATCCTCAATCAAGTATGGCTTTAGCTACTCATGTATGTAGAGCATCCATGTGTTATACAATTGATAAACTAGAGAATAAATCGTTATGATTGATGAGAACCGCCCAACCCTAGCTTTTCCTCCGTTATGTTGTTCCTCTCCTCCAAGACTTGCAAAGTAATGTAAAAGATGTTTTTGAATGTTTAGTAGGTGTCTTATATATTTCTCACGAATTAGGTCTTCAAAATCCTTTTCGGGCGTGTTTTCTTGATCTGTAGTCTCACACACGTGCCAAAGTACCCATAGTTACGGTTGGGTCCGTTATCATCAATCATCAAAATTCACCAAAATCACCAGAATTACGGTTGGCTTCAACCTAGCGAAACTCCGACCGAGAAAATAATGTTGAAATCCTAGAATTACAGTTGGGTCCGAGTCTTTTTGGACTCGGCCGTAATTCTTCCTGTAACTTTTTGTTCTTCATCATTTCGGCCATAACTTCTTCATACGATGTCCGATTTACCTAATTCTTTTTGGGTTGTACTCGTATCGTCGTCCTATACAACATAGGTTTGCATATTACTGATGCTTGTCCTCTTTGCCACTCAGCTACTGAAACAATAGACCACCTATTTAAAGACTACAGATGCGTAGATAGTATATGGACTTGGTTAGAGTAGAATTGGGGATGTAGAATTACGGTTCATGATGTTAACATTGATTGGATCATGTCTAACACTTCAATTCACCCACCCAACCAAGAAATTCTGTTGTTTTCTAGGGTACAAATTTCGAGCCATTAGCTATTATTGCATTAGCTATACAAAAAGATTTAGAATTCATTCAAGTTCAGACTCCTCTGAATAACTGTACGAAGATCAAGACCATGATAACTGTTGGATGCGACTGTCCTCTCTCCATCCTTTGTTAAGATTAATCTTAAACGGAGGCCGCTAATGAATTAAGACTTGCAGGTATAGAAGGTGTACTTCGAGATGACTATGGATGCTTTCTTGCTGCTTATGCCAGACATATTTTTAAAAAGTAGGAATTACCTATAGGTACTATTATAGTGTTCTTATTTAGTGGCAGGTCCACCCACTAAAGCCCGGTAACTGAAGGTCCATAATTAAAAGAAAAGATAAAAATGGACCCAATTTTTTAAGCCCGTGTCTGTACGTGTGTAACTTATTACGTGCATTTTAAGAATTCCCAAAATATCCTTCACTATATATAATGAAATAAAAGCCAGCTTTTCTCAATTTTCTTTTTCTTCTCAGATCTGTTTTCTCTCTCTCTCTCTTTCTCTCTCTTTCTCTCTCTCCCTCTCCTCTTCTCTGTTGCTGCCGCTTATGAAGTTTAGACCTAGGGTTTGTGAAGATATTTCGTGGTTTTGTTGTGTATGTTAATCTTTTCTCCAGTTTTTGTTTGTTTTTGTTTTGTTTCTCAATCTGAATCATGAAAAATCGATCGATTTCATGATGTTTTCACTTTCTTTTTGCGGTTTTGGTAGTTTGATCTCATGATGCGTCTCTTGTTTTTCACGTCTTTGTTGATTTTTAGACTATGAATCAACAATACATATTTGGTATACTGAAATATACTGCTCTAATTTTGTTGTTTTTTTATAGTTTTGGAGATTTTTCTTGTTTGATCCAGAAGTACATATATGAATACTCAAATAAAAGTGTTTCGATTCTATTTTTTCATAGATTCGTAACTTGTTTTTCACATGCAGCTGAATTTTAGATTATGAATCGGCAGTACATATATGGTGTACTGAAAAATTATGCTTTAATTTTGTTATTTTTATAGTTTTGGATATTTTTCTTCTTCGATATAGAAGTATATACATGGAATACTGAAGAAAAAAAGTGTTTCGATTCTGTTTTTATAGATTCATTACTTGGTTTTCACATGCAGCTGATTTTAGTTTCATTTTGGTTGTTTTTTATATGCTTTTGTGTATTAATCATCGGTACATATATGATATACTGGTGGATTTGGATGAAACAAGTTCAGATCTAATTAAAAAAAAAAACATGTTTTATGTTTATTTCATTGGTAGACCTTATATTTTTAAGGTTTTTGGTTTGTTTTTCAGTTTTCTTTTGTGTATTAACCATCAGTACATATATGACGTACTGTTTTCTTTTTGTGTTTACTATGAATCTATAGGTTTTCTCTTTTCTTTTTGGTTTGATCCAGGAGTACATATATGGAATACTGAAGTATGTGCTTTGATTCGGTTATATTCATGGATTCAACACTTCTTGACATGCAATTGAGTTTTTAGTTTATGAATCCGCAGTACGTATTTGTCGTACTGATAAAAACTTCTTTTGATTATGTGTTATTCATAGTTTTGCAACTTTATTTTGGTTTGATCCATGAGTACGTATGCGAAATACTGAAATAGATGCTAGTTTTGTTGTTGTGTTTTAATATTGTTATATTTTGGTCACATTTACAGGTTCAATATGTCCAACAGATACATACTCTATATGTAAGCAGTCTGGCAGATATATACTCAAATTTGTAAGCAGTGTAACAAATATGTACTCAGATTTGTAAGCAGTTTGGCAGATATGTATTCAAATTTGTAAACAGTGTAGCAGATATGTACTCAAATTTGTGGTCCTTTATATCTTTTTATTAAATTTGGACCTCCAGATAAATAAAATCCCGATTTGGTAGAAGTATGTTATTTTACACGTATTTAAACAGTGGGTTATATTAGTCATTTCCATATTTTCAAAGAACTTTGGACCCTAAGATAAAGGGTAAAATCCGGTTGGACCCTACTATAAATAACCTTATGAGCTTAGGGCCAAACAAGTAATTTTCCTTTTAAAAATTGTAATAATATAACTGAATTTCGAGCCATTAAAGAGGGATTATATACTTCATGGAATTTGAATCACAGAAAGGTATTGGTTGAATACGACTCCGTTTATATAGTTAATCTGTGGAAAGGACTTGTTGACTGTCCTTGGTATTTTCTCAACATTTTGAAGGATGTTCATTTTTGCAGACACAGTTAAATCATGTACTTTTTGCACATAACTATAGGGCTGATGATTTGTTAGCAAAAAGAGCCGCTAATAAATATCTAGATGGTTTGTGGGTCTGTACTCTTCTTCTTTTTTTGTGTTCAATATTGCAGGAGGATGCAAGGGGAAGAGCTTTTCCCCGATTTGTAAAGCTTAATTAACTTTTTTGAATCAAATTTCAGTTTACGAAAAGAATAATATTTTGCTGGGGGATTTTGCGTTTCCCCCTGAATAAAGATAGCTAATTTGCATTACCCCCCCTAGAGATTCATAATAGGCAAAACCCCCTTTAACTTGGATGTGCCGAATCGAAAGCGATTTAGTACAAAGACGTGCGGTTCACGTGCGTGTCGAGAAAAAATATCTAAATATTAAAACCCAAAATTACCCTTTAAAAGATCAACGGTTTATACTAGATTTGGGCTTAGATTTGTTACACGTACCCTAATCTCACCTGACTGACTGGATAAGAGGCGGGAGATAAACCATTATCTTCTCTTTCACAGAGAGAGACAAGGAGAGAAACCGTTCGAGAGAGAGAGACAGGGAGAGAAACCCTTTTCTCTTCGATTCAACCCTTTGTTTCTGCAAATCTTAATCAAAGAAAGAGATAGAGAAGAAGATCAAGGAAAGAACAGCGGGTTTTGAAGAAGGATTTGGACATGCAATTCCCTAAAAAGTTGTAAGTTTTTTTCTTTCGATTCTCGATTCTGTGTTAGGGTTTAGTCGATTACGTGTTTAGGGTTTGTTCTTTGGGTTGATAATAATGGTTATGATTATGATATATCTCAGTTTGATTATTTTCTGTCATTTTTTGTCGGTTTGATTACTTTAGGGTTTTATTATCGATTTTGGTTAGGGTTTGTTTGATTTTGGGTTTTTTTGTTACTTGGGTAGTTAATAATGGTTATGATCATGATAGATTCAAAGTTATTTTCAACTTTTTTTGTTACTCTGTTTTCTGAAAAATTAGGATTCAATTTTTTTCTTTTTACTGTTGATTTTGTGCTTCTATTATGATTAGTATACTTTCAATTGATGTATAGTTAGTTATTGGAAATATAAAATCATTCTTTTTGATGTTATTGTTTTGATAATGAAACTGAAAATTTTCATTTTATGTTTGTGTTTGTTTGTAGTGTTAGTAAGGATTATGGTTTGAAAGATCTGGTGATTCATTATGGTGGACGATGGCCACCTGACCAACCAATTGGGGGTTTGCACTTCTTCGACTATATGAATGGCCGTGAATTTCGTTATAAGAATTTTGATGGTGACTGTTTGAATATGATAGATCTTATTGCTGGTATGGGAGACAGGTTGAATGGTCTGGGAGGGGTGATTACTTTTCAATATTTGGATGGTGGTTTTTTATTGGACATAGATGATGAACCAGACTTGCTTTGAGGTTTTGACCGATTCGGATCAAGAAGAAGGCATTCTGAAGTATATTTGTTTATGATTCATGCTGATCCTATTAGTCAAGATGTGGGGGTAGGTGTTCACCTTATGTTCCATGAGTGGTGTCTCTGTTGATGTTCTTTGGTCCCTCAACACGGTCTCGGAGGGAAGTACCAGAATCGTTGATATTGATGACTATGATGATGTGGTACTCCACGAGCATCCACATGAGCAAATGAGTCAAGACCACTTAAGCACACAAGTCTGCAGCCATATGAGCGGACAAGTCGGCGAGCTTGATCACACAAGTCAAACCACATGAGCAGATGAGTCGGCAACCACATGAAAGCGAGACAAGTCGGCAACCACATGAGCGGATGAGTCAAAGAACCACATGAGCAGACAAGTCAGCCACCAGATACACCTAGTAGGATCTTCTTTGGTTCAAAGAAAGTGGCTTCTAAGAAACATACACCATAGAAAAGAGCTGCTATGGATGATAACAAATGCAAAATTGAACTCGCAAGTAAGAAGAAGACATTAGATGGTGATGAGTTGGATGAATTAAATGATGAAGGGTTTGATGAAGAAGAGTTAGATGTACTTCCCGAGTGCACTAATCTAGATTATCATGACATTGATGATTTACCAGTTGAAGATGATTACTACAAGTCATTCACTTAGTTCGGATGTGAACCCGATGAAGAATCGGATCGTGAAACTGACTTAGATGAAGAAGAAGAGACAAATTGAGCCATATAGATATGGAGAATATAGGAAGGTTGCAGACAAGTATGATGATATGTATGCAGAAAGTGAAGACCATATGCCATGGACATGTGAGACAGATGAACTTGCAATTGGTATGACTTGGCCAACTATGAAAGAGTACAAGGCATTTGTGACAAGGTTTTGTATAGCCTGTAGAAGCATTTGTAACCAAACTATGCATAATACTGTGTTTTTAATATATGTTGTTGTTAATGTGTGCAGCCAAAAAGATGGAAGCACAATCAAGGTCACTAAGTATGTGCATACACACACTTGTGTAAACAGAGATATGTCTAAGAAGAACAACCGCCAATTCAACTTGATTGCTTCAGAATAGAACAAGATATAAGAAATGATGGTTATAATAGTTTGAAGCCAAGGAAGATAAAGGAAAAGATTATGGAGTTGCATGGAGTGCTGTGAAGTATTGGGTGTGTTGGAAGGCTCTTGGCAAGGCACTAAGCAATGTGTATGGTTCATATGAAGATGGTTATAAGTTCTCACCAAGTGTGCAGTGCATTGTGTCCAAGAATCCAAACAAGATTGGAGAGGTTAATGTTGATGCTGATAATGACTTTAAAACATGTTGCCTTGCATTTGATTCATACCGATGGAGCTTCAAAGATGGATGCGAGACCTTTTGTTGGTTTTGATGGGAGCCATCTTAAAGGAAAATGTGGTGGTGTCATGCTCTCAATAGTTGCACTTGATGGTAATAATGGTATGTACCCCTTGGCTATTTTCCTTTGTGATGTAGAGAACAAGGCCAATTGGATTTTATTTCTGGAAATCATTTCAAGAAGATTGCTTGTACATCCTATGCAATTGACTTTCATTTCGCATGCAGACAAAAGGGTCTTATACCAAACAATACAACATGTTTTTCCCACACTTAGACATAGGTTTTGCTTTAGACACATCTTTGATAACTTTAAGATGACACACAAAGGCAAACACATGAAAAGACTAGCTTGGGAGCATCAAAATCTTTGCGTAGAAATGTTGACCACAAGAAAGCAATGGATCAAATGGAGAAGGATAACAAGAGGGCACATGATTGGTTTAACGATGTCCACACATACTTGGGCTAGGTCGACATTTGATTTGACTTCCAAATGTGAGCATGTAACAAATAACTTCACCGAAGCATTTAACAGTTGGATGCTAGATGTTAGGTGTCACCTTTGCACGATTGTTGGAAGGCTTCAATTTAAAGGTCATGGGATTGATGTTTGAAAGGAAGATGAAATGTCAACAGTGGGAGAGAGAGGAAAGATATTGGTGCCAAGGGCAGAGAGAATTATGAATAATAGAATTTCCAAGAAGAATAGATACAAATTGTTTGGACAAAGTGAGTTTGAATGGTGTGTCCGTGAGCCGAATGAGTGGAAGTAGGTGGGATGTTAGCTTAATCAAAAATCATGCGGTTGTTGTGTTTGGGACATCACCGGCATTCCATGTGTCCATGCATTGCGGAGGAATACATTTAAGGGTTGATCCGAATAGTTAATATTCTACCATTATGATTTCCTTTTGTCTTTTTTATTTGTTGCTTTTTGTCAAAATTAACCTTTTGACATTCATTTCATTTTTGGCATGAGACGTTGATGACTTGCACAAGGTTTCCAGGTTATAAAAAAGCTTATCTTTGGTAAGGTTAAGGCATGTGCAAGTGAAGAGAATTGGCTTGAGGTAACATTCTACCATCTCTTTACTATTTTTCAGATTGAAAATGCTTGTGTTCTAATATATTTTTCTACGCAAAGCATGAAATGAGGCCCAACAAACCTAAATACAAGAGAAAGGTTGGTAGACCACAACCTGAATAGGATTAGGTCCGACGTTGAAGGAAGACCAAACCCCGAAAAAGGCAAGAGAAGTCAGTAGTGGTTGTGGTTCAAGTGCCCACAATGTCGAAGATTCCCTACAAAGAATGTACCATCTACAAGTGCTAGAGGAAGTGGCGGGGCAGAGGTAGGGGCGAAGGAAGAGGCGGAGGCAATGCGAACTGCTTTGGCGGTGGAGCAGGATCTTCACAAGGAATGGGAAGAGGCACGCCACCGCTCAACAAAATGGAAGAGGTCTTCTTGGAGGAAGAGGTGCAGCTGCAACAAGACTGTCCCTCCTCCTTATACAGTATTGGTGGAGCCGGAAGAGCAAGAACAACATCAAATTTCCACAAACTAATGGATTTAGAGCCGATGGAATGAGGGCAGCTTTAGACCCCATCCCGGACCTTCAAACCAAACTTGGAGGCGTTAAGTGCATATACATGTTTGTGTGTGTGCTCTATTTTTTTGATGTGCATGCAGCAATATTTTGTACAAAGATTATACTCGATCTAGCTTAGCATTGTGTAGGCAGGCATTGCCATTTTTGTACGAGAGATGTTACTCTGTGAAGCCTATGTGTAGGGAAAACTATTTTAATACTCGTTATGTGTAATGGCCATATATGGTCTTTGTTAGGCTCAGAGATTATACTCTGATCTAGCCACTTTACTTTATTTTTTGGACATGATGCTACTTCAGTTTCATAAATTTGTTTATTACATTCCAGATTTACTTGTTACATAGAATTTCTTTTCTTCTTTCCAATGTCTAACTTGACTGAGCTTTGGAACTGATCACACAATTCACCAATACTTGAATTTTCACTAATCTGTTTTTGTTTCATGTTTCCTGCAGGACAATCTTTAGCCCAATGTGAGAGATTATGACACTTTGAACACCCCTTTGCTTGATGTTGTCTAGGTGGTGGCAACCTCGTTTACTTCATCCAAACATTGAAATTCACCACATATGAAGTTTTGACACCTCAAAATCTTCTTTGTGGATTAGCTTGAGTATTTCCTTCCCAAACTCTTCTAATCCCATCACATTTTCTACATTTTGAGTATATAAATGGGCAATCTATTGTCAATGTGTTGATTGAAAACATATTTGACAAGTGATTTCATTGGAAGCCTCATCTTCAATGCTTACCCAAAATCACAAAGTTAAATTTGTAATACACCCTCACTGTAAATAAATCAGTAATTTGCATTACCCCTTTAATGGTGCGATAGGAACTTACCTCACTATCGAGACTTGAAGATCCACCTCCCATACTCGATCACTAATGTCTGCTAGTGTTCCTCCTTGCTTGTGATAAATCAGCCAACTGGTCAAGTTAATAGAGCTTCAAGTTAATCGATCAAAAAAAATCTTGACTCCATTAAATAGAGCTTCGACAATCGACAGAACAGAGAGGGAGGTGACCGTTGAACGGTCAAAAAAAATTGGGGCTAAGAGTGCACCACGTGTCAAGGGGTAAGTATGTCTTTTGACAATTTTAGATATTTTTTCTGACACGCACGTGAACTGCACGTCTTTGTACTAAATCGCTCGATTTCGATTCTGACATCCAAGTTAAAGGGGGTTTTGCCTATTATGAATCTCTAGGGGGGTAATGCAAATTAGCTATCTTTATTCAGGGGGAAACGCAAAATCCCCCTATTTTGCTACATGAGAAATCAATTATTTTTTTTTAGTAATAACGCTAAAACGATATCTGGCTTTTCGATTTTCATAGGTAAAAAATAAAAAACTAACTTATATTCTTTTTGTCGGATTTCTTTGCTATCTCACTGGATGTACTGCTCGCATGTACTCGCCATAAGTATAGAATGGGA
This sequence comes from Papaver armeniacum, assembly GCA_023531295.1. Lineage (NCBI taxonomy): Eukaryota > Viridiplantae > Streptophyta > Magnoliopsida > Ranunculales > Papaveraceae > Papaver > Papaver armeniacum. Next base: position 304,740 of record JAJJWW010008069.1, on the reverse strand, counting down.
GACATATAAGAGCAACTGCAGTGGAGCGAGTATAACCAAAGAGTAAAAACCAAAAAAATTTGGTTTACTCCGTGCTGCGACGCTATGGGGCACGAGTAAAATCTGGTCAGGCGCAACTTTATACCTACGCCCAAATCAGGCGCAACTTTAAATCTCGCCCCACTTTGGTCAGGCGCAACTTTAAATCTCGCCCCACTTTGGTCAGGCGCAACTTTAAAGTGAGCCCAAATCAGGCGCAACTTTAAATCTTGCCTCATTTTTTTTTTTTTTTTCAAACGCAATTTAAAAGTTCGCCCCACCATCAGGCGCACTTTATACCTACGCCCGCGTCAAACGTAAATTATGCCTACGCCCGGTGTCAGATGTAATTTTAAATTACGCCCGACTAAAATCAAATATGGTTTGGTTTTTGGTTTTATTCTAGTTTTTTGTCTTTACTCCGTTCGACTGCGTCTGCTTTCTCGACCAAAATTTTAGTTTTAGTCGTCCTGTGTGGATGCTCTAAAGCGTTACATAGGATGATTTTGACATAACACTAGGATCCCGGAAAATTTTTGCTACGGCCAAACGGGGTTTGGAACATGGTTTCCAACGGTGAAAGAGAATTTGAGAAGATAACAGACACCGAGACATGATAAGAAGTGGGGACCACTTTGTCCTCTTAGTATTGACACCTGTGTGCCCAATAACTGACCGTAGGAATATGCCACGTTACAGTAACACTTTTAATCTTACGGTTGAATATTTTTCATTCTTTTTCCTTGCCACGTGTTCGTCACCCACACAGCAATCAAAGGAAGTCTTATACTATTTCAGAAGCAAAATCAGAATACCAAACAAAGAAGATTCGGGGGTTTATGAAGATTTCAATTGGGGTTGAGTGCTAGTCACAAATCTGGATCAGCTTCTTGATTATGTAAGTATTCACTTCCTTTTCAGTTTTCTGCTCCATTTTTTACTTCTTTGTTGTAATAATAGTTTTCAATTGAATGCATGTGGGATTTAGGGGTTGATTTCTTGATCAAATTGAGACAACTTAGTAGGTTGTAATGTTGTGCAATTGTTAGACTTCACATTCCTAAAAAGAAAGAAAATTAAACCTTACACAATTTCTGGTAGTAGTACCTGACCTAAGCCAAATTGTTACAATTTCATGTTCAGGTTATTATTGTAATAGGTTGTTTTGAAACATATCTACTGCATTTGATTAGTGTATATATTCAACATTCTGCTGCAGCAACAATGAGTTATGCATTTCGAGGAGCTAGACCTGATATTGAAAATGGGTTTGCTGGAGTTATTCCTCATGCACGCCCTTCATTGGTATTATTCAACATTTCCTTGGATAGTAGTAATTTGAAATGTGAAAGAGTTTTGTGATACAGCGGATTGTTCGTTTATTGTGTGTTTATGTTGATTTTTTTTTTTTTGATTATCAGAGAATACGGGCAGCACGGCCCAATAATACCAACTCCTTTGCTTTTCTTTTCACTGGTAATCATGTCTATGTGTAAAATCTTTTATAGTTTCAATTGACATTTGTTGTAATTGGCAATGCTTACACGAGTTTTAATTGTTTGATTCTGCAGTTTTCTTGCTGTTCATGATATTAAACTCGAATCAGATATCACCAAGATTTCTGGTATACTGAAGTTAGTGTGAGAGTTGAAAAATTAGAATGTTGAATGTTCCTCAAGTTTGTAATGTATGCTGTGTGCAATACAGATATTTAACGGAGTCATTTTTGCAATTCCATCTTTTGTAGGTTTGGTTAGTTTTTTGGTGTTTTTCTGGTGGCAATCTTTCGAATGTATGAAATATGCAGACAAATTCAAGATCAGACCCAGGTTCATGTTGGGGGTTCTAGTGATGGACTGCAAGGTCAAACAGAGTTGCGGTTGAATATGCCTTCGTCCTTGGCAATTGGAGCAAGAGGTGGATTACAAGGTTTAAGACTCCAGCTTGCACTTCTTGGTCACAATTTTGATGAACTAGGTATGTGACACTTGGATCTCATATTTGGTAATGTACTAGGCTATATTTCAGGCAGATTTAAGATGTATGACAGTGCCTGAAGTTACTGTCTACATATGAATAAAGGCCTAACTGATTGATTGAAAGGCCAATTCTCTGATGGCATCGAATGGTTTTAATTTCTCTTGCAGAATTTGAAACTCTGGGGGCAGTTGATTCGAATAATGTTTCCCCTGCTCCCTCAATGAGTGAGGAAGAGATTAACGCCCTTCCTGTTCATAAGTACAGGGTTACGGGTCAAGAAAGGCAAGTATTGTGTTTGTTCTCGCAATTGTAGATAGTGTTTTCTTTGCCATACTTTATCACGATAGGTGTCCTTGATATTAAGCAAATATGAAATGTTGCTAACATTTATCATTCAATTTTGTTCTACAGTGAAGATGCATTTCAGCAGCAGAGCTCTTGTTCACCTGCATCTGAGGTTTCTATTTGATTCTCTTCATTCACATAATGCACTACAACACGTACCAGTTTGTAGCTAGCTGTCTATGACAAACTGGTTGCACTAAAATTTCCTACATATTATACGGTTTCACCAGATCATTTCCCCCGTTACAAATAATGTATCAATTTCTTGTCATGTATTGATTTTTCCTCGCTTATCAGAGTAATCAAGTTTCTGGTGAAGCAGAGGCTAGTCCAAAGGATCCTGGGGATGAACTAACTTGTAGTGTCTGCTTGGAGCAAGTGAATGAGGGAGAAATTATCCGGACCCTTCCATGTTTGCATCAGGTGTGGCGTGTGAGCCCCTCAGTTTATCACCATTCAAGCATTTACCTTTTCTTATTGTTTATTTATGCTGTAGATGCTATAAGCTCTGTACTAGTTGTGGGGTCTCAACTTCATTTTTCGCAAAAAATGTCAACATTCATTCTTTCCATCCAGCTATACGTTGTAACCATCTTTCTGATCCTTGTTTTCTTGACGAGCGCAGTTTCATTCCACTTGCATTGACCCATGGCTACGGCAGCAAGGAACATGCCCAGTCTGCAAGTTTAGAGCAAACGAATGGCAGGAATGATCCGTATATTGGAATGTATGATGGTTCCCCTGTGGTGCATGTCACGGTATACTCTCAGCCTTAGAGTCTCAGGTTCATATACATCCACCTTGTAGTAAAAATAAATGTGTCGATTATGTATATGTAGGTATTAGAAAAATCAAGTTACGAGGATAATTAGACTAGACTTACGGTAGTTTATTACTTATAACCAACATGTACGCAGTCTGTATTTAAAGACTGCAGCTATAACGTTTTGAGTTTTATTCCTGTCGTACTTGGTCATACATGTAAGTAAGTAATCAAAACAAATAAAAAATCTTGGGTATGTAAATTTAACAGTAATTAGTCGTTGAAATCTGGTCTATGAGAGTTATCAATATTCAGTTCATCTGAAACTGTGCTATCCAACGTTCCGCCTTGAGATGAAACTCATTGTTGTAAAATTAACTGTTTCATCTACTTATGTTCCTGATCTTGTAGCAGTGACACGCCTCTTTTTTAGGTGTAACTGAATCCAATTTATTTTTTTGTTTTATGTGCCCTAGTAACTAACGATCTTGGTCATATAATGACATTTAAACTGCCCGTTAAACTTGTCTTTCTTTTGAGATATTTATTTATAATTGATGAGCACAAGAATTTTGTCTGCAGCCATTTTATCTTTTTCTCCAGCATGTTACTTGTGTCCATTATGTTAGCTAGATTTTATTTATATTAAATTTCACAGACAACTTTCTCCATGAAATTATTATTCTATAAGAAAGATTCAAAGACACTGGGTAAGTGATCTTATTTTGCAAGTCAAGCAATACCTCTTTTTTTCTTTGTTTTCGATAGAGACATGTTTTTTGTAGTACAAGTTCACAAACCTTGACAAGTCAAAATTAGTACTACATCTTATCTCTAACCCTTTGGTAGTGGTACTATACCTTGATTATTACCTGAATAATCTTCAACTTATATTGAGAATCAGAAATTAGATCCAGGGGGGGAGAACTGTAGAGAGAGAAGTCATGGCAAGTTGTAATACCATGAAATTAGCTCTCAAATCCAACATAGTAACAATTCTAATCCTTTTCATCTGTGTTTTTCCATTGTTTTTCTCTCAAGTTGTTAATGGTCATGGAGGTTCTCATGATGAAGATGAAGACCATGTTGACGATGTCGGGGCGCACTCTGACGTGCGTTCCAAGGGGTTAATTCTTGTGAAAATTTATTGCCTTATAATACTGTTGGTGTCCACTTTTGTTTGTGGAGTATCTCCATATTTCTTGCGGTGGAATGAGACTTTTCTATTGTTAGGAACTCAATTTGCTGGTGGAATTTTTCTTGCGACATCTCTATTGCATTTCTTAAGTGATTCAAATGAAACTTTTGAGGATCTCACAGAAAGTCACTATCCTTTTGCTTTTATGCTTGCTTCATTTGGTTATATCTTTACTATGTTGGGTGATTGTATAATTTTATATGTCACACAACGCTCTCGTAGTAGCGGAGATGCTAAAATTGAAGTTGATGTAGAAGAACAGGAAAGGAACAGGATTGCGCCGTCAGCACATCTTCAACCAGCTGAAGTTTTGTTGAGGAGTTCTTCATTTAGTGATACTGTGCTTCTGATAGCTGCACTTTGTTTTCATTCTGTTTTCGAGGGCATAGCCATCGGAGTTGCAGGTATTCTTCTACTCCATGAACTATTAATCGATATTGGTCCCATGTTAGGTAGAGACTTCTGTCATAAATTATCTGTCTTTGCTTTTTCTTGAGAGGTTGTTATAACTTCATCATGACTGTTAGTTGTTTGATTTAATGTCTCCAAGTTGTGCATGTGACAAAGTTCTTTAGTCAAGCACTCCTGTGGTAAACGCGTTTTTGTACGTGTTTATTGGTGCTATTACTTTTCAACGATGGGTGTATGGACATTGCAACTGATTATAACCAAAAAAATTTTCAGATAATCAAGCTGATGCTTGGAGAAGTTTGTGGACGATATCACTGCACAAGGTATTTGCTGCCGTTGCTATGGGAATTGCACTGCTCAGGTTATTACCGGACAGGCCGTTCCTCGCAACAATTGCTTACTCATTTGCATTCGCTATTTCAAGTCCTATTGGAGTAGGCATCGGGATCGGTATTGATGCCACTACACAGGGAAAAGTAGCTGACTGGATCTATGCCATTTCAATGGGTTTTGCAACTGGAATATTCATCTATGTTGCCATTCACCATCTTATTTCTAAAGGCTACAAACCAGAAAAACCTTCTTTCTTCGACACCCCGTTTTTTAAGTTTGCTTCGGTGCTTTTAGGCGTGGGAGTGATGGCAGTGGTCATGATCTGGGATTAATATTGATGTTGGTAATGAAAATATATTTTTATTAATTTGTTTCGTTAAATGATCAGCACAAAGTTGATTAAGAACCTCTAGGATCGCTCATCTTTTGCCAACTACACATCAGGGGATGAAATTATTTTTAGTCTACCTTCAACTGCAGAACAACAATTTTCTTTAGAGAAATACAAAGCTTAGACTAAGTCTTATGGGGTGCTAGTCTAGCATCTAGATTAGCAGTCAGGACTACCTCCTAAGTCTTATGGGAGTGTTAATCTAGCAGCTAGATTAGCAGTCCACGTAAGCTCAAAACCGAACCATTCCGCACCAATACACAACCATTCTCACTCCAAATAATGGTTCAATAGCTTTAAATCTCATTGATCAGATCAAAATAAATCTTCTCAATGAACCATTCCGCTAAAAGCGAGTTTTCAAGCTACCAATCATTCATTGAAACTATCTAAAGATGCTTTCTTCACATCTTAAGAATTTGGTAGGAGAGAACTAGTGTTAACTTTTTCACACACTTTTTTTTTTTGAATCGCAACACTGCTAAGCTCAATCTAAAGACTTCCAATCCAAATTTAACAAGATTTCATGCCTTTACATCAAGCTTTCAAACTTTATTGTACAAGCCCTCCCTCCGTCGAAAAGCAGACTCTCACATATTTTCAGAGTTTAGGTTCCAGTGGGCCCCGGGAGGTTAGCAGGGGCCCACATATTTTGTGGTTGGAACAAAAAAAACAGCGGTCTACTATTCAGTTGACGCGTGTTTAGCTGCCGAGTTGAGCCAAATGACGATTTTACTCACTGAGTTGAATCGTATAACAAGCTATTAATCCAACGGCTAAAAGGTTTCCTCAAATTTTACCACGTGACAATCTCTTGCCCTGCCACGTGTTCGTCACCCACACAGTAATAAAAAGAAACCTTTTTTTTTTGTTTATCCCGAAACTAAAAGCCAGAAAATCGAACCAAAATCCTTTTGCAGAAAAGAGGATTTGGGGGTTTTTGACAGAAATTCTTCAGTTCGAGTTGGACATTTTTGCATCAACCTCTCTTCATAATCATGTAAGTAAGAGCTCAGTTCTTTCTTTTTTTTGTTCATTTTCATTTTGTTTTACTGTAAATTTTTTTTGTAATTGAAATATATGCATGTAGATTTAGGGGGTTTTGTTTATCAAATTGAGGTTATAATGTAGTGCGTCTAGTTCCTTTAATCTTAAGATGCAAAAAATTGGAAACCCAGACCTCTTAGTTCACTACCTAATTGAAATTTTGTTTCAATTGAAATTTTTTTGTAACTTGTAATTACCTATGTTTAATTGCGTTTTAATTGTTTGAACATGATACTAAACCCAAACCAGATATAAGCAACTTTTTCTAGTAATTACTTATTAGACTAGATTGTTAAGAAATAAGTGAATCCTTCAAATTTGAAATGTATACCTTGTGATGCAAATGTTTAAAGGGGTACTCTAATTGTATCTTTTATAGGTTTGGCTAGTTTTCAGTTTTTTTTTTTTGAAACTTCAAACTCAGGCCTAGTTTCATGCTGGAGGTTTCAGTGATGCACTGCAAAGTCAAATATGGCGGAGGTTGCGTATCAGTGTAGCACAGGTAAGGGTAACAGGGATAGGGTTTAAGTTTCGCTCCAGAAACTTAATTAAAACCTGATTCTAGGATCAAGAATTAAGAGTTTGAATAATCAAAGTTGATAATAATATTGATAAAAGAGATGTGTCCCTGTAAACAAGAGACCTAGCCCTTATATAAGCTTACAAGACCTGATAAAAGGAAAGAGTTTTACGTAAACTAGAAAAGGAAATACTTGCAAAGCAATCAAACTTAAACTGACGTAAGGGAACAAATTTTCCAAGAAAAGGTTGCAGAACTTGATTCATAAGTCACATAAAAGTACTAGGAGCATTAGATAATCCAAAAGGCATGACCAACCACTCATACAAACCTTCTTTTGTCTTGAAAGTCGTTTTCCATTCATCACCTTCTCGAATACGTATTTGATGATAACCACTACGTAAATCAAGCTTTGTAAACACTTTAGCACCCGAAAGCATATCTATCATGTCATCAATTCTTGGTATGGGAAACCTATATGGTATAGTAACTCGTTTAATGCTCTACGCCTATACACATACGATGACCACCATCCTTTTTGTCTACTAAAAAGGCTGGACTAGCACAAGGACTCTTGCTAAGTCTTATCAAACCTTTTTGTAACAAATCATCAACCCGACCTTGTAAAATCTCATGTTCTTTAGGACTTAACCTATAATGAGGCCGATTAGGAATAGAAGTTCCAGTATAAAGTCTATCTCGATGTTGTAAATCTCTCAATGGAGGTAAAATATTTGGTAACTCAAAGAGAAATAAATCATTAAAAGAAGATAACAGAGGTTGTACCTTTTCAGAATTTCCACCATTGGTTTATCAACTTCATGAGAACTCAAAGAATGAGTCTGGTTGTAAAGAATGAACAATGGTAACCACTAATGCAATGGTCCTCTTATCTCGTTTGATGTTTGATAGAAGTAGAAGATTGTAAAGGCCATAAAACCTTAGTAAACCCTTCATGAACAAAGGTATACGTATTGTCATAAAGAGTTATGAACAAACACGAATATCATACTCGCCATGGTCTTCCTAACAATAAACTTGTCACAATTCATGTTAATAACATCACATAAAGCATAATCGAATAGCCAGGGAAAGAAAACTTCACCAAACATTGATGGGTGATCTCGAGTGGATGAACTGTTTATCCAACCAACTCATACGACTTTGGATGTAGAGTAATGGTAAACCAAGCTTTTCAACCAACTTTGCAAAACATAGTTTTCAGTATTTCCACTGTCAATGATCATATTGCAAAGCTTCTCTTCAATGAGACAATGAGATTTGAAAATACTATGTCTTTGAGTAGGACATGGTTCAAAGATTAAAATCGGTCGAATCATTCCAAGAAAATCTGCATCATAAGTCTCATGTTCTTGAAGATAAAGTAATTCTTCGTCTTCTAGATCTTCTTCTTCCAAATTTTCTTCTTTGAGTTTCATTAATGTAAGCATGAAACTTGGCATACAATCACTAAAGTATGGCCGGTTTGGTTGCACTTATTACATCTATCTCCTCTAAATTTTGAATAAGGATTAGAGGATTTAGATAATGGTGGAAATTGTTGTTGAATTTGGTTACCTCTAGTATTGCGAACAACATCTCGTTGAAGATTAGACTCGAGGTGGTTTAGCAGATGGTATATGCATCATTGAGCAAACTTTCCTAAGAACAGATGTTGTTTGTTGATGCTTGATATGGTCGGCTTGTACTTTGTCGTTGGATCAACAAAGACAGTTGATCCCTTTGAATATGGAGCAACAGATCTGTTGATCCCTTTGTCACCTTGATAACCATAAGAAGAATTATATGGTCTAGAAGTTTTATAATAATGTTGATAACGAGCTTGACGAGGTGATGCAAATCTGGAAGAATTTAATACACGCCTTTCAACCTTTATAGCTTGTTGAATAGCTTCAACCATTGTAAAAGCAGATTGTGTCATTCCCTGTTGAATCAGATTGTTCAATCCATCTATAAAACGTGCAACCAACTGTTCTTCAGTTTCGTTCAGCCTGTTACGAGCAATTAATGCATAGAATTCAGCTACATATTCTTCTACTAGTCTAGCTCCTTGTCGACAGTTTTGAAGTTTGAGAAACAGCTGCTGTTTAAAATCTTGTGGTAGAAACTTAGCTCTTAATAAGTCTCGCATTCTTGTCCAAGTTCGATAGGCGGCTTGTGATACTTACGTCGATCATCACAAAGAGTTTCCCACCAAGCTGCAGCTCCACCTTTAAGTTTATATGCAACTAATTTCACTTTAGAAGAATCAGGGACTTCCATAAAGGTGAAAAACGATTCTACTTCATATAACCAATCCAGCATATCTTCAATATGTAAACCACCATGAAAACTAGGTATATCAGCCTTTAATTTGTATTCTGGAAGATTTCCATAAGAATTCATATTAGACTTCAATAGTTTTTCGTCTTTCCATTGTTGCTCTAGGATGTCTTCATGTTTGTCTTCATCATCACTGTTGATTTTTATCGTTGTATATTTTTTATGAATATAACCTTCTGACGGTTCTGTGTGATGAATAACATGTGAAACATGTCCAGGGATAGACGTATTTTGAACAAAGGAAGGTTTAATTTTCTTTGTTTCATCATCTTCTTTTTCGCCAGAACTTTTGTCTCCTTCTTCTGTATCATCGACTAACTCAGGTATGTCTTCCTTTTCTAAACCAAAGGTGTTTCAATAATTTGTTGACATAATCTCCTTGGAAAACTAACCTTTTTTCCATAGTTTCAAACCTCTTTTCCAAAGTTTCAAACTTCTTTTCTAAACTACCAGTAATAATCTTGACGTTTGTTTCATGAGTTTCAAATTTGGTAGTAAGTTCAGACATGGAAGTTTTCAAGAGACCTTTGATTTCTTCAAGAGCTTTGGTAAAAGTTGCATCTTCCATTGCTAGTGAAGATTGTAGGGTTTTGAGTTGTGCTAAGTCATGTAAGGATCTGTTTCTAGATAAAAATCTAAAACTCGTATCCGATACCAACTAGTGTAGCACGTTAAGGGTAACAGGATAGGGTTTAAGTTCCGTCAGAAACTTAATTAAAACCTGATTCTAGGATCAAGAATTAAGAGTTTGAATAATCAAAGTTGAATAATAATATTGATAAAAGAGATGTGTCCCTGTAAACAAGAGACCTAGCCCTTATATAAGCTTACAAGACCTGATAAAAGGAAAGAGTTTTACGTAAACTAGAAAAGGAAATACTTGCAAAGCAATCAAACTTAAACTGACGTAAGGGATCAACTGTTTAAAGTTGATCCATAAGCATTGGATCAACAGTCATTGTTGATCCAGAGAAAGATGTACTACATCACGTATGCTGTCATCCTTGGCAATTGCAGCAAGAGATGGATTACAAGGTTTATGTCTCCAGCTTTCCCTTCTTGGTCACAGTTTTGATTAACTAGGTAGATGACACTATAGTGTGTAATTGGTAATGTACCGGGTTATGAATTGGATAGATTTGAGATGATGTCAATGCCTGAAGTTACTATTTACATATGAAAGATAGCCTACAGGATAATTTGAAAGGCCATTTTGTGAATGGTATTGAATTGTTTTGATGTCTCTTGCAGAATTTGAAACTCTGGGTATGTTTAATTCTTATAAGTTTCCCCTGCTCCTTCAATGAGTGAGGAAGGTGTTAACGCTTCCTGTTCATAATTACAGGGTTTTGGGTCAAGTATTGTGTTCGTTCTTGCAACTTGTAGATAGTCTTTTCTCTGTCTTATGTTAAATTCGGTAGGTGTGCTTAATATTAAGCATTAATGAAATATTTCTAACTTTTATTCTTCTGTTCAGTGAAGATTCATTGCAGCAGCAGAGCTCCTCTTTACCCGCAGTTGAGGATTTTATGTGCTACAAGACATACCAGTTTGCTAGTTGTTTATCACTACAGGTTGCACTATGATTTCTTTCATATTGTAGGATTTTATTAGAGAGCATTTCCCCCATGAAAAATTATTTATCCGTTTTTTTGTTTTGTTCATGTAAGGTTACTTCTCATGATTTGATTTTTCCTCGCCAAGCAGAGTAATCAGGTTTCTGGGAAAGCAGAGGCTAGCACGGAGGCTCCTGGGAATGAACTAACTGGTAGACTTGTAATGTCTTCTTGGAACAAGTCAATGAGGGAGATATCATCCAGACCCTTCCATGTTTGCATCAGTTGTGCACCCCTCCTTTATCACCACTCAAGCTTTTACCTATTGGTGTTGCTTATGCTGTAGATTCTATATTTCTGTGTACTCGTTTGGGGTCTTAACTTCTTGTTTGTGAAAAATGTCAGATTTCATTATTTGCATCCATCTTTCTGATCCATGTTTTCTCGACTAGTGTAGTTCCATTCCAACTGCATTGACCCCTGGCTGCAGCAACACGGAACATGCCCGGTTTGCAAGCTTAGAGCTAATGAATGGCAGGAAAATGATGCATAAACCCGAATGTATAGTGGTTCGCGTATGGTGTGGCAGTATACTCTCAGCTGAGATTCTCAGGTTCATATGCATTCACCTTGTATTAAAAAATAAATCTGTTGGTTTGGTATATGTAGGTATTAGAAATATCATGTTGAGAAAATAATTGGACAAGACATGTGGTGGTTGTTTTACTTGCACTCCAACATATACATAGTCTGTATTTACGGACTGCAGCAGCTATAGCGTTTTGAGTTTTATTCATATAGCAGTTGGTCATACATGTGAGTAATCAAAAAACATGTTGGGTATGTCAATTGGGCAGGAATTGGTCTGTGAAACTGGATGTGCATGAGTTATTGATGTTCAGCAATAACTCGAATCTTTATCGCTGAACCCAATTTTGTTTTTCTTTTATGTGCCCAAGTAGCTAGCGGTTTTCGTCAGACAACGACGTTTTAACTGCTCGTTAAAGTTTTCAATTTTTATAATTGATGAGCGCAAGAATTTTGTCTGCAGCCATTTCTAACATTATCTTCGTCATTTTAATATGGATGTTTATCAGGGTCCATTTTGTTTGTTCTTAAGTACATAGCAAAAAAGATATAAACCTTTTAGCCAGATCCATATGAAATTATTTATTCATTAAGATTCAATGACATTGTGTTAGTGGCAGGCAGAAGTAGGGTAAGGGATCTTATTTTGCAAGTCAAGCATGATACATTAAAAATTTCTCTCATTTTTTTTTTCTAATTTTTTTTGATAGAGAATGTAGTACAAGTTCACAAACCTTGACATGTCAAAAACAGTACTACTTCTTCCTATCTCTAACCCTTTGATAGTCAACTCTGTACTACACCTTGATCAATCTATTTCCTCATTTCTCTAGTTATTGCCTGAATAATCCTTAACTAATTATATGGAGAACCAGAAATTAGATCTAAGGGGAGAACTTTAGAGAGCGCAGCCATGGCACGTTGTAATATCAACATGAAATTAGCTCTCAAATCCAACATACTAACAATTCTAATCCTTCTCATCTGTCTTATTCCATTGTTTTTCTCTCAAGTTGCTGATGGTCATGGAAGTTCTCATTCTGATGATGAAGAACATGTTGATTTATGTTGGGGGCGCAGTCGGACGTGCGAAAGGGTTTAGTTCTTGTGAAAGTATATTGTCTGATAATATTTCTGGTGTCCACTTTTGTAGGTGGAGTATCTCCATATTACTTGAGGTGGAATGAAACTTTTTTATTATTAGGAACTCAATTTGCTGGTGGGATTTTCCTTGGGACTTCTCTAATGCATTTCTTAAGTGATTCGAATGAGACTTTTAAGGATCTCACTAAAAACCGCTATCCTTTTGCTTTCATGCTTGCATCATTTGGTTATGCCTCTACTATGTTGGGTGATTGTATAATTTCATATGTCACACAACGCTCTCATAGTAACAGAGATGCTAAAATCGAGGTTGAAGAAGGAAGGTCAATGGAAGAACTCGAAAGAAACACGATTGCGCCGTCAACGCATCTTCAACCAACTGAAGTTTTGTTGAAGAATTCTTCATTTAGTGATACTCTGCTTCTCATTGCTGCACTTTGTTTTCATTCAATTTTCGAGGGCATAGCCGTTGGAGTTGCAGGTATTCTACTACTCCATTAACTGTTAATTGATATTGATCCCATGTTAGGTAGAGACATTTGTGTGTTGTATAACTTAGCTGTCTTTTGCTGTATCTTAAGAATTTGTCATATTTTCATCATGAGTACTAGTTCGTTGATTTTGTCTCAGTAGTACAAGAAAAGTGTTATAAACTCCGTGTATAAACAAATATACCAATATTAGTGAAACAAACTGATTAGATTAGCACATTACTAACCGCTAGTCAAATCCTTTTATGAGTCGCATCTTAAACATGTTTTTGCGCGTATTAGTGGTATCTCTAAAATGTTAGATAACTTTTGATCGGTGGATGTTCCTGATTATGTAAAAACCGCGAATGTTTCCAGATAATAAAGCTGATGCATGGAGAAGTTTATGGACCATATCACTGCACAAGATATTTGCAGCCATTGCCATGGGAATTGCACTGCTCAGGTTGTTACCAGACAGGGCGTTCCTTACAACCATTGCTTACTCATTTGCATTCGCAGTTTCAAGTCCAATTGGAGTAGGCATTGGGATTGGTATTGATGCCACTACACAGGGAAAAGTAGCTGATTGGATCTATGCCATTTCGATGGGTTTTGCAACTGGAATTTTCATCTATGTGGCCATTCACCATCTTATTTCTAAAGGCTACCAACCAGAAAAACCTTCTTTCTTCGACACCCCATTTTTTAAGTTTGCTTCGGTGCTTTTAGGCGTGGGAGTGATGGCAGTGGTCATGATCTGGGATTAATATTGATGTTGGTAATGCAAATATATTTTGCTTTTATGCGTGGGAGTGATGGCAGTGGTCACAAATATATTGTGTATGTTTTGTGAGAAGTTATTGTGTGTAACATATCAAAAAGAAAGATAAACCATGGTTGAATGGCTGTCGATCGGCCATCGATCGAATCTTTTCCCGACTAAATGAGTTGATTTACAGCATTTGCTTTTTCTGTGTTAATCACAGAGTTGATGTAATATAATGATTGATGTAATACTTTTGCATAATACATTTGTAATCCTCGTTTGATTGGGGCCATGAATATTAATTTGGGGCCTTTATTAAACAATCAACCGGGGTTAGAGAATAGTGCATCTGATTTGTCTACAAAAGGACAAAGAAACCTTTAAATAAACAATAAAAACTTATGTACGTAATAAATAAACAATAAAAACTTATGTACGTAATAAATTAATTTAAAAACAAAGATTAAGATATCCTCCACCGTATCCATATTGTTTTCCCCTATGTGATAGAAAGTTTAACCATCTGATCACATCTAGAGAAAGAAAAAAATTAGCTTAGTCGGTAGAGTTACGCTACCGATGACGTATTGTAGAACTAGAAAATAGAGAAGAAAAGACACACGAGTGGAGGGGAAGAAGAAGGGAGAAATCTATTATTATGTGTATAGAATATAAAGGTTTAGGACTCTATTTATAGAGTTTACATACTTGATGCCCAAGTAATAGGTCCCACTAAAGTGGGCATCTATACATAAACTTCCGTTTATAACAAAGCAAGGTTTATTGAAATCCTTACTCTTTTTTTTGTTCACCAAACGGATTAGGGACCCCATTTAGTTAAGACATAAATAAGGACTCTTAACAGAATAGGGACTTAAAAATAATAACATATGAAATCGTTTATTTACAAAAATACCATTTTTAAACTTCGTATCTTATAAATGGTACCTCGAATTTTTGTGAATTTTATATATTTGGAAAGCTCTTTTAATCACCTACGCAACGAGTATAAATAACCATATCAAATTTTTACTTTCGAATAAATTTATAGTTCTCCGAAAAAATAGTTATAATTTAAAGGTAAATTGAAAAAGCTTATGTACTTTTTATATGTTGCCTATATAATGCTCAAATACTTCATTTGATATACTATTAAATTACTAAGAAGAGTCTATAGATTTTTTCTTCGATACGAAAGATTACCTCTGTTTCATTAGAAGTGGTACTTTTAAATTTCTTTCTTTCCATTTTTACCTAATATTAGGCTAAAGTGAAAAATAAAATGAAGGTACCACATTTTATGTAATGAAAAATTAATGTTGCTGACATGCATCACCCATGCTCACTACTTGTAACATTTAAATCCAGTAATGACTTGGTCAAATTCATGGTGGGTCCCCTTGATAATGCTCCCTTCCACGTCCACAGAAGTCGGAAGTGGGAATTTGTATTGTAGGCAACTCCTGCTGGACCCACACCAAAAACATTCGCGCCACTCATGGGGTGGTCGGAATTAGATCAATAGTCTCTGATTATTACTTGACGCCGGTTGGTTAAGGACGTAACTCTCTTATTATTAACGCCGGTTGTCGGTGTACGATCTTACTTACGCCGGTGGTCGGAATACTATCAACAGTCGATTGCCTGTTGATTTTTCTATACATGGATGCTTAGAGGACAACATTGTAGACCGACGAGGACCAAGATCAATTACTATTTTGGAGCCTAGGTGATGGAATGAGGAATCATTGAGAGTAGTAGGTACTCGAAAGCTTATGCGTATATAAGTGCATGTCGGTCATTCGCGTGATAGGTACATGAAAAATTGGAAGCATCATTCGTCATGATCTGAAAAGTTGAGCTTCAAAAAGAAGTTGGAGATCTTGGGTTGCCTTTCACTTGTTATGGAAGAGCACACGTATGTTAACAGCTCTTTTTCATAGAAAAAGACTCGGATAGAAAATGGCATAGAATTCATTTTATCTATTAGTTGAATGAACAATAATATGACTAACAACAGGGACAAGGGTGATCTTTAAGCAGGGAACTCCAGAATAAGCGGTGAAAGGATGAACAGCAAACGATTGTGAAGCAGAAGCTCAATCTTTGTGTGTTGAGAATCTGAAAACGAACTACCATTTTCAATCTAACTTAATTATTTGTTTTCTTCATTCAAAAGCATTTGGGTTTTTTATCTAGAAAAGTTGGGTATCATGTCTTTATTTTCTCTTTTGTATTTGGTGATTAGGTCCATAAATGTATATGGACTGCTGCTTCTCCAATCTTAATCAACGAATAAGATGGTTACTAAACTAATTATTAATTATCATGTTTCTAGAAACTAGATCATTTATTTTCTTTTTTTTTTTTGATCAAAAGAGAAGTTGTATTAATAATAAAGAGAATGTACAGAGTTTCTACCATAAGTAGAAGAAAAGAAAATAACAGATTACATGAAAATTGAGTCCCAAGTATTTAGCACAGAACTTGAGAAATTCAAGTGAACAGGGTGACCTACAACTAGTGACTTACAACATGAAAGTATTGACTAATTACTGTTGGTTCAAGCACTCAGCACTCTACATTACCCGTAAATGTAATCATGGACGGAACCAGGTAATTACAAGTGCGTGCAATTTTCCCACTTGTCAATAATCGGCTAGCTAGCTAGGTTGCCTTCATGCAAGATGCGCATGTCATTTGGCTAATGACCAAAACCTTCATGCATGGTTAATTAAATAAGCTTAGAGTTAGTTGTTCTTGACGACTTATGGTTCGATGGATTTTACACATTTACTTTGACGTTAAGTGAAAAATAATTTGGTTACAACAACATCTATCTCACCATGTCATGACAGGCTGCTGCAAGGAAATTTCTCTCCACAAAACTTGATAGATGGAGGTTAACAGATAGATAGATGATGACAAAGATATTCTCTAATTAAAAATATATACGTTCATCACTTTAGCAGCACTCCAAAGTTCAGCCACACCAACATTCTTACTTGTATGACTAACATTCCGAGGTTAACACCTAATTACAATCACATCAATCAACCACAAAGAATTTCTGTTTTTCAAAACTTAATTAATTCATTCGTTTTCTATATAAACGAACCAACTCTTCACAAACATGATATAGTCATTAATTACCAATCTATACAGCTAACTCGATCTCTTACATTTGGTATTGTATAACTGATTAAGAGATCTATAGCTAGGTATAGAAATGGGTTCAGCAGTAGTTTTCATGGGAGTTTTTATCTTTTTGGCGAATGTTTTCTTTCTTTTCCCCGTACTTGCTCAAGAACCAGGAGGCATAACCAGGCATTACAAATTCGATGTACGTAACTTATTTGCATCAACTAGTTTAGAAATGAAACCAAATAATTAATTTCTTTGAGTAGTATTTGTTTGTAAGATTTGAGTAGTATATGTTTTACTTGGTGTTTTTGCAGATTAAGATGCAGAACGTAACACGTTTATGCCACACGAAGAGCATTGTGACGGTAAATGGACAATTTCCAGGGCCAAGAATTGTAGCAAGAGAAGGCGATCGTTTGGTGATTAAGGTGGTGAATCATGTTCAGAACAATATCACACTTCATTGGCATGGTATTCGACAACTAAGGACTGGATGGGCAGATGGTCCTGCTTATGTTACTCAGTGCCCTATTCGGACAGGCCAAACATATGTTTACAATTTCACCATTACTGGTCAGAGAGGAACTTTATGGTACCATGCCCATATTTCATGGCTGAGGTCTACCTTATATGGTCCTATCATCATCCTCCCCAAGCGCAACGTTCCATACCCCTTCGTCAAACCCTACAAGGAGCTTCCCCCTATCATTTTCGGTATGTATACCCAAACTAATTAGTCTCTTAGCATATGTATTCTATCTGAGTATATATTCATGAATGGTGGCTTCAAATTCCAGGCGAGTGGTTCAATGCCGATACTGAAGCAATTGTTAACCAGGCTGTTTTGACCGGAGGAGGTCCTAATGTCTCTGATGCCTACACCATGAATGGGTTTCCTGGTCCTCATTATAATTGCTCAGATAAAGGTATATACACCAGATAAACATACATCACTAGAATTTTGCTAAAGTTTTGATTATTCTTAAATATGGTTGTGTGATTTGACAGATACATTGAGGTTGAAAGTTGAACCAGGAAAGACATATCTTCTACGTTTGATCAATGCAGCACTCAACGACGACCTCTTTTTCAGCATCGCCAATCACACATTCACTATTGTTGACGCCGACGCTGTGTACATCAAACCATTCGAAACCGATACAATTCTCATCACACCAGGTCAAACAACTAATGTTCTCCTCACAACCAAGTCTCAATACCCCAAAGCCACCTATCTCATGGAGGCTAGACCATATGTCACAGGCCTTGGAACCTTCGACAATACCACAACCGCTGGATTCCTTGAATATCATTCACCACTACTCACTTCATCAAATTCCATCAAGAAACTGCAACTCTTCAGGCCTAGTCTCCCTGCTCTCAATGACACCATAGCTGCCACCAACTTCGCCAAGAAATTCCGTAGCCTTGCGAATACGCAATTCCCATGTAACGTCCCAAAGACTGTACAGAAGAGATTCTTTTTCACAGTTGGTTTAGGTACCCAACCATGCGCCAAAAACCAAACTTGTCAAGGACCCAACGGAACGAGGTTCACAGCCTCTGTGAATAATATCTCTTTCGTACTTCCAACCACGGCTCTTCTGCAAGCTCACTACCTTGGACAATCTAACGGCGTGTACACGACGGATTTTCCTATAAACCCACCAAAACAATTCAACTACACGGGCAACCCACCTAATAACACCATGGTTAGTACTGGCAGCAAAGTTGTGATGCTCCCATTTAACACAAGCGTGGAGGTGATATTGCAAGATACAAGTATTTTGGGTGCTGAAAGCCATCCACTGCATCTTCATGGATACAATTTCTACGTAGTAGGCCAAGGGTTTGGAAACTATAATCCTAATACCGACCCTCAAAATTATAATCTTATCGATCCTGTTGAACGGAACACAGTTTCTGTTCCATCTGGCGGTTGGGTCGCCATTCGATTCCTTGCTGACAATCCAGGTATATTCAATTACACAAATTAATAAGGAATTACCGGTTATCGCCTTTCAGTTCTGGTTCCAATACTAATAGTTGTGTTCATTTTGGTGTCAACACAGGTGTATGGTTTATGCATTGCCATTTAGAAGTCCACACAACATGGGGTTTGAGAATGGCTTGGGTTGTACAGGATGGGAAACTCCCTAATCAGAAGCTAATACCTCCACCTTCTGATCTTCCCAAATGTTAAGCTTTTCATCATTTGACTAACAAAATCGGCGGCTGCAGCAAAGAATATACGATTCTTTCTAACTTCAATTTAACAATTTTAACTTACATTTGCCCATTGTCCATTGGTGAAAGAGTGAGTTTGTGTTTTGTAATATTGTTGTTTTTCTGTATTCAATTGTGTTTGTTCTTCAAGAAATAAAATTAATCTTCTGTTTTCTCTCATAAATTGCATACACTGTCACTAGTCAGGTTAAAGCCCGATTTACGTGCCCTAAACAACTATCACCTGACTATTTTACTACTCATAATTAATAGGCTGGTTTTGTTTTTAGTGAAAATTAAGGAAATTAAGAGAACTAATCATTGAAAGTGGTCCTCACGACAGTTGTCAATAAAAGAAGTGAAGTGAAATTGTCCCCATGACACTTGTCACCAAAAGAAGTAAAATGAAATGGTCCACATGACAGTTGTCATCAAAAGAAGTTAAGAGAAAAGTGGTCCCAGAAAACTAAAGTAACATTTGACTTTCCCAATTAGGAAACTAGCCTATTTTTTGAAACATTTATTTATAGAAACCAGCCTATTATTTAGGAATGAAGGGAATATTATATTAGAAAAAAAATATCTACAATTTTTTCTTTGTTGCAACAACCATCAACAATTATATAAATCTCTCGTTCCATGGTTTAGACTTTACTTTACGTGGAACCTACCTTCCATGGACTAGTACTAATTTTTTTTTTTATACGAAAATAGGGAAGAAAATCCATCTGACACTTCTAACCAGAAGTGTAAGGCTTATACAATTCAGAGATTATGTCTTCTCTCATGTTGAGATGACTAATCAGTTGGATTAAACTATCATTTTTCCAGCTACTTCGAATAATAGATTTGTTACATAAAACTGAAATGTTTACGCTTAGAGCGTTTTGAAGTATGTTCACTAATATAAATGACATTGTTTTGAAATTAAAAAGCTTAGTGGTTGAGTTTCCAAAAATGTTGATGTTCTTGAATCTTTCGATTTTTGCTTTGGCATACATTTCAATTAGCAGCAGCAGGACCGGTTCCAAATCGCACATGAATTCAATGTTGTGTCCACTCAATTCCGTTGCCCACTGAAAAGCCGCCATAATGTTGTGTCCACTCAATTCAATGTTGTGTCCACTCAGCCCAACTCATCTCTGAACCATCCTTCTCCGTTAGGGCTGCACAAGACCCACCCACGATACCCATACCCGCCCGTACCCGTTAAACCCGTGGGTTTTTTGCCCATACCCGCCCGTTGTGGGTGCGGGGTTGGTTAAGAAAAAAAAACCCGCTGTCTGTGGGTGCGAGGTTGGTTTTAGGTCATACCCGCCCATACCCGCCCGAAAAACCCGCTCAATATACACCGTTGATTACAGCTAATCCTTCACTGGCCTTGAGAAGTTGAGCTCGCTCCCTAGACCACCTCTTTTGTCCCTTTCTCCGAGAGACTTCATGTTTTCAATGGTTGTTGGTGTCTTGTGTGTGAACATATCCACAGAGGTGCCAATTTAAGAGCTGGCCTTCTTAACGTTCAGAGGTTTCTTTACCATCAAAAATAAAACAGAAGCGTATTCGATTTGCTATCACTATATTTAGCTGCACGCGTCATGAAATATATTAAAGCGGACTCCATGGATTGTAATCTTGAAATTTCAATGTGGTGCAGTTATTATAGCGAACTCCTCCTCCTCCTGATCAGTATATCTAATTTTTGGATTATATCTAATTATTGCGGGTTTAAGCGGGTTTAAACCCAAACCCGCCTACTCGTAGCGGGTGGGTAACAAAACCCGCCCGCTATTTGTGGGTGCGGGGTTGGTTATGAAAAAAAAAACCCGCAACCTGTGGGTGCGAGGTTGGTTTGAGCTTATACCCGCCCATGTGCAGCCCTATTCTCCGTCGACATAAACCAGCTGTTGATCCAGTCATGACAATCAGTAGTCGTACCTTTAGCATATATCATGTTAGGACAAATTTCACATGTTATATTGTTACATGTTAAATTTGAATCATTGAAACGTTTAAAAGGCGCTGAAAAGAGTATAATTATGTTGCTATTTGTTGGTACACATACAACTTTACAGCTTATTTGTTTGGCCTACAAAATAAAACTATCAGGTCTAGATTGGAAGACAGTCTTTGAAGGACAGGTTCTCAATTATTTTTTCCTAGCAATAAAATACAGTAGGAGTGTTGATCACGAGTACGCGATGATAAGACCAAACAAAAAAAAACAAACTCTTTTATTGGTATGGTGATGGGGAAAGCTCAACTTATAGGAGTGCAGGATGAGTTTCACCCATACCTTAACTGCCCTATATTGATGTGGAGCTAGCATCTATCCTTGGAGAATAGAGATGCATGCATATCTATCACTCGTATTGCAAAGAAGATATGCCAAGCTATATTTAGATGACAGTGCAATGTAACAACAACAACAACAACTTTTTTCCTCACCCTTTGTCCCTAGAAAAAATCACTATTTTTCTCACCTAGCAGTTCAAACAATTTTCGTGTATCCAAGCTGAGCGCTGAATTATCAAATATTCACCCTGACGGGTTGTCCATCCAACAGGTCATCTAACTCAGCATGAAGGAACTAGGTGCAAGAGAATTGGATGTCAAAGATTAGTGCAGTGAACATTTTTAATATAGTCCAGGGGACGTGGAATTCTCTACATGCATGAATGTTCTGTGGCCGTGAATATTGTATCGTCACCATCTCTTGTAGTTACAATCAGAGGCAGTAGAATCTGATGCCAACTTTGATTTGAATATAATATCACAACAACAACAAGAATAACAACTAAATAATTAAAATTAGTAGGCAAGCTAAACTTGAACAACAAATAACAATTAACAAACCATCGCTATCATTTTGAAACAAAGATAACTAAACTTAACATCAGCAACAACCAATATAATAAAAATAAGAAAATTAACTAGAAAATTGGTGTCTGATCAAATCATCACAAGAGAAAGGTACCAGAAATAAAATAAAAAAATTTTCCCGAGCAAAAAGAAATATATCGAAAAGGTGTTTTAAGGAAAAATTTAGCTTTTAAAATGATAAAAAAAATTAGAAAATTAACTAGAAAATTGTTGTCTGATCAAATCATCACAAGAGAAAGTTACCAGAAATAAAAAAACATTTTCCCAAGCAAAAAAGAAAAATATCCAAAAGGTGTTTTAAGGAAAAATATAGCTTTTAAATTGAGCAAAACAAAGTCAGAATTGTAAAGCTAAAATGATTAAATGTGATATTAACTTTGCAACACTCTAAAGTTAGATATTGTCTAGAAGATGGACCCTTGAAAGTGGCTTCTTAACTAAAATGTTCATTTGAAGAAACCAGTTAGCTACTTGGCACCGATTTGATCTCTAGTCTCTTCTCCCTTTTCAAACCATAACAATATTCACCTAACCAACCAAACAATTTTTCAGTTCAACTCATTATATATATCTCAAGCTTTTTCATGATTCTCCATATCAAGTACCTTTCTAAATATCTATCTCTAAAGTGAGACTTAATAGTAGTGCTCATACTGTAGTTCATTGAGCTCAAAAACACTTTTTTTTTTTATCAACATACTTGCAATGGAAACTACTAAAGCTGCAACTTTGCTCCTTGTTTTGATTACTTTTTTGTGGTTTTCACCTGAGCTCGTAATAGCGAAGAACCACGCAGCTTCATCAAGTGTCACTAGACACTACCGATTCGATGTATGTGATCGTTTGCATTAGTTCAGTATGTATAAAGTTTTACGTTTCATTTGTATGCTTATTGTCCTTAACGAATATGTAGTTAATAGTTTGTACTCGTCTTTCTTTATGCAGATTAAGTTGCAGAAGGTGACAAGGTTATGTCACACTAAGACTATTGTGACAGTAAATGGACAGTTTCCAGGACCAAGAATTATCGCCAGGGAAGGTGATCGTGTCGTTGTTAAAGTGGTTAACCATGTCAAAGACAATATCACCATTCATTGGTATGTACCTTTGGCTATAATTACGAGCAGAACCAATTTTATTTTATTTTTTGATCGATGAGCAGAACCAATATTAGATACTAATATCTTGTGATCTTGTTTACAGGCATGGGATTCGTCAGCTTCGAAGCGGATGGGCAGATGGACCTGCATATGTGACTCAATGTCCTATTCAGACAGGACAGAGTTATGTTTACAATTTCACAATTGTTGGGCAAAGAGGAACCCTTTGGTGGCATGCTCATGTCTCATGGTTAAGGTCAACTTTATATGGACCCATTGTTATACTACCCAAGCGAAACGTTCCTTACCCATTTCCCAAACCCGACTTGGAAGCCGTACCTATCATTTTCGGTAAATTATCAAGCCAATGAACTCAATTTTGACACAGATTCATATTCATCAAACTATCATGGATTTAAGGTTTTGATTTTGTTTGTATAATTTTCAGGAGAGTGGTTTAACACAGACACTGAAGCAATTGCAAACCAGGCTATGAAGACTGGAGGAGGTCCTAATGTTTCTGATGCCTACACCTTTAATGGACTTCCTGGACCCTTGTACAACTGCTCTGCTCAAGGTATGCCAACTTAATTCGCTGCGGCTAGCTAAACTTGAAATTCTTACGTAAATTTAAGATTGAAGTTATTGTGAATCCTGTTGCAGATACATTCAGATTGAAGGTGAAACCGGAAAGACATATCTTTTATGTCTTATCAATGCTGCGCTCAATGATGAACTCTTCTTCAGCATTGCTAATCATACTCTCACTATCGTTGACGTTGATGCGTCTTATATAAAGCCTCTCACCACGGAAACACTCCTCATTACTCCAGGGCAAACAACTAATGTACTTCTCAAGACAAAACCTCATTTCCCTAATGCCATTTTCCTCATGGAAGCTAGACCTTATGCGACAGGCCCAGGTACCTTCGACAATACCACAACCGCTGCAATTCTTGAATATGAACATCCCACATCCAAGAAAAACAAGACTACTTCCAATACAAAATCATTTCCCGTTTTTAGACCAACTCTTCCTGAAATCAATGACACATCTTTTGCAACCAAATTTTCCAACACACTTCGTAGTCTAGCCTCTATTCGCTTCCCAGCTAATGTCCCTAAGAAAATCAACAGACGATTTTTCTTCACGGTCGGTTTGGGTACAAACCCGTGTCCAAAGAATCAAATTTGCCAAGGACCAACTAATACAACCAAATTTGCAGCTTCGATGAACAATGTATCTTTCACAATGCCAACCACTGCATTACTACAAGCCCATTTCTTTAACCAATCGAAGGGAGTATACACCACTGATTTCCCTAGTAACCCAGTTTTTCCTTTCAACTACACCGGCACCGCGCCAAATAACACATTAGTTAGCCATGGTACAAAAGTAGTAGTACTTCCTTATAACACCGAAGTGGAGCTAGTTCTGCAAGATACCAGCATTCTTGGTGCAGAAAGTCACCCTTTACATCTCCATGGTTTCAACTTCTATATTGTTGGCAGTGGATTTGGTAATTTTGATTCCAACAAGGACCCTGCCAAATTCAACCTTGTCGATCCAGTTGAACGGAACACGGTCGGTGTGCCAGCTGGCGGTTGGGTTGCGATTAGATTCTTAGCTGATAATCCAGGTGTATGGTTTATGCATTGTCATTTGGAGGTTCACACATCATGGGGTTTGAAGATGGCATGGATCGTCTTGGATGGAAACTCCCTAACCAGAAACTTCCACCTCCCCCGTCTGATCTCCCCAAATGCTGACCACTGGGTCAATAATTTAAACATGTGGAGTGATAATGCAGAACTGTGTAACTCCCCGTGTTTACTGTAGGTGTTATTGTTTATTTTTTTTTTCTTTTTTCAATTTTTTTGTTTGCTTGTTTTGGTTGTTGAATATTTTGTATGATCAGAGATTTATTGGAATTTTCTTAAGTAAGATTTGGCAAACAGTCTGGCAATTTGTGGGAATGGAGTTCATAATCATTTGTCCACTCAACTTTTGCAATTTGTGCCATGTGATGCTCACACCACTTTCAGCGACATTGTTAGACCCACATTTTGTCCGTCATATATAAAACTTCATTCGACATGTAATTATTTCTTATAAGAACATCATCTCTTATTTATATACGATCAGTTAGCAATCCATCCATTTTGAAACTAGATAAATCTGGCAAAAGAATGTGGTGTCCAAGTCTAAAACTAGTGAAAAAGAAACTAGAAAGTCTTGTTATTGATGGAATATTGGAGGAAACTAATCAAAATATTTATCTAAACTATTATAGTTCAACAGATTCTTCTTGCATGGATTCATTTTCGGAAATATTGCTTGTTTAGCGTTTGAATCATGTTTGAATTAAATCACTTTTTACATGACATATGTAACTCGACTGCAATTGTAGTGCTGTTCTTATTAAACCATTAAATTTTACATTGATTTACGTTATATCTCCTCTATAATAATAAACTGATGGCAGATGTGCACTCACTGTAAACTCACCTTCATACGGACCTGTTAGATATACAGATGTAACAGATCTGTTTGCGAGCTTGGAAACGGGATAACATGTCCTGAAAAAGTTTATCTTAATTTAATCTGTGATAACCTTATTAATGGTTAGTTTTAATGGTGTTTGTCTAAAATTCTATCATATCTTGAGCTAAGTTAACTTGTGTTTGTTTGACTATAGAAATATGTTAATATAAATAATTCTTAGCCAACTACTTATTTTACAGAAAAATAACTGTCTAACCCAGGTGAGGATACACGTATTTGGAAGAATACCTTAAACTCACTTTTTTAGCTTCCTAAAATCAAGGAAGGTTTAGTAATCCTTATCCAGGATTGAAATTACAGTGAGACAAACACATTTTAACAGTTATTTACTGGATAACCAACCTAGGATTGGATATCCAGGATACCAAACACATCGACTACTAATAGATTATTTAGTAATCTATTCTTCATCCTAATCCCTTCTGAATAGTCAAAGTAAAAACAAAATATTGACTACTAATACTTAAAAAAAAAAGTAAAAGGAAAAGAAGAAGATAATCCTAAAAATAACCGTATCTCCAGTGTATTGATAATCTTATTTACTTATTTTACCAAATATATAGTTCTAGACAGTTTATTTTCATCAAAACCTAAAATTAAAAGTTTTTAGGGTTATGTGATTTTTGATTTCCTTTGCGGAGAACACAAGGTAATTTTTTTTTTGATGTATACAGTACTTTGATCATGATTTTCTCAGGTAATTCGTTGATTTTAAATCTGTTCTTCTTAATTCGTGGCTAAGGAAAAAGACTATCAAAACGAACAAAATGGAAGCATGGATGAAAGAATTGTTACAGAGTGAATATTTCGGCGCATGTCTTGATCATCAAAATACGAGAAAAAACGAAGTAAATTTATTTTGTATTGATTGTCGTAAACCTATTTGCCAGCATTGTATTTCTTCTTTTGGGCTACATTCTCTTCATCGAAGTCTTAAAATAAAAAAATATGTTTATGGGGGTTTGGTTCGGATCCATGATATGCACAATTACTTCGACTGCTCCCAAGTTCAAGTATGTTCTTCATCTCAGTATTCTTATCTTTTAATTGATTTCTTTTTTTTTTTTTTTGCTGGAAAACATCATTAATTCGTGTATTTTGATCTTATGTAGCCTCATTTGTTAGGTGGTGAAAGTGTCTTATTTTTGCGTACTCGACCAGGACCAATAGTTAGACGATCTAACCTAATCAACGACAATGGCGCTTATTGTAAAGTGTGTGATAGAAGTTTAACTGATCACTGGAGTAAATATTGCTGCATAGAATGCAAGGTAATTCATCAAGCAACCTGAACCCTTATGATTTATATTATTAGCAAATAGGAGTAGTAGTTAACAAAATTATTCATTGTAAATTACAATTGCAGATTTCAGATTGTGAGGATATCTCTAAAGATTTTGAACAACAATGTCGACTCTAATGACGAGGATTACAAATCGAGGCATAACAGGTCTAATAAAAGTACGATCACTTCAATCAAACACTTGTTACATTATAGAAAGGAGTCTAATAAGATCGCTCTATTTTTCTGTCTACTGTTTGACTACTTGCTACTTACATTACCTATAGCTTATAAGATTTTTTGAGAATGCTCGACCTTGGTAATTCACAAAATAGTCTGCTGTTATCTTATATGAACGTTCTGGAGTATAATACATATGACATGTGATGGTCACACCATTTTTGTTAAGATTTAAGACGCACATATATGACTACAATAGGAAAACTTTGATACCATTTTCGTGTCTGGTAATTGTATTTAGAGCACTTGTATACCTGTCTATATCTCTTTTTTTGATAAGAGATTAGTGGAGACCTAATGAGTTCTTGCACAGAAGAAGCAAGTGGAGAAATAAAAAAGAAATGGAATATTGGCGGAAACTAACCTATAAATTATTAAGATTGTGATTGGGAAAGTTAAGAAATAAAAGATTAGCCGAAGATAATCAAAAAATAAGTATGATTTTTAGCATGTGAATGTGGTGGAAGACGCAGCAACTATGAGTTTACGAACTAAACTGTTGAGTGCACCCAACTATCAGCTAGTATATTGGATAGGAATGTCTGGAGTCTTGTTGTTTGCCCAATTTGCTTTGGCATGGACTTGAGCACGTGACCTCCGGTGAGAAAGGTTATTACATCAATCCACCCGACCACTAAGTTGTATTTGGTATTTTTCATACTAAATTATAACTTAGACTCAGACTTGGATCTTTATCATACTATTAAGGCATTGCTATACTCATGGCTATAAGTTTGGAGTTTCCTCCAAGTATTCTTATTCTTGTAGGTGGACATTAACAAAAAGAGTTACTACTCCCGTTTAACTTAACTTTTATTTAGCGCACCATTATCTATAATTTTGCAAAAATTTAACATTTTTTGCTTATTATTATTGTAAATTATCAAAAATTTAAGTATATTTCACCTTATAAAAGGCCCTAAATTTTTTTCTCGCACAGGGCCCTTCTAGGCACATGATCGGCTCTGTGTTTTCCCATTGAGCTTATGTTGTTTGGTCGACCGGCCGATATCTTCCCATAATATTTTAGCCAACATGTAAATTAGTCAGGGATCACACAACCTGTATTCAAATAGCCATGTTATGATATCGTGTTTAGTTAGCTAGGTCATAGTAACGGGGACACACGACCGAGTGATTATCTGGTGCTTGAGATCATGGTGTTTTGTCGGTTAGGTCAAATTAGTCAGGGACTATGACCCCTGCTGTGGATAGAAATTCTAGGGTCCAACGTAGTATTCATTAAAAAATTAGTTGTGATTTGGTTGAAATCTAGAGTTTAAGCGTATAAGTTAGCCAAGATCACATGTTCTATTCGTCGGGTCAAATTGGTTGTCGTGGCCCCCTTGGATGATTTTTGAAATTAATATTTGTTTACCATCAAGGTTAGTCGCTTTTAATTAGAAACTTAAGTTAGATGAGAAACCTAAATTAGTCTTGCTTAATCACGACTAAGCTAAAGTTAGTCTAGCTTTGGCCCAGGCCACGACATAATCAATGTCGTCCAAAAATAATAAAATCTCAGCCGCATAAAATGTGAATAAAGTTTGGACGCTCCGATTTGTCTCAATCACTGCTACTCATGACCTATTTTCAGGCGCCTGATTTGTTGTTATTGTTTTCTGGATGAATATAGATACCACCCAAGTCTACGACCCGGGGAAGTTCAGTTTTAAAGTTACCAATACACATAATTATGTAAGCATATGATCATTTTTATATTACAACATCATTTCGCATTTAGTAAGTGCCCGTAAAACTCAAGAAAATAGCTACTTATATTTTAACAATATAAACATTATAAATCATATCCCGAAGCTACGTTTCAATGAAAATATCAGTTGCAACATTCATTTATTACAAGAGTACAATCAGTTCATTTTCCATCCACATCCACATCAGTACTGAATATCTATGCTTATTACTATTGGATCTGAAACAAAAATGATAAATTGACTCAAGAATTCACTTTGGAAACTCCCGAAGCACTAATAGAGATGGGTCCATGCTAAATTTTTTGGATGGTGCGACCCACCCTCTGTTAGTGCTTTGGGATTTCCGAAATGAATCTTTTGGTCAATCTAGAACTGCGCCATTAATGAAATGGCCCGTCTCCTTACAAAGTGAGAATCCCAGTTCTCATGGAAATGCCAACATGCATTTTATGCAATGATACAAACTACTCCAAGTAGCTACTTAACAATCAAAACTTCAGTTAAGTAAGAAAAGTAGGGTGTTATCCAAAATTTATGCCATACAATTACACCGTGTGCAGACTCAAACCTGACTGAAGTATTATATTTTAGATTTTTGGCGACCCATATAGTTTCACCGTACGTAAGTCACATTATCATAGTCGCCAGATTTTGCTGCAAGCTACCTCGAGAGATGTTTTCTTACTTTAGTCAACTTCGTTGTGTTAAGAAATCTCAGCTGAAATTTCACCACCTTTACAAATACAGTTCAAACCCAATTTAATCTCTTGATTGATGTGTGCCTACCTCCAAGAACCCCCTGCCAAAATTATTTTTTCCGTCACCTCTCAGAACTAAATATAGAACACCAAAGGTGTCCTGTCTTGGTAGTAATGCAGAAACTAAATTAGATCTAAAGATTTCGAAGAATAACAGAAGCTATGATTAGGAAGAAGGAAGAAAGAGATAAAAGATAACGGGTTTGGATGTTGTTAGAATAAGATCCATGTGTCATTTTAGGAGTGGCTAAGACAGAGGCACAGAAGGGATCCCGAGACAGAGGGTCTGCACCCAGAAGGCTATTCTAATTCATTAATGATTTGAAGTTACATAATTATTAAGAGTCTAACTATCTCTTTGCATATCTTTATCGCCGAAAAGAGTTAATTCTTATGTGCTCGGTTATGTGGTCAGTTATTTTAAAATAATTTCAACTTTCTACGATTTTCTATTAATCTTACTATTTATTTGTTTATTGGCTAAAATAATTTCCTCTGCTAGTCATCCAAAATAGAATAAAATAAAAGTACGAAAATACAACTTGACAAAGTTGATGTTGATCACCTGCAAAACTGGAAACTGAAACTCCAGTTGATTCTGCAATTAAATCAAACTCACCCTGATTTAATTTGTAGTGATACTCCATTTTGCATCAATCACAACTTATGTAAATTGTGTGGATCCTTTGAATTCACTAATGAAACGGCAGTGGAACTACATTGGCAGGGCATTGAGTCAAATAATATAGAGTTCCCTCCACTCCAAAGTCATCCACTGAATTACATTATGAGGCCACTTTATGCAAGTGTTGTTATATCTCAATCTGTTGACTACCTTGCTAAGTACAACATGAAAGAATAATTGTAGGATTTAGGGCTAAGATTATACTATTCGCAATTTAGAAGCAACAATTCTACGTTTACTGATTCTAGGATTGCAGATGTTTAGTGAAGCTGATGAAGATGAGGTTTCTGCCACTGGCTATCAAGATCATGAAGTTCCTAGCACTATGTCATTGACGCTTGCAGTTTCATCCTTGTATTTAGTGGTATACATCTTCTATGGCTATGAGGAAACTCGGAAAAATTCACATTATGGGGGTTATGACTGGTCAATAGATTCTTCATCCTTGTTATTTTGCAAACTATCCACGTCATTTTCACCATCTAGAGAGATAGTTCATCAAATAAGTATATATGAAATAGCAAGCCGTAAGAAGTTTCTTATTCTCATCAGGTCCACACAGTGATGATCGTCATGTATCTATCAGTTATTTCATTAATACGACTTAATAAACAATTTATCCTTGTGGTTATTTCACGCTACCTAAAATTTATTCAGTTGGATGCCAGTGACACACGCACTACGGTGGCAATATTAGAAGGTTTTCAAAGTTCAGCTCCAATAAGTATAAAAATACGTGAGCAAAATGAACGATAAAATGAAGATACAAAGTGATACATAGTGTTATGTAGTGTACCATTGAAATTAAAGATATAGGCTTCCACGACGACATGATTGGTCATGGAAAGCTCAAAAATTGAAGCTTGCTCCATAAATTCAGGATTTTTTGTTTTTCCCTGCCCTAATGCAAAGATAACCATGACAGTGCTTATAACAACAAAAGAATGTGCGTAGATAGTGGAAAATAATGTCTTTTTGGTGCTCGGATTTTGTATGCAAATAATTTCCTCACTGAAAAACATTTCCAATGAATCAGACGGAAAATATAATATAATTTCTTAAATGAACTATTACAACATTAATATGAATAAAGAGTAGTGCTAAATTATCCACTATTTCTGGCCAGATTAACATGGTAGTTGATGTTGAAAAAGAGATACAGGCATTATGTTCGTATAAATCATCCCACTTCACCTGCGAAACCACACGATTTGAAGAATTATGCGATAAACCGAAGAAATGAAACTTACTTGGATCATATAAATACAGCCTCGCTCTCCAGCAGCCTCTATTTGGTAATAGAACCACAAAAAAGTAAGATATATCCATCTCCATACTATAGTTGTTGGCAGTTGTACTCTATAACTGTTTTTACTAATATATGTGGGAAAACATTCAGCATCATGACAGTGAATTTCAATAATCATTTATGAAAAAGAATTCACAAAATCATGAATGAGATAAAGCAAGCATAACTATCTGATGTTACTCATTTACTTTTTTACAGTAACGTACCACTAACTAATAAAAGTATAAGACCTAATTTTTGAAACTCACAACAATCGTGAAAATATCTGATGCGCTAGTTTACTTACTAAACAACTCAGGCTTCGTAAAAATACATGTATAATGAGCATGACAACATCACGTGGGTATCAAGGATTATTTCAAGGCATATGGGTTGCCATTCTCATATACGTGTAACTCTACGAAAACTTAACCAATAAAACATTACAAATGACCAACTTGATTGGTTACACTTACGTTGCCCTGGTAGAAGATAATTTGAGGAACTCTGCAGTTAGTCCCCAACTTAGACTGTTCATCAAAAACATTATTAACCACACCATAATAAACTTTTTTATTATAAAAGATCATTCAAATTCGTATCCATTTCATCAGTATCAGTGGCCAGGTCGGTTCCTTCCCTTTTACTTCTTCTACATCTTGAAACTTTATTCCCTCAGACAATTCAAATTTATAGAAATTATCCCGGAAATAAAAAATCTCTATTTAATCTATAGGACCACCATGTCTAACAAATCCCCTACGTTGGTGGCAGTTTATGGCACCATTATATTTGAAATTTAGTGGGTCAGTGGAAGTTAACCTACCTCGACAGAACTAATCTGAGATCAACAATCAAACCAAATATGTGTATGATAAAATCGTAGAGAAAAAGGGATTCACAGTAATACGTTGATTAGGCGAAACAAAATTTTGCATGTTCTGATAGGAGTATCTCTCCCTGTTGATGCTTATACGGAAATTGGATTACTACTTAAAAAAAAAAAATCCTAGACGTAAAGTTGAAACAAAGTTTACCTTGATGAATTAGAGTGCATTTACAGTTTGATCAATTACGCTAGTCGTATATGGATGGAACTCACCTCAACTGAATTATAAAGTCTTCTAAGAGGTTATAAGTAACATTCATGCACCAATCTTAAAACAAACTTGATTAGAGAGCACATAGAAAACTTTTGCCCTCTTTCTTGTGCAAATACACCAACAGATGCCAAATCTGGTTGAACGAACAGTAACCTTGGGTCCTGGAACTTGACAAAAGAGAGCCTTCGGAGAATCAACAGTCTGGTAAATTTTTTGCTACATTTCTGCCAATAGACTCAACAGTCTGGTACATTTCTGCCAATGTCATAGAAGGTTTATGCCATCTGTGGGAATCGAACCCACAACTGCATGGCTAAAACCATGTGCTCAACCTTTTGAGCTAAGATAGCAACTACACTTGGATCTGTTTGTCTAAAAGATTTATATTAAAAAGAGATTGTACCTTACACCCTGCTCCCTGCTCCATGTACACTAATTTGTACCTGACACCCTGCTCCATGTACACTAATAGCAGGTCTGAATTCTATATTGCAGCGTTAAAGTCCTCAGTTCACGTTACCAAATACTTATTAAAAAAACCTCATCTAAAGCTAACCTTGTCATCTTTTCTTACTTAGCTTGTAGAATGAAAACACAAACCAATATGATGTCACCAATAAGTGCTCACAACGGCATGCATTACACAATAAGGAGATTCTTAGATCGGAAAAAGGCATCCTTAAGAAATGAAAGAACAATGAAACGCAAGTGCCTAAAAGTCAGACGGCATGTAAAAAAGAAATTCCACACTGGTCATAATTTAGAATTAATTATTACTATTCTAAGATGATATTTTAAAATAGCTAACCTAGTATTTTATTGATCCAAGTCTATATGTAAATAATTAGGACCAAAATATAAATCAAACATATAAATACAAAGAAATCAAAGATGGTACCAATTAAAGACTACAAATATAGCAAAAACTGAACTTTTACCTAAGAATTAGAATGCAATGGAAAACCAAGCTCGAATAACTCAATATATGGAAACGTAACTATGTGATGAAATATACAAAAGTCAGTTATACTGCTCGAATATCATCTTAACACTATCTTGATTATCAACCCGTAAGCATGGTTT
Source organism: Papaver armeniacum (assembly GCA_023531295.1). NCBI lineage: Eukaryota > Viridiplantae > Streptophyta > Magnoliopsida > Ranunculales > Papaveraceae > Papaver > Papaver armeniacum. Next base: position 270,834 of record JAJJWW010008069.1, on the reverse strand, counting down.
ATCTGAGTGAAAAATCTTACTATATGTCTCTATCAAAAGCTCCAGTAGTACATTGAGCTTCCAACATATTGAAATGTGAATAAAAAAGAATTATTTTAAACAAACCTTAAACTGAAAAGATGATGTCGCTATGGCTAAATTATGCTTAATCACCTGGTGGTTCAACTATTTTTTTATCTCTTTTTCCAAGAAGATGGACTTGGATACAAAGCAATAAAGCCATACTTCGTCATACGTTAAGCTTCTTTCAAAGAAGTCGCCGAAAAGCCAAGTGAATCAATTGTATTTATTACACCTTTGGTCATGCACTAAAATACAAAGCTGATTCATAAATATCAAAAAAACAAACATAAGTGTCAAAAATAGTTACATAGGTGAGAGACTTACTGTCACTCAAAGGCATCTTATCAACAATATCAACATAATCCTGAAACCATTGGCATCTACTAATCTGATTTCTAATGTTCTGTTTTCAACAAACTGAATAAAGAATTAGCTCCAGAAGCTCCATTCTCATCCATAATGGACACAATGTGAAACAAATTTTCCTATACTGAGAGCCAAATATTACCCCATGTACAGAAGAGGATAAAAAAGCACATAACCAAGAGTACATTCTTTATAAACAACCTATTGTAATCAAAACTTAAAACCCACTGCAGTGTAATGGAAATTAAGGACAATCAGCATTTCTAAAGCTGAATTTTAACCATTTATGAAAAACTGAATTTTGGCTAAATTAAAAAGTTCTCGAAACTGGAAATTTCGTGATCAAATACATACCTTATGGGATTGTTGCATACTAATGCTGCTCCAACACACTTTATAATTATGATACCAAGGTTTTCATTCTCCAGATGCTGATAGTGCAGCTGCTGGAGTGTCACAGATGTACATTTGCAGGTGTCTGGGTATGAATGGAGGTTAAAGTTAGTATAATATTTAAGATCAAGCTTTCTCGCATATTCTGTGTTTCAGAGGTAACCTCTTTTACAAATGTGGAACACCCTAGAGTCTAATATAATGTTTACGAAAAAGTACAACATGTACAAAGTGTATGAGAAGTAGGAGGCAGCAGGAAAATTACCTTCAAGTCAGCAGAAAGTTAGTGGTCTGACACCCATCGCTATTGCTTCTACTTCCCGATCTCAATCCCTGTGCCAGTAAGAGTCACGAGTCAAGTTGTAGTTCGAATTAGGAATTAGGAATCAATACTTCCAGACAACATATGTTCACACCTAATCTGCCTATAAGTCAGAAAGTTGGCCTCATGCTAGCCATGTCACTGATAGCTGCAAAAAGTGCATCCTCAATGATCTACAATATAATTAGACTGAAGCTAGCATTGTATTGTAACCTATATGTGTTGGCATACCAATTTGGATACACAAACACCACTTCAAAAGAGGTCAAAAGAGGTCCCTATGCCGCTTTGTGAGGATATGCATAAAAGTTTTGACATCTCTCAAGAAAAAGAACATACCAACCATTTATGATACAATACAACTATTAATGTGTTTACTGTTTTAAAAATTAAGGTTATTAACTCGTGCCTTTCGTAAGCCATGTCTGTTTGCCATGCTCACATAGCTGAATAAAACGATTGGTTTTGAAAGACAAACCCCAGTAATATTTCGAAGAAGATGCATTTTACTAACCTTAATGATATTGTATATGAACTCATCATCTTCCGGTTCATCACCATAAGCCTCTGGTTGTGTTATACGGTTTCTCGGATGTATATATTAATGATTAGTTTTCTCCATTTCCCCATGGATGACACACTCTCAGCAGCAAGCTATTCAACGTACTCAAACTGACAATCAACATATCCCAGCACTTACATAGCCCTGCAGGGCACAATTTTATAGTATAAACAAAAGTACTATAACACAATTAATATAATTTTAGTATGAAAATACCTATCTCCATGGTCCTAATCTGACGAGTCTTGATATCCTGCAGTATAAGGACAAAGGCAAAGAACCTGAGATGATTCCTACGACATTGGGAAAACAGAAATTACTAATGAAATTTTCATTGCAATCCACTTCTTAAAATAACAATAATTTACCTAAACCTGCCAAAAGCAGACAAATTTAACAATTAAATAGAACTACTTGAATGTATACCTAAATTCCTCTTAGCTTGAGTAAACGACTCCTTGAATCCAGACGGTATTTGGATTACCCTTGCGGATTTCCATGCATAAGAAGACAATAATATTGCAGTTGATGATTTTGAACTGTCTTATTGGCTTTATTTGTCTTTGCATGTGAAAGGGATATCAACTGTACTTGTTGAAGTATGCTCCAATAATGCTCCAGTTTACCCTCTACATAAAAGATTTGATTAATTCCCCCAATAGAACAAATTACAGGTGAAACAGATCTTGTTATTCATATTTTTTTGGTTTGTTGCAAGAGCACTATTCCACCCTTAACAATAAGACCACCATCCACTTCTGTTATTGTTTCATTATTACTCAAACTTACAATGAGTTGTTAGACTGTTAGTTGTGCCTCAGTGTGTACCTGCTGGTACATTCGGTATCATGCTAAAATAGTAAACCAAGGAAATAGAATGACACAATGTCAGATTACAAAATAATAATGATTACAGTTGACATCAACACTCAGAAAAAGACTCAATGTATTAAGAAGACATACCTGAAAGAGGTCTGTTGGAAGTGTTATCAACCTATAGGATAATAGCTGGCCTTCCAGTATTACACAAAATGTCACGGTTGCAAACTTGTTTCGCATAGAAACTGCGAAAGCGGATTTATTTCCAATTAAATGCCAACAGTTTACAACCTGGAAGAAAAGACCCATGTAAAGATAGCTGCAGATTACCATCATGACTCGCAATAGCAAATTGACCAATAACTTTGTTCCCGCCCTAAATCTCCCAGCAACCAAAACATATAAGAAATAATAAATCACCAAATATGAAGATATAAAGTTACAACAATCAAATAGTCATTAATAAAGTGAAACTTAATTGAACTGTGAATTACAAACAATGAAACATAAATTCTACAATACGTTCTCTTAAACACAAAAGCACCAAATCCAACATAAGTGAAGTGAATCACATGAGAATGCAGAGAAAAGTTACCATTTTTTGTAGATAATACTAAAGTTACACCACCAAAAGAAAATCAAATCAAAGGAGAGATCTTAGAAATCCTTGTTAGAAATTCCCAACTCCCAGGAAACAAATAGTGCAATGAAGAATAGCTTCTTGTTAAACTGGTGGATATAGTCAAAGCTTCTTGTTAAACAAATAAAGTGAGAGTGAATGACTGATCAACCAATAAGACACCTTTTCTATGATGGGACTTCCGCATATTCAACTTAACTACCTATCTGGATGATCATACTACGGATTATCAAGACACTAACTCACAATCTTTTCTGGATAAAAATTTAACCCTAAGGATCATAGATTAAGCAATAGAAAAACAAAAGGGTATTCAACAAATGCGTACCTTATTAAGTGAAGTATTCTGATTGATCTGGTGGAAGAAGAATCAAAAATACAATCCAAATCCGCAACCTATTACATATCAAACGATAAATGATAAATCCGAATTAGGAATTTTTCGTCAATAAATCAACCTAGAATACCAAACACGTGAATTACAAACTCAGTAAACATGATGCATTACCTAACATATTATTTTCGTCCTCCCCCGAATACTTTTCATTAGCTTGAATTAAATGGAAATTTTAAGAAAAAAAAAAAAACACAATTAGGGTTTGTAACTTCGAGTCAACTTAAGAATAAAAATTAGGATGCAGTTAGATCAACGACAAAATCAAAATTTAGAATCCACAAAATCATACAATCCCATTGCTAATTACGATTAATACGTTAGATTTTGAATTCGAACAATCCCCATTACCCTAATTTAAACACCATCAGCAGCTCCAGACGAATCCTCATTGACAACTACTACATGGTTCGAACAATTCCCGTTACCCTAATTTAAACACCAGCAGCAGCTCATCAGCATGGAGATAAGATGATATCATTGAATGAATCAGGGTATGTTTGGTTTCATAGATTTGGGATTGACGCAGGGTTAAAGAGAAAAACAAAGAAGTGGAGAAGAAGAGATTAGGGATACTTTTCTCAATCGCGATTAGATTGAGATAAAAAGAATGTATATTGGAGGAAAAAAGAGAACGCAAGCTTTCCCAACCGTCCATGTAAAAACCCAATCCGGAGATTCCCGACCTTCGGATCGGGGTCCCCATTCAATGTCGTCCGTCTGATAGCCTAGGCTATCATGGACATAAACCTCATAGGTTTTTATAACAATGACTGTTAGTGGAATTCCACTATTTGTTAAAGACTATATTCTTTGATCAAATGCAAAGAGGAAGCAAAAAGAAAAAATTGGAGACTGATAAATGAAATATGGGAGGAAACTAATTGAAAGGTGATTAATGTTAGAATACGGGCATCCAACTCAAAACCAATTGGCAATGAGTGGAGAGGCCCAAAGGATTATAAACCGCAGGATCTTAGGCTGCCCAGACAATGTGGGACTAATAATCTCAACACTCCCCCTCACGTGTAGCCTCGTTAGGTCTAACATGTGGACAATTAAATCGGGTGACGCGGAGTAAAGGCGCGGTCAAATGACTCATCGCAAATAGCCTGCTCTGATACCTAATAAGATTTTTAATTTGTTCGTTGTAGTAGTAAAAGGGTTGTCGTTCACTCAGATGTTGTTGAGATTAAATTAAAAGGTTCAATGAAAATAATAAAAGAGAGAGTCACTGGGTCTAGGATTCCACCGCCTTCATATAAATAGGATCAATTATTTATTCTTTAGCAATTATCGCTCAACAAACAAAACAACTAAGACTCTTATTTTTGCCAAGGTAGATTCTCCAAATATTAGTTATAAATCGTAAGCATGGGACATCAAACATCTAAGCAAGCATGACCCATCTAATAAAATGATAACTAATTTTTTCAAATTATAAAACAATTTAAAATAAATGCAAAAGTCATATAAAGAATAAAATAAATTCACCCATGTATGAAATTCGGCTTCCTCCGTCGACCCAGTGTAGGGGTCTAGTTTCTCATGATAAAAACACACTCAAAAATATAATTCATAGCTCAAATGGCGTTTTTATTAAAGAAAACTAATAATTCTCCCCAAACTCTCGATAGCCCCTCTATGACACCGAAACAACCTTTATATACTCGACATGACCAAGAATATCCCTTCATTACTTGAAATCTTCTCCATTACTCGGCATTAGCTCGGAATATTTTTCTTTCCTTTTTCCAAAATTACGGAGATTTTCCCCATCTTCTACACTAAATAGGTCATGTCGAATCTTTCCATCAGTGCAAAATATACTCCCAGGAATATTATCTGAACCAAAATTATTTGATTTAACTTCAAAATATCTTCTTTCCTGTTTTCTTCAAACCGAAAATATATCCTTCCTTTTACGAAACAAAAGCATTTACCGCCATTGTTTTGATGCGAAGAATCAATACCAATGTAATTCCAACCAAATCTCCTCGACCAAATCTCTTCTAAAATCTTCCACATAAATCCGTTAATATCTCAAGAGAATATACGGCCATGTTTGAATGTAATCTTCCTTTTTCTTCAAAACCAACCATATTACCATCCCTTAGTAATTGAGGTGTCCCTTAACCAACATTGAGAGTCCGAATAACATGTGTCCTCCGGGGTACAAAAACCACTTTTCGAGCAACTTTCTCCATAAGAGTTTATTTCACAAAAACACCAACAAACAAGTTTATTAGTGATAAAATGAGTCCCAGCTAATGTATTTATGGGTGAAAATGCGTCGCACTTTCGTGCTCATCAATACCATGTTAGAATACGGGCATCCAACTCAAAACCAATTGGCAATGACTGGAAAGGTCCAAAGGTTTATAAACCGAAGGATCTTAAGTTGCCCAGACAATGTGGGACTAATAATCTCAACAATTAAGAGCGTTTGTATGCGGCTGTATCATTGGGTTACTGGTTTCAGTAATAGTCTTTTTTCTTCTCAAGAAGTGGGGTAGTCTTTAGTTCGCATGACTGATGGATGATTTTTCACCGGAGCTATTTATTTTTTTTCGAAAAAGAGGATAACCTCATTGTATTGATAGTAAAGAACCGTATCTTCCATATGGAGAATTACGATAAATCATTACATTTTCATTCCAATTTTGAATGATTAAAAAAGATAAAATAGCCCATAGGCTTTGATCTAACCAATTGTGCTTAATGGCATATTTGTTACAAAAAATACTGACTATCTTTCCATTAAATAATCGAGATCGCATAACTAAAACGAAGTCCTTAGCTATGAAATTTATGTCAAATTTAGTGTTGTTGCCAAAGTCTGCACTGATCTTGTATCTTTGTTTTCTGGCTTCCGCATACTTTCCAATTAGCAGCAATATAGTCGGCTGTGAATCACTTCTGAAAGAGATGACGTGTCCACTCCATTCCATTGCCCATTTGAAAGACGCATCCGCTCCAACCTTTTCTAGCTCATCTCTGGTAGTACAGTCTGCATGCAGTCCTCTGGCTTCTTTGATTATCCCTGTATGATCAAATAAAGTTAGTCCAATTCCAGATTTAGCTGTTGAGTTCATCATTGTTAGCGCAATATTAATTTTCAGGTTCATGGATCCAGTACATTCATCCAACTGATCATGAGTAACCTTAATCACCTCATCATTCTTGGGGTTATAGTACAATGATTGCATAATGTTATAACCTGTTTGATTTACAGACTTATATCCATTAATGAATTTAATTATGTTGTTTGCAGTAATGGCACTGTTTTGGCTTTTCTTTTGGAAGGTAATGTCACACCTAGCCTTCCATATATGCCAAATGATAACATTGCACAAATTTTCCAATCTATATCATACCCTCCTCTATCTGGATTTTCAAAACAGTTGTTTAACCAATCATGGAAATTTGTTGTTCCATTTGTAACATATTGCATATCATAGTTAAAATGCATCCAAACTTGCTGAGCATAATTACATAGCAGAAACAAGTGAGTGAGAGTTTCTTGACCTTCATTACATAAATTGCACTTGGTGTTTATATTTGGGATGATAGCTGCCACCCTCATACTATTGGGGAGTATGGAGTGAGCAGCTTTCCAAATAAAATTCTTAACAGATGGTGATGTTTTCATCTGCCAATTGTTTTTCCAAACGTTGTTTGTAGTACCACTAGAATTTATATGACTATATAAGGAGTTCACAGTGAATGTACCTTTCTATTTTAGAGTCCAGTGAGGTATATCTTTTTTATCATCTGCAAAAATACTTATATTCCTAACTTTCTCTACAATTTGACTATCAAAACAGCTAACCAATTTTTCTATATCCCAAGTTTTGTGAGGAGTGAACAAATCGCTAACCTTGTTTAGTCCACAGAATTTGTATTTCTGGTTTCCTAAGAGGTAGCTCTGTTTCTGGGATCCAAAAATCATCTTAGATGTCAATACTAGAGTCATTCCTAACTTCCCAGAAGCAATATTTTTTGATTTGATTAATGCCAGTTAATAGGCCTTTCCATATCCAACTATCTCTGTAATTAGGGGTATTACCTAAGCCCAATATTGTTTGAAATCCTTCCGTGAAGTTGCACATTTGAGGTGCCAGTCTTTGAGGCACGGGCCGATAGGCCAAAATGGCAAAATCCATCGGTAAGGTAAAAATCACGCGACAATATGTGCTGACGCACGATGTTGAGTTCACACCTCACGCAAATTTTACAGTCACGGATTGCAGAGTGTAAAATTATGAAAATCATTCAATCTTATTTATGAAAATTATGAAAATCACATGTAGCTATAGTGTTATTTCCTATAGAATTTTCATGTCTAGGTCTGTTTAGCAATCTTATTTATATATAATGAGTTAATTATTCTAAATTCTCGTTTCAATCATTGAAACATCTTTAGAAGACGACAATAGCTGTCTCACACAAACTATTAGCTTATAAGTAATTTTCAAGTGATCGAATGATCAATACGAAACTTTCCGAGTCGACATCAAATGACTGTCTCACACTAATCATGTAAGATGCTTCAAGGCAATTTTGACATGATCATCTTTTGACTCATTATTTAGTTTCCAGCAAATAAATTGTTTCCAACTAAACTCGTCAAGTATAATGATGAACATAGTTAAAGCAAAATGCTTTCCAACACATATTTCGAGAAATATATAAATGGTTTTGCACGACTAAAAACAATGATAAAGAAACCAGAGAAAAGTTGTTATGAGCAGAAATGCTTAGGATGTTGGCGGAAGCTAATCAATATACTTAATCAACCATAGTACCAAAACAATATGTGAATTCAACAAAATTTCGTCGAGGATTAAATTGTTGAGGATTAAATTGTTCAAAGTATGGATATTCAATCATAGTTTCAAGTTTATTTGTATTCTTTCTTATCAACAAAAGTACGAAAATGTTTTGGTCTTGTTGAAAATTCTGTAATGTATCAAGAATCTCCGTTAAATAGGCAGGCCTTCAAAACTTCAATTATTTTTTTTTGGCTACAATAAAACCTTAAAAGTTAATTCTGACCTAAAATTGAATCCTGTTTTGGAACCATTTTTTGGGAACCAGCCTTTTTTTTTTGGGGACCATTCTTTTATTTTGGGTAAGATATTAGAAGTAAATCTAGGTCACCCCTTATCTAGATATTTATTAGAATACCTAAAGTACCCTCTGATTATTTTTGGGTAATGATTAGTTAGTGTTAATATTAGTTAGTGTGATTAGTGAAATGATTTTGAATAAAGATTTGAGATTAAAAAAATCAGATCTTTAGAAAAGTAGTAGAATTATTGAGAGGGTAAAGTTAGAGAAGATGAAGAAGAAAAACATGGAAAATAATTTTTTTTTTTGAGTTCATTGAATCTTCATTTCCTTCCTCTCCTAGAGTATATGTCAATCTTCACAATGATCCGGATATGAATTATTTCTTAGATGGTGAATGTATTCTTCCCCAAAGCCAATCTCAAGATGAAAACGATGGATTTTACCAACCACAAACGGAGGAAGACTATTTGGGTACCCAGGTATGCTCTAAACTTATAATGTTGGTTGAATTGGTCCAAATTTTCAAAAAAATGTGACTTTGTTAAGTAGATTTGGGCTTGTTCGGTTACCTTTTCAAGAACATGTAACCGAACTCATCTGAAAGTGTAGTTCGGTTACTTTTTCTATACACGCAGGTTGCAGAACTCTCCACTAATTGAGGTTTTTTGAAGTTCGGTTAACGAACATGTTACCGAACTTTGTAAATAGAATTTCAGTGTTATGTTTGATTTGGCCGAAATGTAACCGAACTTTAGGGTCTATAAGTTCGGTTAGTTCGCAACCAATAGCTAACCGAACTTACGTAAAATAATATTTCACATTAGTGTATAAAGTTCGGTTGGTTCGCAAAATTCATACCAACGAACTATCTAACCGAACTTATGTACAATAAAATTTGACTTAGTATACGTAAAGTTCGGTTAGTTGTCAACTTGCTTTACAAACCGAACGCTGAGTTCGGTTTTCCAGATAAAATTATCATGTAACCGAACTCCACATGTATGCAATTAGCCAAGGTTGTAATATGAGTAGAGTTCGGTAGATAGTTTTAAAAAAATTTGCGAACCAACCGAACAGAGTTGGAAAAGTTCGGTTAATTGATAACTCAACATAGTGGGCAAAATAGCACAGTTCAGTTATACTGGATTTTTTTTTTTTTTTTTGTAATATGGGTAGAGTTCGGTTACTTGACAGTTTCAATTTTTTTGGCGAACCAACCGAACAAAGTTGTAAAAGTTCGGGTTAAATGAAAACTCAACATAGTGGGCAAAATAAAGATTCGATTTACATTGGATTTTTTTTTTTTTTTGTAATATGGGTAGAGTTCGGTTACAAAATAGTTTTCAAAATTTTTGCGAACAAACCGAACTCGGCAGTTCGGTAACCTAATTTTCAATCTATGGAACCGAACCCCATTCTTCGTGTTCTTCCTTTCAAGAAGTTCGGTTAAGAAACTAGGGTTTTTGTGAAACGCGTTCTAACCGAACATGGCACTGTAACTTCCATATGAACCATATTTTGATGATTTCTATTCAATTAAACGAATCAAAATCAAATTAAAAGTATGGGTTTGTTGAAAAATACCTGCGAATCGGTCCCATGGCGAGAATCGAAGCTTCTTCGCGTCTATTATCTTTGGATTATGGCTTCACTTGGTTGTTCCACTTCTTTATGAATCTCAAAATCACTTGGTTGATTTGCTAGATGTCCTAATGGGGGACCTGTTCCTGGGAGTCGATTGGTTTTCTTTCGACGAACCATTCTTATACTCGGTTGATTAATCGACGATGAAAATTTTATGAAGATAAGAAGAGGAGAACTAATTTTTTTGTGCGTCTAGTTTAGATTCTTTTGTTTTTGTTTTAGATTAAATTAGGGTTAATTTTAATCAAGGATAGTTATTAGATTAGGGTTAATTTTAATTAGGGTAAGGGACAAATTGGTAATCTCATGATTTTAGGACATCCCTTAACATTGTAGGGTAGGTAGCTTAATAAGACCACGGCCCCCCCAAAAAAACCATGGTCCCTAAAAAACGGTTCCTGTTTTGAGGCATACTCGTATTTTTAGGCATGCCCAATTAGAGATGCAAAATGTGTCGGCCCAGCACATCCCAGCTCACGAAGTTTCAAGCGTTTGAAGAATTGTTTAGTTAGTCATGATGCTGATAGTGGTCTGGGTAGTTTTATTTTTTATAGATTGGGTGTTGCTATTCAAAAAGGGGTTGGTGCCCAGCTAGTCGCTCGGATGCCAACCAAATTGTAAAAGTATAATTCCAAATTAAATTTAAAATTTTAGAGACAATATCAAAAGATAATTAATATTATTATTATTAGTTGTGTCACAAAAAAATTTAATTTTTTTAATATGCGACTGCGGTGAAGGATGGACTTGAATTTTTTGAGGTATGGTGTATCTGGACACTGAAGTATTAAAGCCTAACAAGTTCAATGCTCTTGGCTGATTATAGTTAAATATGCTTGTTTATGCTTTTGTTATATATACTTGCTTTTGCTTTAACAAATATTTTGCAATCAAGAAGTGATTATAGCTTAGAAATGTCATGAATCCCTGTTGTTCTTTTCATTACTTCCAAATAGTTTTACATTCTCTCAGAAAATAGCAGTTATGATTGAGTCTACTACAAGTAATCGTTGATTGAGTTGAAGAATATGTGTCCTAACCTGGATAAAGAAAAACATTATTGGCGAGGCCTATGTTATGATCTATTTTCAAGACAACTATGAGTTTATGAACTAAATTGTTGAGTGCACCAAACAGGTAGTATGGTACGTTCGATGGGGGAGTTTGGTATTCCTTTGTCTTCTCATGGAGCTTAGGTGTTTTTTATTGTGTTTTTCCTTTCTTTCTCCTTACTTTCTTATAAAAGAAAATCAAAAATTCAATTTTATTTTATATTAAAGAACTATCTTTTTTGGGACCATGGTTTTTGAGAGGGCCATGGTTTCAATTCTAGGAGGACATTTAGAAGTAAAGTGAAGCTACCCCTTATCTACATATTTTAGTTAATGACCAAAGTGTCCTTATATTATTTTAATTTCTTTTTTGTTTAAAATAAACTTTTTTGAAAAAATATATATTTTTAAATAAAAATTATATTTTTTTAAAAATATATTTTTTTCAAATTTTTAATTTTTTTTTCTTTTTTTTTAGTAAGCTTTGGTTCAACAACTACAAATTCGCAAGTATTTTTCTCGCAAACCCTTTAGCGATATGCAAAATCGTAGGTATTTTCCCGCAAACCCGTTGTTTTTAATTTGTTTTTGATTGAAAAAATTGATTAGAAATCATCAAATTAGGTTTGAAATATTAGTTACAGAGTATTGTTCGGTTAGGACTAGTTTAAAAAGAACCCACAATTGGGGATATCAAAGCTAATTGGGGGATATGAATTACTTCCCCCAACCAAAGGTGTCTGCTAAGGGGTGTTTTTTGGGGCGAAAATACTAAAACACCCTTCCCTCAAAATAAAAATTAAAAAACTTAAAATCAAAAAACAAAAACATATCCCCCATTTCCATCTCCACTTCTTATTAATCTCTTTTAGGGTTAAAGCTTTGAAACCAAATGTTCCCCATTCCCTTTCAAATTCTAAATTTTCCCCACTCCCTTTTAAATTCTCTTCTCCTTCTCTGTCGGCTCCTCACTTTAAAAACGATTTATTTTTAAAAATTTGAGAGGGAACTTTTTTTGGTGAAAGTGGAGGATGATTGTGAAGAGAGAATTGTTGCTAAGAGGTTGAAAATTTGATTTTTTTTCTTTGAATCTACCATTGTTGCAGCTGAAAAATATTGGTGCCGGCATGGTATTCAACAAAAAACCATCTTGCCGCATTTCTTGGAAATTTTCATAAATTGTTTGCCAATATCAGGGGTTCGAGGCGTAGCACCCCAGAAGCGTAGTTATCTCGATTTTAATCTATCCGATTTTGATCTTGAACCTATTTTTTCCCGTTTTAATCGATCTACTCCACAGGTTATCCGATTTTCGAGCATCTTTAGGAACTACTTCCTATGGTTTCTGCAAAATTTATATGCCTAGAACATGATGAAAATTATCCGAGAAACTTCAATTTTTTTTCACTCGACTCACCGACATTGATAGATTTCTATCGAGCATCTGAAGCACCATTTTCCTAAGCGTGGTTCTTCACCAATTCCGGCATGGTCTTCATCACTTAGGAGATGTAAAAAATATTCCGTTTTGAGTTTTTTCTGGTTTTAGTCGTCCACTTCCGGCACAAGTAGTTAATTCTAAGCATGCATTGGCACCGTTTCGGTTCACATAGTATGTTGCTTAAATTTCTATGCCGGCACATGATGAAAAGTATCCAGAAACTTCAATTTTTTTTTATGACTACACAGCATTGCTAAATTTCTATTGAGCATGCGGGTACTTAGTTACGGCATTGAATGTTAGTTACCAACCATGCCGCACACGGTTTCGGCATGGTCTTCATCAATTCCGGCATGGTCTTCATCACTTGCAGCATGATCTTCATCACTTAAAATTAAAAAAGAAAAAAAAAATTCGTTTCCAAAGTGAGGAGCCGGCAGAGAAGGAGAAGAGAATTTGAAAGAGAGTGGGGAGAGTTTAGAATTTGAAAGGGAATGGGGAATATTTGGATTTCAAAGTTCTAACCCTGAAAGTGATTAATAAGAAGTGGAGATGGAAATGGGGATATGATTTTGTTTTTTGATTTTAAGTTTTTTAATTTTTATTTTGAGGGAAGGGTATTTTAGTATTTTCATACCCAAAAGTCACCCCTTAGCAGACACCATGGGTTGGGAGAAGTAATCAATATCCCCCAATTCCTTTTTATATCCCCAATTTCGTGTTCAAAAAAAAATGGTTCATTTTAAAAGAGTCAAGAATTTGGCTACCTAGGTAGGCCTTCGGAACTGGGCTCATACCTTAGCATTCAAGTCACGACTGTTATCGAGTTAAGACCAGTATTTTCTCTTTTTTATATTACTCCCTCCGTTACTTTTTAATAGGCTGGTTTCTATAAATAAATGTTTCAAAAATATAGGCTGGTTTCATAATTGGGAAAGTCAAATGTCACTTTAATTTTCTGGGAACACTTTTCTCTTAACTTCTTTTGATGACAAGTGTCATGTGGACCATTTCATTTTACTTCTTTTGCTCACAAGTGTCATGGAGACCATTTCACTTCACTTCTTTTATTGACAACTAGTGGATTGGAATGGGTGCTGGTGATAACGAATTTGAGATATCATTTCCCGTGCCATGATGGCACGAAACTTTTGTGGCCGTGGTGATGGGATTGTGGTGGTGGTCGGGCTGGCACGACATTTTTGCATATAATGGTCCTATACAGTTGGATGGATTACCCTATTGGAACCTTCAAAACACTGACTAAATAGGTCGTGGTCAAGTAGTCGTGGCATATTCAAATAGAAAAAAATAGTCGTGGCAAAGGATGGCCTGAACATTTTAGTCAACTGAAACCTATATGCTACACGTGTCCATGACTCCTGGGTATTTTCGGCAACTTAGTTTAGTAAAAGTAAATCATTTGACAACCCTATATCTAATGTTTTAGTCTTTCTGCGCCCCTACTTGTACTCCTCCACTTCCACAGTTGACATCAACTTAACAGCTACAACAACAGTACATGAAAAGGAAGATCTGCTCTCCACATCAACAAATTCGCATATGTTTTAATTTTTGGTTGTGTTCTAATTTCATTAATTCATCTAATATTTTGTCATCTGATTGGTATCTTGGAAGTTTAAGGTTAATGGGATTTTTAAATTTTCTCACATTTTGTGTGAATTATCAGAAATTGAATTAGGTAGAGGAGGATGGTGGTGGTGAAAACAATGAAATTGTCTACAATGGTGGTGATGGTAAAGGAGTGACAGAGAGTATCAATTAATGTTTAAGATGGTAGCGGCGGCAGACCTAGTTGTGTTGGTGGTGTTGGAACTAAAGCAGGCCGAGATGGTGCTGTTGTGCCGGAGTTGGCGGTGGTGTTGCTAGAACTGAAGGTGGTGGAAAGGGGGTGGTGAATGTTACGGAATTAATGGTGGTGATGGAGTTTTTCTGGAATGTGTTGGCGGCGGTGGCGCTGCTGGCTGTGGAGGTTACGTCGGCGTGAAGTCATGGCGGATATGGTGGTGGTGGTGGTGGTATTGGAGGTCTTTGGTGTACGTGTTGGAGAAGTCAGGTGACAAAGTGGAGGAGGGTTGCGGTGGTGATAGTCGAATTGGGTTTGATTATGATTAGAGTACAGAAGTTGATTATGATTTTTGCATTGGGTGATGTCGGCGGTGGTGAATCTGGTGATGTCGGAGGTGGTGATGCTTCTGCTGGTGTTGGCCATGGTGTTAGTGGTGGAATTGAAGAGAGAAGATTTCAATTAAGAAGCAAAGGAATCAAATCCAAGAAAATATAAGAGATTTAATTCAGTTCGATTTTCTTTTTAGACAGAGAAATAGTGAACAAATATTTTGCCCCTGGTTGAAACAAAAATAACGAAAAAGTGTGAAGAATTGTCAAAAACACGGAGGGGCATTATGGGTGTTTCCTGTGTGCCGGTGGAACGGGAGAAAAACCATTTTCTGTTATATTATAGATTGTTATGAGGACCACTTTCAATGATTAGTTCTCTTAATTTCCTTAATTTTCACTAACAAACAAAACCAGCCTATTAAAAAGTGACGGAGGGAGTAAGAAAATTGATTTATAGTTAAAACTGAAGGATTACAAATTTTGGTTCAGGAATCGAGGAAAATCAACTTCCCAAAAACCTGTCATACCCTGCCTTCTACTGTATTTAGCTACTTTGTCATCAGATGAATTTAAGTCATTTTGGTTATACTCAAACCTAGAAAAGTCGATATTGTTAACTAGACAGTGATCTAGAATGGAGCAAGCACACCAGCTAATATGTTCGTTAGTTTTATAGAAATAAGAAATGACATTAGTTGAGTCGATTCTGATGCATATAGAAGATAGACTTTTAGAGTTCTTCCACTAGATAGCTTCAACAATTGCCATACTTTCTGCCTCTTCCACACTGCCAGTTAATCCATGGGCTATTTTGCACCCTTTATAGGCGCCTGTTAAGTCAAAACAAAACAAACCCAGTGGCGGAGCCAACCCATGGCAAGGGCAGGCAGTTGCCTACCCTGACGGGATGGCTCCCAAGGCTAATTTTTCTTATTCCATGCGTTTTTTCCTCCATTTGGAACCTAATTTTTGCCTTTTGCCACCCCATAGGAGATTTTCTGGCTCCGCCCCTGAACAAACCCAACTCCATATTTATTAGGATCTTTGTCGTAAGAAGCATGACAATAGATAATATAACAATTTAATCATTTGGTAAATCTACATTACTAGGTGGCTCGAGATAACAAAATGTTGTTGTTGAAATTAGACATTGTCTAAGTTGCCAGAAACGTGAGAGGGCGTCACGAAGCTCCTTCAAAATCACGATTTTACGTTCCCAAATTAGATTGGTAATTTCGAATAAGGAAGTAACGCGATCTTAGCATGCAAAAAAACGCACTCCCAACTAGTTAGAAACGTGCGATTTTAAATTCATAAACTTAATTCCTACCACTGATTTCCAATATAACTCGATCGGACATAAACTTAATTCCAATATGAAGTTCGTTCCCACCGATTTCGAGTATTTAGTTTCTTGTCATTAGATAAGAAATCTTATTATCACTTCAGATCTAGAAACTGAAGAGACATGAAAGAAATCTGAGTTGCACTGACGCACCGTTTTAGGCACAGTGTCCGCGTCGGACGCAGATCTGACGCGGCAACGACGCGTGTCAGATGCGTGCACGTGCGCGTCCCACGTGATTTTGCTTTGGACGCAGCCTGGACACTACTGAGGACCAGTGTAGTCAAAATCGCTCTCCAAGGCCTATTACTCGCCGAGTAATCACTACAGGCTATATGACCGAGGCGATTTTCGATTCCAAGCCCTTTCCGATTTTTAGCGATTAAGGCGGACGATTTTGGCGATTTGGACCGATTTTTTAGCAAAACGAGTTAACGATTTTTCCGAGTTGGCCTTGCATGTACTCAAATCAATAAAAGAAAATTTCATAACCCCTTAGATGGGAGTTATCAAATAGAAAAACCTCTAAATACATTATAAATAACTTCAATTTAACAATATTACACACTTAATTACATGATAGTGTTAAAATTTGAAGTTTAATTAGGTAAAAATTATGACTTATGACCAGCAATATAATAAATGATTCCGAGTATTAGACCGAGTTTTGGCGATTTTCAAGTCCGAACTGATTTCTCCTCGCTCCAATCTCCCCAACCGAGTAGGATCGAGGAACGATTTCAACTACTTTGCTGAGGACGCAAATGGGCCTTGTGGACGCGGGGGCCTGGACCAATCTGAAAGAACTAAACTAGATTTTTCCTTTAAAAGAACCATTTTTTGGGGACCAATGTTTTTTTGGGGGGACCATGGTCTTATGAGGCCTTCCCTATAGTTATAAGGGGTGTCATAAAGTGTGGAAATGACTAACCTACCCTTAACCTAATTTAATTTAAAACTAACCTAATGACCACATATATATATATATATATAACCACCACCTCCTCCCACCACCGCCGCCATACTACCACCTCAGGCCACCACCACCAACCACCACCACCTCTATATATATAACTTAATATAAATCATTAACATATTTACCCTTTTACCTAATTAAAATTATAACTAATCTACAACTACTTCTTCCTCTATTCTACAATTTTCTTCTTCTCTTCTTCATCAATTTATGATCATCTAACCCTGATCATATACAAATCTAATCAAAATCATCAAATTTTTAGCCTGGTCGATTCATTGAATTTTCATCTTCGATTAATCAATATTTTATAAACAAACCTATCCATAAGTATTTTCCCACAAACCCATTGCAGTGGGAAAATTTTTCATCTAATTCGTTTTTGATTGAAATTTTGAGCAGTAGTCATCAAAATATGGTTTAAATGAAAGTTACAGTGGCATGTTCGGTTAAGAATAGTTTAAAGAACACTTCGGTTATCACGAATTAATTTTTTCTTAACCGAACTCAGAGTTCGGTTGGTTCGCAAAGAAGGCTAAACCTATTTTCTAACCGAACTTTACCAATTTTACAAAAAAAAATAAAAAAAATAAAAAAAAATCAAGTTTAACCGAACTGTGATATTTTTCCCACTATGTAGATTTTTGATTTAACCGAATTTTGCCCACTATGTTCGGTTGGTTGCAAAGAAGGATAAAACTATTTTCTAACCGAACTTTACCAATATTACAAAAAAATAAAATCAAATAAAAAATCAAATGTAACCGAACTGTGCTATTTTTCCCACTATGTTGATTTTTGATTTAACCGAACTTTGCCTACTATGTTCGGTTGGTTCGCAAAGAAGTATAAAACTATTTTCTAACCGAACTTTATCAATATTACAAAAAAAAAAAAAAAAAAAAATTCCAATGTATCCGAACTGTGCTATTTTTCCACTATGTTGAGTTTCAATTTAACCGAACTTGTCCCACTATGTTCGGTTTGTTCTCAAAAAACCTTGACAAACCGAACTCTTAACTAATTGTGTGTAGTTCTTTTAGATATTCAAGTTGGTATGAAGTTTGCGAAACAGTAGGAACTTTGTACACTTGGTAAAATCTTAATCAACGCGAAGTTCGGTTACATATAGGTTGCGAACCAACCGAACTTCTAGACCCTAAAATTCGGCAACATTGCAAAACCGAACATTACTTTGTAAATCCTATAAACCTCCATTAAGAGCAAACCGAACATTACTCTGTAAATCCTATAAACAAAGTTCGGTAACCTACGTGTTAACCGAACGACTAAAAACCTCCATTAAGAGCGAGTTCGATGTAACTTGCGTGTTTGGAAAAAGTAACCGAACTACACTTTCGGATGTATTCGGTTGCTGTTCTTCATATAAAAGGTAAGACAAACCCAAATCTACTTAAAAAATTTACATTTTTTTGAAATTTTGGATCAATTCAACCAACATTATCTAAGTTTGAAGCATGCACAGTACCCAAATACTCTTCCTCAGGTTGTGGTTGGGAAAATCCATGTTTTACTTCTTCATCTTCTCTAACTTTACTCTCAATAATTCTATTTTTTTTTTTTTTAAAAACCCATCTGATTTTTTAATCTCACTAATTATCTTTAACTTAATCATTTCACTAATCTGATTTTTTAATCTCACTAATTATCTTTAACTTAATCATTTCACTAATCATTACACTAACTATTATAAACACTAACTAATCATTACCCAAAATTAATCAGGAGGATAATTTAAGTATTAATAGAAATATCTAGATAAGGGGTGACCTAAATTTACTTCTAAATGTCTTACTAAATATAGAACCATGATCCCCCAGAAAAACCATGGTCCCAAAAAATGGTTCTTCAAAAAGTGTTTACAAAGATTCGAACATAGGTCTTTGTTGCATATATGTACCTAATAAACCACCAGACCACTTGAGAGTTTGTGTTTTATGACATGCATGCTGCAAATACAGTCTAATAAAACAGAAAATCTTATTCCACACCATTGTTTATTCATTAGAATGTGAGTAAGGAAGAATTTTCATCCTTTTATGGGTAAAAATAGATATGAAATTACAGATATATTATTATATAATAATATGTATGTCCTGTCCGCGTCCTGATTTTCTGAGAATGTGGGCGAGTCCGCATCAGCGTCGTGTCGTGTCCGCATCGTCGAGTCCGTGTCCGTGCAACCCAGAAAGCAATTGAAAAGATTGAGCCCCTAGTTAGTAATTCGGCGAACTATTTTCGAACCGAACCGAATTGACAGAATATGTATGATACGGCCGAACTACTATAACACCGACCTCTGTTCGCGCATTTTGTGAGCCTCCCGGATATATCGCGAATTATATGGGTTTACGGACTATTCGTGAATTAAGTTCGCCAGCTGGCCCAACTATTTGTCATCCTTTTTTAAAAAGAAAGATGGGGAGATCCGAACCATACCCTCACGCTCGCATAGGTGATCTCTCACCACTGTTCTGGTTGTTGTATTCTGTCTGTTCATCCACATATGTTATATTTACTACGAATGCCGTCAATTAATACAAGTTACAAGTCTACAAACTTGCTATATAATTGGGCGGTAATAAAGCGGGAGGAGGCGTTTATATATGGTGACTTTGTGTCGATCGAAGAGCGTGACGTTTTCCAATTAGATACGAAAAGATTGGGTCTGGTTCAACAATGAAAGGACAACACTGCCCCTCTTTGATTTTTTCCCCCCCTTTAAACAGGCGTAAATAGTTAAATTGTTGGGGACAGTTTTGTAAAACGGAAAAATAAAAAAACGGAAGAGAGTTACAGGTCCTAGGGTCGAATCCCGGCCACCTCCAAAATTTTCATTTTTTCTCTATTTTCTTCTTCTTCCTATCTTATTCTTCCTGCCAAACAGGATTAAAACAGCAGCAGAAATCTCTCTCGAATCCAGTTTCATCTTCATCAATTTCACACCCTAAATATCCATTAATCTTTACTCAATTTCGAGTTTAGAGTACAGATTTTGGATTTGGTTGATTGAATATTCAATCTTCTCTAACCTGTAACCCTAACTTCAAAATTGGGTGAAGTGATTGAACTACCACCACCATCACCAACTTCTTCATCTGCTTTCTACACCACTACCATAAAATCGCCATTAACGGTATGAGTTTCATCAAATCTAAATCTCTGCTTTCAATTCGATTTTTCAATTTTTATAAAACTATGGGTTGAAGAGTTAATTATGGGTATGTGTTGATGAAACCCTTAATTTGATTCGATTCTTCCTTTTAAATTTCAGTTGAAACTTAGAAATCAAATCCCTTAATTTTCATTCCATTTGTTTTCTTCCATTATTGGTTATTCATTTTTGCTTTGGGTTCTTGAAGGAGCCATGTGTTTTTACAAAACTAAGGCTGAGCCTGAGGTAATAAAAATTCCAAATTTTTTGTGTTTATACTTCAGGTTTGTAAGTTTTAATGTGATTGTTTTCTGTAAATTTATCAAATTTTGATTTTTGCAATTTGAATTGAATCAATGGATGATACCCAAATTGTAGGGTTATAATGCTGGAATGTCATTATACGGAGACAAGGCGAAAACCAAAACTTATGCAGCTCGTTTTGAATCTTATGATGGGTATGTCAACTTGGATTTCCAATTGCTTGTGCCACAATTGCTTGTGCCATGTAATGCTGTCTAAAGTATTATTGGACCATGATCTCTTGAAATGCCAGCTTATGTCAACTTATCAGCGACTCTCACTCCCATTTGGGTAAAGTTTAGGTCCAAATTGAAGGGACCAATGTCAAGTTATGCTGTTCAATCACTAAATTTCATTGTTTTATTCCTCCCGTTGTATTATTGTCCAACTATTTTCATATCCTGTGACAAATTCTTGATCTGTTCCAGGAATTACTACTTCTATGAGTATGGACTAGAGTATTAATATTTGCAGTAGTAGTTGCTGTTAGCGGAGGGAAGGTAAGCTTCGTCGTATAAGTTCTTGATTATGTAAAGGTTCATGGAACCAACTTGGAAACCTGACAAAGATTTGTAGGCCTTTTCAACCCTCTTAGTGGGAGGGTACTCCAATTTCACTGAGATTAAGGGAAACTAGGAAATGAACCAGCTCTCTACTCTTTCATATTTAATGGTGTTCTTAAGCAGTTAATTTTTATGCAACCTACTATTGTGTATTGTAGGCCTATATAGCTGGAGCAAGTGCCCCAGAATCTGGATGGGCGGAGGATGGTGTGAAGCATCGTTCTGCTGCAATATCACTATCGCTTTTATAACCACCCAATTAAACGTTTTTTTAAGCACTTGGCAGGTATGGAAAATCTAAATCTATTGTGTTCCATTGCCTTCTTACATGTCCTGATGAAACCAGGGGCAGTATTTTATAATCTCTCCTTTTCCGTATTCCACCAAGATATTTCATGAAAATGAAAATCTAATATAGGTTGGTTTACGAAGATTTGATGTATTTTTGTTTCAGTTAATTGTGCTAGTGGCGGGAAATTAAACCAGATAGAACAGCTATTGGTCCTAGAATTGCAGAGAATTTTTGGCCAGTTCTTCTCAGTCTAGTATGGGAGCTAATCCTTAATGCCATGCTTCACCTGGGAAAAAAGTTTTTCGACCTATCAGGTCCATATTCGCCGCTTCCTATTTGGAGTGTTCAGTTTTTCTTACTTCTCTTTGTATCTAGTTCAAATCTGTGAAAGGGCGCTCGGACAGTTGATCAGTCCTCATGAAAAATGTTTCGATTTGTGAGCCGTTTGGAAATGTTTTGATTGTGCTTGTGTGAACATCTCTTTGCTTTACAATTTCGCTTTACAAATTGACAAGTCGACTCAAGTGTCATTATGGCGGAACTAAATTGTGAGTATAAAATTTAGTTTTGCGGCAATTTTTTCGGACGGCGTCCCACCGTGGCAGCGGTCATGTAGTTTCTTGTTTACCAGGGAAAATGACTTTTTGAAGAGAATTTTGGAGAGGATACGTGAACATAAAAGAAGATTTTTTGGATTTTCAGGAGTGGGCGTCGAATTTTGAATGCTTTTGTCGTCTTCGTTGCATTTGTTGGGGTACAGCTAGCGACTTTAGTCGGTAAGAACTTACGGCGGCATTCAGTGTGACGTGACCCCCAAGGTTGTGATAAAGGTGGTATTATTTGGGTCGAGTCATTTTTATATTTTGGGATCTGGATACTGCTATAGGGGTTCAGCAAAATGAGAGTGAAAGGGATCACATAAAAAGAAAGGAAGATCAAAATTCTTCGGTGGGGTATTCTGAACAGTCAACTTTCCTTCACAAGAGGTTTGGTATTTTTAGGAACCGTTTTTTGGGGATTCAGCGCTTTTTGAGGGGGATGAATTTGTTTTATAAGGCCCCTACCCTACAATGTTAAGGGATGTCCAAAAATCATAAGATTACCAATTTGTCCCTTACCCTAATTAAAATTATCCCTAACCTAATAATCTAAAACGAAACCTAAAACTAAAAACCAAAACCAAAAAAAACAGTTTTATCAAAACTGTTCTCCCTATTCGCTTCTCTTCTTCCCCAAATACAACATCGTCTTCATCGACTCCATCGATTAATCGTCGATTCAAAAAAATTTCATCGTCGATTAATCAATCGACTATAACAATGGTTCTTCGAAAACAAACCAAAAGACTTCAAGGAGAAGGTCCTCGATTGGGACATCTAGCAAATCATCCGAAGCGATTTTGATTCAAAAAGAAGTTGAACAACCAAGTGAAGCCATAATCCCAGTATAATAGACGGTTCTTGGCTTCGATTCTCACCATGGGACCGATTCGCAGTATTTTGCAACAAACCCATTGCTTTTAATTTGATTTTGATTCGTTTAAATGAATAGAAATCATCAAAATAGGGTTCAAATGGCAGTTACAGTGCATAGTTCGGTTAGGTCGAGTTTCAAAAAAACTCAATTTTGTTAACCGAACTTCCTGAAAGGAAGAACACGAAGAACAGTTCGGTTCTCTAGGTATCAAAACTAGGTAACCGAACTTGAAGTTCGGTTAGATCGCAAAGAAGCAAAAAAAAATGTTCTAACCGAACTTAAATTTTTTTTAAAACAAATTTTTTTAACATGTAACCGAACTCCGCTATTTTTGCCTCGCTAATATGAGTTTTATGTAACCGAATCAAGTCATATTGAGTTCTATTTGTTCGCATAAAAATCTAACCTTAGAAAGTAACCGAACTTTACCGGAAAAAAAATAATGTAACCGAACTCTTTAGAAAAAAACTTGACAAACCGAACTCTTCAATAGTTGCAAACATGTTGAGTTCGGTTTGTTCGCAAAATGATGACAAACCGAACTCTTCATTAACATTTACCAATGTTGAGTTCGGTTTGTTCTCAAAAATATTTGTTAACCGAACTATACTATGGTCCCCAAAATTAGAGTTGGCCTATTTTGTTTAAGCTAATATCTTTTGTTTTCTTGATTAGTGGAAGAGGCAAAAACCAAACAAACCTTTCATTGGAAGATCTAAGAACTCCCACCCTCGAGGCAAAGTACATTGTGATGCCGGTCACCGTGGAACCAAAAATGCTAAGTATAGAGGTGGGTCATTACCGGATGTTGTGATCCAAGATGGTGTTAATAGAGATAATGTTGACAACGTAATCCAACAAGTTAATGAAGAGATTGTGGAAGCGATGGGCAATGAAGAGATCGTGGAAGCGATGGGCAATGAAGAACAACATCAAGGTGGAGAAGGTGAACCAAATTGAAAGAGGAGGAAATGAGGGTGCCAATGATGGTGAACCACCAAGGAGGGGGAAATGAGGGTGACAAAGATGGTGGTGAACCAAATGAGGGTGACAAAGATGAGGAAGATGGAGATAAGGATGATGTTGAATCGAGGAGGAGTTGGATGAAGAGGAAGTTGATGAGGAAGAGGCACAAGTAGAAACAATTAAAAGAAACCTAGAAAGACGCCTAACAAGCCTTGTGCTAGATATTCTTACATTCCCGATGACAATTTGTGTTTGTCTCCAAAGAATCCAACTTATGGTACTCAGAGATGGAGGGGAGTTATTGATGGGCTACAAAACTCATGGGCTGCCAAGATCTTTGCGGCAAAGGTATGGTTCAATCTTAACCATCAAGATTTCTCGATCATCTTCTTTTATTTGAACTTATATTTTGACATATATTGTTCTTTTCTATATATTAGTATATAAGATAGTTTGTTGCTTTTGTAGGATCATACTAATGTCGTTCGTGTTTTGAAACGTCAAAAGAACAAGATATGGAATATAGAAAATGAGTGTGATGAGGTGCGCTTGGCGGTATTTGATTGTGTACTATGGAACGGATACAACATGCGCACCAAAAATTTGATGTCTGTCACTGATATTATTCATTTGCCGAGAGGTCTTATCCAGAGACGGATACCTTTCATCTACCTTTTGGTGAGATGGCAATTACTCCTGGATGATTGTTTTAAATCACAAATTCTACCAATAACAGGAACAAGTGTTCGAGATGGCTATGATCCTTCGATGAGTTTTGAACTTCTTGAAAAGCTATGCGAAAGGTGTCTAGGATGGAGCAATAAAAAGGCACAATGTGAGTTTAGACGAGCTAACAAAGAGCCCGACGAAGGTGATGAGTATAATGAGTTCGAGGCAGACCGCACGTACAAGAAGAAGTTGAAAAAGATCAAGCTCAAGACCTTGTTTGATGAGTTTTCAGGGACGAAAGATTTGGTTGCTCGAGGAAAGTTGGTGATGACAGAGGAGAAGATTAAGCACCATGTGACCGCTTATTTGTTATATCAACTAGGAACCATTTTCTTCCTGATACTTCGAGTCACGTGGTAAATGCTCATTACCTCCAGCCTATTGGACCCCTTGGATGAGGTGAACAACTACCGTTGGGGCATTGCGGTGCTTTCATTCGTTCAAGAGGAACTCGAAAAAGCTTCGAGGCTTAAGAGTCTATATTTTGGAGGCTTATACACCCTTGTTCAAAACCCCGTTAAATTATCGTTTGTGTGTTTCAATATATAAGTGAATGAATGTGTATTGTTACTAATCATATTGCGAATGTATTATTTGTTGCCTCTTCTTATAGGTTTGGGTGTACGACCACTTCCCTAAACTTCAATTGTCTCATGCTCACACTCCTTGGCCTTATGGGAAGCCTACACCGGTAAATATGAATTTTTGAATTCACAGAAAAGAATAAGAAAAAAAAAAGGTGTTGGAGTTGAGGGAGAAATTGGATACGTTAACAAAGGAAGATGTGGTTTTCCATCCTTACACCATTCCATCGATGAAGACGAGGAGGATGTTGAGGTTATTGATTTCTCACCATATGGGTATAATGGACCGTTGTTTCATCCTGAGGTTGTACAATGTATAATCCTCTAAGAGTATTAAGACAAGTTTCTTGTGTCCAAAGTGTCCCACAAGTGGAAAACTTCAACTTCAAGGTGAAGAAGCAGGGAACTAAGAACACCGAGTTGAAGTTCACCCCCAAATACGATCCCGCTCCATCGGTGGACCACCGGAAGAACTTTAGGGATTATCTTGTTCCAGGCCCAAGAGTTACAAGATTCTTTTGATGAGCCAAATGCCGCCGACGAGGGATATATGGAATGGTATGAACATGTTTCTCATCCTCGTGTAATAAACGATGTCCAACAAGCCCGTCTTGAGAAGACAAAAGCGAAGGCAAATGGAGAAAGAGGCTAAGAAAATTATGAAGCATACCCCTCGTGGGTGATGAGGCCTTGATCTTGTGGAATTCGGCGGTAAAGAAATTTACTCTTCTTTTTTTGTGTTTCAAATTGTTATGAAGTATTGAAAAATAATAGTTACTTATGTTTTTGATGAGAATAGGTGAAGGCAAGTGGAAAATTGTTGAAGAAAATGAT
Source organism: Papaver armeniacum (assembly GCA_023531295.1). Classification (NCBI taxonomy): domain Eukaryota; kingdom Viridiplantae; phylum Streptophyta; class Magnoliopsida; order Ranunculales; family Papaveraceae; genus Papaver; species Papaver armeniacum. The sequence continues at coordinate 244,677 of JAJJWW010008069.1, read as the reverse complement.
GGCAAAAATCCGGAGTGGAGAGCCGATGGATACTCGAGAACAAACAGACTGTACAACCAAATAACTAATGTTTTTAATCCCAGCCTTGTCGATACAAGCCGAGGTTGATCCAAGCCGAGACCATGCCATCGAAGAGGAGTCGCGACAAGGGGAAGGTTCAAGTCGGATGGTTGAACAACAAAACAAAGGAGATGACACTCCTAGTGACGAAGGACGACCTAAAGCTCCTAAACGCAAGACTAGAAAAGTTTCGTAGTGGTCGTGGTAAATGAGTGATTGCAACAATTATTACTTTGGTTTCTCATGTTTGGAAGACTTTTTAATTGCGGATTTGGTAGTTTGGTTCCTTATATTTGGAATACTTTTTTATGATTAGCAGGATTTGGTAGTTTGTTTCCTTATGTTTGTGCGCTTCCAACATTTAGTGATGTGGATTATTAATTAAATTTCTTAATTTGGTTTTTAATTTGTGTTCTAAGGGATTAGTTTGGGTATTTGACGATTAAGTGTTTCATTACATTCAAATTTTTAAGAAACAATTAGTTAGTTCGGTCAATATACTAAATCTCATAAACAACCAACTATGTATTCGGTTACCTACAATGTTTTTGGATCAATCAACTTAATGTTCGGTTACATACAATAAAGGAAACCTAACCGAACTCATGACAAGAAAATTTCTAAAGTTACAGATGTAATGTTCGGTTTCTGGTAAAATTTTGAAGGTAACTGAACTATAATGTTCGGTTACTCGCAGAGTAATGCGATGTAACCAACTCGTAACAAGAAAATTTGAAAAGTTAAAGTGTAAAGTTCGGTTACTGCAGAAAACGTAATCTAACCGAACTCGAACAAGAAGTTACAGTGTAATGTTCGGTTCCTTGACAATATTTGGCAGGTAACCGAACTTGGTAGGTAACGCGATGTTCGGTTTCTTCGCTGATTTCGTAATGTAACCGAACTCACACCAGCTAAAACTGACCCGGTATTTGAATTCACTCATTTTATTGAATCGAAAAAACATACATGTAGTTGAAATAAAATAGAAGTAAAACACATAAAATTCTTCAATACATCGCCTCTAGGGATTCTCTACGATTTTAATTATATTGGGCGAATTGCCATTCAACTTCCTCCAAGAGAGTGTAGCAGTCCTCGTGCGTAAACTCATGACCGTACCTTTAATTCGTATTGGCTCACCCAAAGTATACTTTGGGAAAACAATTTTTTAAATAAGTTAGCGTTGTTGAATAATCATAACCAAATAAATATTTTTTGATGAGAGGCCTATTGATTCACAAACTTACTCTATTCATTCGATCTTCGTTTGGCATAGCGTCCTTACGAGCTTTCAATTCGTTTCTCAACATTACGATTCATTGTATAAATATGCGTACCTTTCCCAGATTTGCGGAGCGTCCTCCTATAACGATTTCCGCTTAGTGCTTTAAAAAACCTTAAACACCCGTTTCCACCAAGCATTGGTGTTTTGATCATCCCCAAAGTAAGGCCCTCTTGTTGGGTCTTCGTTCATCGATCACCCATTGCGCTTCCTCAACGGAGTGCTTTGTGAGAGTGGTGTGTGCTCCGACAATAGAACATCTTCTAGATCATTGAACGGAGTTGGAGCCATTTTTAGTGTTCCAAAGTGATGAGTAATCGATTTAGGAAGATTGAAAGTGATGGGTGAATAAGTTTGGTAGAGATTGGTCTCTATTTATAGCAAAAAAGTACCCAACGGCTAGTTTTTTTTTAAAAAAAACGGTTACTTCTGCAATAATTGCTCCTACTAGTCAAAGTTACCGTTGGTTTTCAAATTCGGCAATAACTTCGTCCAGTGTTCGGTTAACTGCAGAGTACTGCGATGTAACCGAACTCAGAACAAGAAAATTTGAAAAGTTTTATTGTAAAGTTCGGTTACTCAGAGAAAACGAATCGAACCGAACTCATAACAAGAAGTTACGATGTAATGTTCGGTTCCTTGACAATATTTGGCGTGTAACCAACTTGGTGATCCAAAAGTTCGGTTCCTTATCTGATTTCGTAATGTAACCGAACTCACACCAATTAGATCAAACAAAAGTTACAGATGATTAGTTCGGTTGCACGGTAAAATGTTGGTAACCGAACCTTACAATGTAAATTTGGTGGTTTACACTGCTCGGTTACCTATGATTTACTGGAACCAACCGAACCTTTGAGTTCGGTTTTCTCGATGCATTTGTCATGTAACCGAACTATGTAGTTTGAAATTTGAATGACACTAATGTCAAGAAACGGCTATTTTTATAGCCGTTATACACCCTGATGGTATAAATATGTGTCTCATAGATAACATTTTGTCTCAAATTCTTCTAATAATGGCAGCCACTACTTCTAAATTTACTCTAGATGAAGATCTATCTCTTTGCAGAAACTACATACTATACTATCCAAAGAGGGGTGAAGAACGAAGAATGAATGGTATTATGAGTCAAAGTTATTGGGGGAAAATTCATGAGAAATTGCGCTCCGACACAACAAACCCTCATAACCGTGATCGAATAGCATTGTTCCTTCGATTCGACAAGATTAGAGCTAGAGTTGTGGAATTTATGGCTTTATTTCGTATTGTAAGGCGGTATCGACTTAGGGGTGAAGGATTCTCCAAATCATTTTAACATCAAAAAACGAATGGCGAAGATGGAAGAGAAAGGATTTCAAATATGAATATCATTTCCGCCTCCTTAAAGACTTTTTCATAACGCGTTTTGGATATTAAATGTTATGTAGCTTTAGTTTTAGTTCGGCAATGTCCTCTAATTTCATTTCCTAACCGAACTTAAGTCTTGATGTCTCACTGTTTGGCGATGTCTTGTAATTAAGTTTCAATATGAAAAAACAAACAAAATAAAAATTCCAAAAATAACAGTCTCGTCTCTTATTCTTACGAAAATGTTGAAAGCATAACCCAAAAATAAGACCTAATTCCAAAAAACACAATCTTCAAAGTTTTCCACATCCGCAACGGAAACACAATCTTGAAAATGGTACATTTAATCATCCGCAAGGGAAACTGCACCCTCGTGTATGATTTTTTCCGAATCCTTCAAAGTTTTCCACATCTCCATGTTATGCTCGTACTTAATACACCATCCCAACATTGTGTCGGGGTTAAATCCTTGCCAATAAGAGTATCCGCATATCGGAGGCAGTGGACAATCGTCTTCTAACCGGAGGCCTATAAAATGGTTGTTGTTAACAAGCGCAATCACCACCCTCCTACGTTTAAGTTGCTCGACACATATCTTTGTTTTCGGAGTGTATGTGAAACTAGCACCTTTTGAGAAATAGTGAACCACGCAATTGAATGCTTCGGCGATTAAGTGCCCACATATCGGAATGCCCATCCAATGATCCCTTGTGATTGGATCCCCCCCGTGGAGACGCCTTTGATACCTAATAAACTGCACATTCAGACTAGCATCCCCATCGGACAACATTCGCTTGTAAAATTCCGGGTTGTCCTTTAGCTTCATCAACATCCTTTGCCGGACATAAGTGATTTGATTATTATTATACAACTTTGCACCTTCAGTGAAAGGCCCTAGTTGTTGTACGACAACGTGGAATCCGCAATTACCATCCGCAGGTACGTCATCGGTGGATATGACGTACTTTCTAATATATGTAGGTAGGTCTTCCAAGTACCTTTTATCAACAAAAGTTGATGTATCATCAATTGGTCGACTTCTTTCTTGGATGCGGCATATTGGAGCCTTAAGCTTAACGTCTCGTTGAATTGGTTGGCTAGGTTCCGATGGAGTAGGTGGGGTTGGTTGCGAGCGTAACATCGGTCCTTTTTTCTTCATATCCCGTTCACTTGTTTCGCCATTTTCCACAGTATTCCTAGACCTTTTCTTAGAATCTTCTTGATACTTCGCCGCGGTATGCTCATGCCCACAAGGGTCTCTAGTAAAAGGGGTCATTTCACTTTTCCTCTTACCCAACACCTTTGCATATTCTCTTATTTGTTTTTTTGTTTCTTTGGTGATTGGCCTACCTTTCCCCTTGCCTTTTTTCGGTTCGTGCACATTCTCCGAAGTGTGTGGATAAACAATTGGCCGCATGTCATCCCAAAAGATTTGCTTTTCGAGTTTGTTCATGTTCCGGTACATCTCGATAACGATTCTTCCCATCACATTGTCACCAAACTCTTCTCCGACATCGCCCTTTGGAGGAGGGACAAAACTTAATTGTTGCCAATATGGATCTATATCGCTTAGAGGGATTATGCCATGTTCATACTTAACTATCATATGGCGACAAGGGAGTCCCATAGACTTCATCATGTTGCAAACACACACCTCGTCCGGCTTTGTTCCCCATATGTCAATCAAATGAACCTCTACCATTAACCTCTTAATGCAAGCACGCGAAACATTATAATGAAGTCCCTTAAACAACCGAAGGTCCGCCATATTCGTGATGTTACCACCTTTGTCCACAATCTTTTTGTACTTCATGATGCGGCTTTTTTGAAACTTCCCTTTAATTCTATCAATCTCACGGTTGAAGTAATTCTCCATTGCATTAAACACAATCACAAAATTATCGACACATCCAAAAAGATTTTTCTTCAACCGGTGGTGAGCCGATTCTACCAAACTTGTCGCTTGATTCCCAAAGTGTTTATGGTGGTTGGTAAATGCATAAACGAAGCGCTCTTTGTGCGGTTCCAACCATTGCTTAACCACATACGTTACAATATCCTCTGGATATTCGGGGCTAGACCAATGTTCGATAAATGCCGCAAGATTTAGATTATACTCTTCTTCGGTGAGAGACCAAGTCAATGACTCCCATTCACCGAGAAAGCAACCCATTTAGCGTGATTTATAGTGTATTGTATATCGAATTCCTCTTTTGCAGTCGCTTGTTCATCTTCCTAGCTTACTAATCTCTTCAAATGCTTTCCTCTTTGGTGGACAAATTTGAGGCTTGCACCTATTCATCACATTACACCAAATATGGAACGTACAAAGCATATTATGTGCTAATGGGAAGACTCTCTCTATTGCGTTCATTAATGCTACATCGTTGTCCGTCACTATAACCGCGGGATATCATCATCTCGGTATATGGCCTTCACTTGTTGTAGCGCCCAAGTGTAACTTGGTTCTTGCTCATCTTCTAGAAAACAAAAAGCAACGGTAAACGGTGACTTCGCCGAGGTACGACCAACAATATTCAACAATGGCATCTCGTATTTGTTAGTCTTGTAAGTGCAATCCATTATAAGAACTTGATGGAAGGATTGAGCCAATTGAACACTCTTCGGATGCGCAATGAAGAGATGCGTTATTTGATCTTCCGGACCCACCTTCTTTTGAACCGCGTAGCCTTTCTCTTTAGCTACCAAAAACAATTGTTGCATCACTTTTCTATCCTTCCATTCAATCCTTTTAATTGTCTCAATTGCATTGTAAATGGTCGTCAAAGATGATACATTATCCTTGTTATCATCCTTTAGTAAGCGAAGCATGTTAACCGGTGAAATTCCCATTCTCCTAAATTTAGCTATTTTCTCCATTTCTTGAGGAGTGAGCCGAGCGGCCATTGCATGTCCTTCAAGATCATCCGGACGAGGGTGGTTATGATGGCCTACCACCTTATCCATAGATAGAACCCATCCATTCTTTTTTTTGCACTTACTAAATACTAGCTTGAACGGACATTTAGTTTTCTTTGAGCACGCTGTGTTCTTCCTCGTCGTCTTTCCTTTATACACATAACCCTTCTTCTTGTGACTAACATTGGGATCTCCACTTCTCTCACAAACCATTTCAAAACGAGTTTGGCTTTCTTTTCCATTCAAAACTAATACGCACATGGCTTTCTTGGCATGTTCTCTAGCCCAATTCTTCGCATCAATAGTTTCATCAAAAACCAAATCATTGACATAGTGATTAGATGTATCTTCAAACAGCATGCCAACCGGAGAAGGTTGATTATCCATTGGTATAGGTTGACATTCAATCTACAAGAAAAGGGACAACATCAATTGCAATCAGAAATAAGTTCGGTTACAATATTATTTTATCGGGCTAACCGAACTCATAGTTCGGTTGGTCAAGCAAGTTGACAACTAACCGAACTTTACGTACACTAAATCAAAAGTTTATTGTACGTAATTTCGGTTAGGTAGTGGGTTGGTATGAAGTTTGCGAACTAACCGAACTCATGGACCCTAAAGTTCGGTTATATGATAATTTTATCGGTATAACCGAACTCATAGTTCGGTTTGCCAAGCAAGTTGAGGGCTAACCGAACTTAACGTACACTAATTCAATATTTTATTGTACGTAAGTTCGGTTAGGTAGTGGGTTTGTATGAAGTTTGCGAACCAACCGAACTTATGGACCCTAAGTTCGGTTATATGATTATTTTTTCGGGAAAACCGAACTCGTAGTTCGGTTTGACAGGATTAAGTTCACAACTAACCGAACTTTACGTACACTAAATCAAAATTTTATTGTACGTAAGTTCGGTTAGATTAAGGGTTGGTATGAAGTTTGCGAACCAACCGAACTTTATACACTAATGTGAAATATTATTTTACGTAAGTTCGGTTAGCTATTGGTTGTGAACTAACCGAACTCATAGACCCTAAAGTTCGGTTACATTTCGGCCAAACCGAACATACCACTGTAATCCTATTTATAGAGTTCGGTAACTACTCTGTTAACCGAACTTCAAAAAACCTCCATTAATGGAGAGTTCGGTAACCTGCGTGTTTAGGGGGGACCAGCCTTTTTTTAGCATTAATATTTAGATAGGGTAGTTTTGGTATTTATATTAAGACCTATATATGGTGACTTTGTGTCAATGTGAAGCGTGACATTTTTTTCCAATTAGCCACAAAAAATTGGATTTGGTTCAACGATAAAAGTACGACACAGTCCCTCCTTAATTATTTTCCTTCTTTAACAGATGCAGATAACTGAAATGTTGAGGACATTTTTGTAAAATGAATAACACAAAAGCAACGGAATAGTTTAGAGGTCCTGGGGTCGAATCCCGTCCACCTCCAAAAATTTCATTTTTTCCTCCTTTTTTCTTCTTCTTCTTCTTCGTATCTCTAATCTTCTATTCTTTCTACCAAACGAACAGCAGCAGAAATAATCGCTCTCGGATCCTTTCTTCTTCGTTTCATCTTCATCAACTTCACACCCTAAATCTCCATTAATCTTTACTCAATTTAGAATTTAGAGTACAGAGTTCGGATTTGGTTGATTGAATATGCAATCTTCTCTAACCTGTAACCCTAAATTCAAAATTGGGTAAATTGATTGAACCACCACCACCATCACCAAGTTCGTCCTCTGCTTTCTAATTGAAGATTGGGTGAATTCATTGAATTACTTCCACGTTGTTTTCAGGAGATCCTAATTTATTTTTATTTTTTCTATCGAAGATTGCAAACTTCAGAGTTCGGTAAAAAAATTCTGATCGAAGAACAATTTGAGGTAAGATTAATGGGTCTCATATGATAATTTGGTATAACTTTTTCATTTTTACATTAGGCCTCATTTGAATTTATTCATAGGTTTCATTTCTATTCCAAAATCTTGTTAGTTTGGTACTTTGGTTCTAGGATTAATTTTTATATATTGCTTAGATTTTGCCTCAGTTTTATAATTTAGAGGTGTTGAATTCAGATTTGATGAATATTTAGATTGAACTTGTTGCTTTTTCTAATGATCTAGAGAAAGTTGGATTAGAGTTGGATTGAATTTTAGGAATGGTTGGAAGAAAGTTGGATCGCTTAGCGTCATTTTGAGCTCTTAATTCACTGAGCATCATTGATTGATTTATTGCAGTTGGATCACAACATTTCCCTTTTGAACTTTACAATTGATATAACGGTCTAAGTTTGGCCCTCTGTTGATTGATCACTCTCCTCTTGTAGTTTGGACAGGCTGTGTCTGCTGGGAATAGTTAACTATGGTTTACAGTGCAAAGTTTTTTTTATCTTTTGCAGTTAACGAAATAGATGGCCTTACAAGACCCGGCAGATTTTTATATCAAATTTCTTTCAGTTTCTTTTTTCATTATTGTATATATCTGCATCATTAAAAGATGTGATACGTGGTTGGTCGTTTCTTAGTGTCATTCTCAAATTGTTTTAGGTTTTGTCGAGCTCACCATTTATCTTATATGCTAATAAGTTTAGTCTTCCGAGAGAAATACACATTCATCTTTCTAAACTAACTCTTCTACTCTTTGCGTGTATCCAGATAGATCCTGCAAAATACAAGAGCATCTCGTGCGGTTTTGGGGTTCTATATAAAGTATGGGTTTTTATGAATTCTTCAAGAAGTACTACTCTGACCTTGCTGGGACAGAGAACGCAGTCAAATACAAGACTCTTATCTACCTAGCTGGTTCCGCATCCGCTGAGGTCATTGCTGATGTTGCTTTGTGTCACATGGAGGTCATGTGAAAGTACGAGTACAAACTCGGCTGGGTTTGCAAGGGGATTGTCAGATGGACTTCCGAAGATCATCAGGGCTGAAGGTTATGGCCGGTATGTAATTACCTTTTAAGAGGAAATTTATGGTGTCATCCCCACTCTTTCCTAATGTGATGACATTCATTTGCAGGTTATACAAGGGTCTTGTTCCTCTCTGGGGTTGACAGATTCCGTGTAAGATATTCCGTTGTTCATTCTTCTCATGATCACTAAATTTGTTAGTTGTTTTCAAATGAAAATTGCTTGATGGGTGGGTTGAATATATATGGCTTTGGTTTGACAATCCCTTGGCCTTTTATTTTGGGTAGCATTGAATGGACCTGCATTTAGTTTTCTTATAGTTGTCAATGTCATGTTCTGGATACTTTTTTCATTTATTTTTCTTTCATGCTCTACACTCTTGCCATTTATTTTCGATAGACATATTCAGACAACAACGCATGTTATATCTACATTTACAGTTGTATTGTTTTCTATGTTCATATTTCACAGTCCGCTGGCAGAATAGAATGTGAAGTGTGCTTATTGCATATATGTTTTCAAGCTACGCAATATCGGTTCCTTATTTCAGGCCCTATATATGTTTAGGAATTTGCCTGCTGTTCATATTATACACAACATGTGGACATTATATGCCCTTTAGAAAGGATCATGAACTCCTGGCAGAATAGAATGTGAAGTGTGCTTATTGCATCATTAACCTTCAAGTGATACATTTTGGAGAGTTGTTTGTAGATAGTATTGTTTTCCTTCACAGTAGTTGTTTCTTTGTCATGGTCTTTCATGCGACCTGAAATGAATTTTTTAATGAGAACTTATTTGGGAGCTATTTCAATTTCTTTAGCTGCATGTCTCGTTCGTGCTTGTTTAGTCGATGAAAACATGTTATCGGTTGACACTAAGAATATGGTACCAGAATCCAGATAGCCAAAGTTCAAATATTGTAATAGGAAACTCAAGTTTCTTAGCAAATATTTTCTCCAACACAGTTCATTTCTCAGATTATCCTTGCTTTTTGATAGTAGTCCCATTTTCATCTAACTCTTGCTTAATAGTTCATTCCTCACAAGTACTAATATTTTGCAGACACTGTGATGAAGTTCACATCATTTGAGACCATAGTGGAGAACATTTACAAGCACGTTACCCCCAAGCCTTAGGATGAATGCAGTAAATCCATGCAATTTAGTGTCAGCGTTGCTGGTGGATATATTGCTGGTGTCTTATGTGCTATTGTTTCTCATCCTGCTGATAATCTTGTTTTGTTCCTCAACAATGCAAAGGATGCCACTGTTGCAGATGTGAGTATTCATCTCTTTCTCATTTTCTTACAAGAAATCTATTGTTGTTATTTCTAATGGCAGTTGGCTATAGAATTATGTCTTTTATGCATTTTTGGTGTGATGAGTGATTTCTTTTGATGTGAATCCTATTCGGTAGAAGTAGATTGCGTTTGTTAGGAATAGTATGTAGGGGTAGAGTTGTGTTTAGGATCTAGAAATCAAGCTAACTCATCAATTTTCATTTTGGGTCATGCTTAGCGGTGTGTTTGACGAATTCACGAACCAGTCATGTAGTAAAAGTGTGCAAAAAAGGAGGAAAAATAGCAAGCCAATGCTACCAGTTCTGCATAATGGGTGTCGGGGATTGAGGTGTGGAACTTAAAGTTTCATTGGATCATAGAGTGGGTACCAATTATATTTGAAGAATCACAAAGGTTGTATGCGTTTCGAGTCACCTTTTCGGTTAAGTTTCCGCCAGAATTGTATTCTACATCTCTGAGTATTTTTCAACTGAATTCAATTTAACTGTATGCAGTTTTAGAAATTGCTTTACATCTCTTTACAAAGAAATATGATATCTTTGTTTGAATGTCTCTTTGCTTTCCAATTTCGCTTTACAAATTTACAAGCCCGACTCCGTGCCATTATGGAGGAACTAAATTGCCATTATGGCGGAACTAAATTGTGACTAAAATTTAGTTTTGCGTCACTTTTTTCGGTCGGCCGTCCCACTGTGGCAGCGGTCATCTAGTTTATTTATGTAACTAATTGCTTACTTCGTGCTACATAATCTTGCCAAAATGTTTTTTCCACCATTTATGGATTAAAAATTTAGTCACGTAAGGTCATTATACTTATCTATTAATTATATATTTAAGCCGAATTTTCAGTGCCGAACCCACATTTCTAATACGAATTATACACGTACATATCCGTTCCGAACTATTCCCCGAACAACGAACCGTTGACCGGATTTTTGACCGAATCCGATCCACTCGATTCCGTATAATTCCCGTACGTATGCCGCCCCGAACTCCCCTCCGAATCCCGAATTACTAACTAGAATTGGGCCTTCGAATGTACAAGTCCTCGAAGACAGCGGGGCAAATTGCAAACTGGCTGGAGAACTCATAAGAAAAAGTATCCACATATTTTGTCTTATTTCTTGATTACAAAATTGGAAACTTAGTAATATAATTAAGATTTCTAAAAAGATGTAGTTTGCGTTCCGAATCATTCCTCGAATTTCATTTTCTAAAAATTTAACGGTTCTCGTTCCCGTCCCTGTTCCCCTAATTAGACCAACTCTTCCTGAACTCAACGACACATCCTTCACGACAACTTTGGTTCCCAGCAAAATTCCCTTAGAAAATTAACAGATGATTTTTCTTCGGGGTTGGATTGGGTACAAACCCATGTCCACGGAACCAAATATAAAAGGACCAACTAATACAACCAAATTTGCAGCTTCAGTAAACAATGTATCTTTCACAATGCCAACCACTGCATTACTACATTCCCATTTCTTTAACCAACTAATACACAACAGATTTCGCTAGTAATCTAGTTTTTCCTTTCAACTACATCGGCAGCACCGCACCTAATAACACATTAGTGAACCATGGTACAAAAGTAGTGGTACCGAAGTGGAGCTGGTGATGCAAGATACCGGCATTCTTGGTGCAGAAAGCCACCCTTTACATCTCCATGGTTTCAACTTCTATATTGTTGTTAGCGGATTTGGTAATTTTGATTCCAACAAGGACCCTGCCAAATTCAATCTAGTCGATCCAGTTGAACGGAACACGGTTGGTGTGCTAGCTGGTGGTTGGGTTGCGATTAGATTCTTAGCTGATAATCCAGGTGTATGGTTTATGCATTGTCATTTGGAGGTTCACACATCATGGGGTTTGAAAATGGATTGTCTTGGATGGAAAACTCCCTAACCGGAAACTTCCACCTCCCCCATCTGATCTCCCCAAATGTTGATCTATATATTCCTTTTGTTTTTCTCATTTTAAACACGTGGAGTAATAACGCACAACTGTGGAACTCCACATGTTTAATGTAGGTGTTATTACTTTCTCTTTTGATTTTTTTTTTTTTTTTCTTTTTAATTTTGAATTTTACTGTTGAACAATTTGTATGATCAGAAATTTATAAGAATTTTAAGTAAGGTTTGGCGAACAGTTATAACGTGTGCTAATTGTGCTCATAATATTACCATTGAACAACCCAACTTTTACAATTTGTGCCATGCATGCGAAGCTCACACCACTTTCATCAACGTTGTTAGACACATTTTTGATACGACTAATACAAACTTCATGTTTGTTCCCCATATAAGAAACTTCATCTGACATGTCATCGTTTCTTATAAGATATTCGTGTCTTATCTCTATGTGATTATTATTGGCAATCCATCTTGAAGCTGGCTATAGATAAATCCGGCAAAAGAATATGGTTTCGAAGTTCAAAAATTGTGAAAAACAGGAGAGAAAAAGTTGTTACCGATGGAATGTTGGGGAAAACTAATTCAACTCTTTAACCCAGGAATTGTAGTTCTACCGGTACAAGAAAGTAATAACTCACTTAGTTAGTCGCTAAAGCCTACTCCTTTGATCAATTTATTTTTGGCGGAATATAATTCTTTCTGCAACACCACTATCAGAATTGCTTTAAATCTTTGAGTCTTAATATCATGCACTCGATGCATAATAAAACAATGAGAATATGAATATGTATATGACATTTCTCCATTTGTCGTTTTTCTTGTTTGTTTTTGTTCGTTAAAAATCCATTGAGTTTAGCGGAAAAAAAAAAGGGTTAGGTTTTTCTCTTAATGTTCATCCTATATAATCCTAATAGTAAAAGCTATTCAAAATAAAAACAAACAAAATATTGAATACTTCACAAAATTAGGGGAAAAAGAAGAAGAAAATAACCCTAAAAATAACCGTATCATTAGTATATTGAGAATGTTAACGAAATATATAGTTCATATTTTCCAAATATATAGTTAACTATTGGCTAGTTTAGAGCATCTCCAATGGTAACTTGGTGTACATCTTTTGTGGAAGTTGTTTTTTTTGATTTAAAGACCAAATTTTCCTTAATATGAGGAGATAAATGAGAAACATCTCCAACCAGAAATTGTATTGCTTTAGTTCTGAAATTTTTTAACCATTCATCCAAATTATATATTTAATCATAACCATTGATAATGATGAGTAGGATGTTCACGTCCTCTAAGACTAAGTCTTATGGGCTAGATTGGAGGTGCTAGATTAGCACTTAAGTGTTGCAATTCAAAAAAAAACGTAGCAAAAAAGTTAACACTAGTTCTCTCTCCTACCAGTTGCTAGCATGTGAACTAGCATGCTAGATAGTTACTGTTGAATGATTCGGGCGCATTGAAAAACAACCTTTTCGCGGAATGGTTCAAGGCGAGGAGTTTATTTTTGATCTCGACGGTTGAGATTTGAAGCGCTTTGAATGGTTTAGCTACTGGTGCTTGAATGGTTCAAGTACTGGCGCGGAATGGTTCAGCGCTAGGTCGACGTGGGACTGCTAATCTAGGCTGCTAGATTAGCACTCCCATAAGACTTAGGAGGTAGTCCTGACTGCTAATCTAGGTGCTAGACTAGCACCCCATAAGACTTAGAACTAGAGGATGGCTTTGAGGATGTCTACATAACTACCAGACACATCATCTTTACTTTCTCCCTTCACATTTGAAAATCCTAGGTGGCCTTGTATTTAGGACATTTTTCAATGTCTCAATGGAGATGCTCTTATATTTACTAAAATCTAAACTTATGAGATTTCCGGGTTATGTATAAAAATTGATTTCCTTTGCAGAGAAAACACGGTAAATATTTGTTTAATTATTTTATTTTATTTTTTGTATAGTTTGATTGTGATTTTCTATGGTAATTATTCATTGATTTTAAATCTGTTCTTCTTAATTTGTAGCCAGGGGAAGAGTACGAGAACGACCAAAATGGAAGAATGGACGAAAGAATTGTTACGGAGTGAATTTCTCGGCACAAGTCTTGATCATCAAAATATGAGAAAAAACGAAGTAAATTTATTTTGTATTGATGGTCGTAAACCTACTTGCCAGCATTGTATTTCTTCTTTGTCGCCGCATTTTCTTCATCGAAGTCTTGAAATTAAAAAATATGTTTGTGGAGGTCTGCGCTGGTTCGGATCGATGATATGCAAAATTACTTCACAAAATTGGTCAAAAAGACCAAAATCAACAATTCCTGGGTGAAAAAGACACTTAAGTTTTGATACTGTTTAAATAACCAAAAATTAAAAAGATACTGTTTAAATAGACAAAATTTTAAAAATAGGCAGGATGTAACCAGTTTCATCCTGTCCATTTTCAAATATTTTTTTTCTTATTTTTATTTTACACAGGATGCATCCAGTTTCATCCTTGCTATTTTTTTAAGTATAAGCCAGGATGAATCCAGTTTCATCCTTGCTATTTTTTTGGCTATTTCACCCGTGACTTTTTTTTTTACTCGTCCATTTGAACCGTGTTTTAAATTTTTTTGGACAAATGACCCATTTTCTCAAATTACTTCGATCTGCTCAAATTCAAGTATGTTCTTCATCTCAGTTTCCATTTGTCTCTTTTCTTTTTATTTTGTTGGACAAAATCACTAATTCATGGTCTTATTTAGACGATCTTTTTTTTTGATCATAATCTTATTTAGACGATCTGTTATCTGGTGTAAGAGTCATATTTTTGAATACTCTATCAGGACCAATATTTAAACGATATAAGGATGGTGCTTATTGTAAACTGTGGGATAGAAGTTTAACTGATCATCCGATGCAATGTAATTTATCAATCTATCTTAACCCTCATTGTGATTTCTACTATTAGCAAGCTGCAAGCAGTTAAAAAAATATTATTCATCGTAAATTAAATTGCAGATTTCAGATTGTGAGGATATCTCTGATGATTTTGAACAACAATGCCGACTCTAATGACGAGGACCACTTCTGCGCTTCGGAATTTATCTATTATTATAATAGAAGCGACGTCTAATAAGATGCTCTATTATTATTATTTTTTTTTTTAAGTTATAAAATATAATTAATTAGGAAAATGTTAATAATAATAATAAGAATTAGTTGTACAATACTTTAGGTGGCAGCCTAGCAACAAGCTGGGCGCCAACATCCTTTTGAATAACAACTCCTAGTCTATGAAAAAGAAATTTACCTACACCCTTACTAACATCATTACTAACAAGACAATTCTTCAACCTCTTAAAAAAACATAACATATCCTCTCCAAGCTCTCCCAACGTGGAAAATGCTAGAACGCCAAGCCCATAACCATGCGAAACACATTGATCTAAATATTTGGTACGTTTGCGCAAAATGGCCTTCGCAATAGCTCCGGCCCTAATGAAAGCACGAACACCTTCACCCGTGAAAGGGAAACGCCCGTAACATCCATACAAACATCTTGGCCATTCTCCCAACTATGAACAAGGATGTCAGCAGGGCGCAAATCCTTGTTATCATCCGACAGAAAACCAAGGGAGACTTCTTTACGAGCAGGCACACCAGCTTTGTAACCAAGGGCGCAAATCCTTATTATTATTATTATTATTATTATTATTATTATTATTATTATTATTTTGTCGATTGTTTGACTACCTACGTAACTTATACTAGTTTATATAAAAAAATTTGATAATTCTCGACCTTGGTTATTTACTAACTCGTCTGCTTTTTACGTATCGGTTTGGAGTTTAATACATATGATATGCCATGTGAAGGTCACACCCAGCGACGGAACCAGGATTTTATATCCGGGTGGGCTAATTTTTTTATTTTCCAACTCTTGCATCATTAACTTCATCGCCTTCTATATCTTGTACTCATTCAACATTATTATTTCCACCGTCAACCCTATAGAGAATTAGGCACTGCTTCAATTGGCACAAAATTATCAATATTAGATGATAAAGACGAAGAAATATTTTTCAATGGTAAGAAAAATGAATCTATTCTTCTTTTTTTAAGCACTGAACGTTTGGCTCATTATAGCCTGAAAATTCAAAGATATACACCCATTACAATTCCCTGGTCTCAATTGAAAATTCAAAGTTAACGCTAATAAAAAAAAAAAATAAAAAAAAATAAAATAAAATAAAATAAATTAAGAACTAAAAGCGAATAAAATTTAGTTGAAAAAGAATACCATGTTCCCAACTGAAAACTCAAAGATAACCCTAATTCCTGTAACAAAATAAGAACCGAAAATAAATACAATTCTATTGAGAATGGAAGACCACCGAGCATGGCTCTTGTAGCAATGATCATGATGATCCAATTACAAATACCAATTCAGTTCTCAGGTCTAGAGGTGTAAAACGTGTCGGCCCGGCACAACCCTGCACACGAAATCGCGTGCTTCACGTGCCATGTGCCGTGCCGTGCCAATGATCGAAACGTGTTGTGCCGTGATGTGCTTTACTAGTCAAAAGCTAGGCACAGCACAGCCCACAGAGACAACACATGAATAAAGGTGTTGTGCCGTGTTGTGTCGTGCTGGCACACGTGCTATAAATAATTTGAAATCACTTAATGTATACATTCTTTTTGGTCCGAATTGGACAAGTCAGATAAGCAAACACATATCAGATGATTTGAACATTCTTTTTCACTCTTAGTTTTCTGCCCTCGAGGTGAGATTAGTGGAAGTTTGTTATCAGTCTTAGCATAGCATATTAGATACATAAGAGTGGTGGTACTTATGATGGCAAAGCTAGAATATGAAATTTGTTGTGATGTCGAGCATATGCTTGATATTGTAGATTTCTTGAAAATTTGATCATGGTTGTTCCACTGTCATTTGAGGGACTCAAGTTTTAGCATCTTTTTGTTAGATTGATAAATTACAATATGCTTTTCACTAATAGTAGTATGTCTGTTCGACCGCTGGAGGGAAAGTCCCTTTGACAAAGAGCTATACCAACCGGTTGAAGAAGCATGAGTAGGTATTACATTCAGTTTACTATCTAAAGACTTAAATCCCTAAACAAATAAAGCTCCACGGTGAACCACGAGTAAACACTTGCATTCTATCGGCTGAAATAAGTTTTTTGTGGTTTTTGTGAAACGCAAGTTTTGGTGAGGACGCTTGGCAACATATGATTGGTCTAAAAATTACAATTTCAAAAGGAAAATTTAACTTGTCGTGTTTGAAATTTTTTGGAAGTCCGGATTCAATTCTAACAAGTAGCTACCATATTATGATTTTTTTTTTCAAATTAAGAACGGGCCCTAGCTCAGCTGGTCATCCCCGTTCCCCAAAGTTTCATGGGTTCCAGGAGGTCCCAGGTTCAAGCCCCCAATGGCGTAATATTGCAGGAATTAACATGGAAGGTAGTGTTAGTTTGCCTCCTTGTGACACAATCTCACTTTTCCCCATCCACTTCGGCTCCTTGGCTAGGTTACCCATGAGGCTCATTTGGTAGGTTAGCACAACAACCCGTTCAATTAATGTAGTAGTATGTTGTTGGAGCTTAGCTTGTTAGGCTTCCAACTAGTTAATGTAATACTCTTAAAAAATATTATTCTTTAATTAATATAAAATAAAAATCTCATATTTCCAATCTTTTCTCCTCATATTTAATGTATTCGCCCCACGCATGCCAAATTAAAAATGCATCGCTAGGGGGCAGGGTGAAGCGAAGCTCCGCGCACACCAAATTAAAAGAAAAAAAATGCCTGGTGCGCAGCATTTTCGAAGTTTGAATTCGATTCAGAAGTCGAATACCTACTATATAAAGACTTTTTTTCCAAATAAATAGTACATATAAGAAAAAAACACATTTCATGCGAAAATAAAAGGAAAAATAAATATTTGCCAAAATAAAAGGAACAATTTAATAAAATCCGCACCTATTTCTTATCTTTTCTCTTTTCTCTATTTAATGTATGTATGTCCCCGCCATACCAAATAGAATATACCCCGCGCACACCAAATCGAAAATGTACCGCCACGGGATGAATATCTGCGAAAATAAAAGGAACAGTTTAATAAAATCCACACATATTTCCTATCTTTTCTCCACCTATTTAATGTATTCGTCCCGCCACACCAAATAAAAATACATTGCCACGGGGTTGGGCGAATTCCTGTGCACACCAAATCCAAAATGTATCGCCACTGGATGGAATATCTGCGAAAATAAAAAGAACAATTTAATAAAATTCACACATATTTTTTATCTTTTCGCCACCTATTTAATGTATTCACCCCGCCACACCAACCAATTCAAAAATACATCGCCACGGGGCGGGGCGAATCCCCGCGCACACCAAGTGGAAAGAAAAAATACCCGGTGCGTAGCACGGGCACAAATCTAGTTTGGCTAATAACCTGGGTAGGCCTTCGGGCTCATACTTAAGCATTCAAGTCACTACTGTTATCGAGTTAAGACTAGTATTTAGTTATTTTATATGTTCAGTAGGGGTGTGCAACGGACGGATGCGGATAAGGGGTCACCCGCGTCCAATCCGTCAAAGTTGCAGATTTGGAAAATCCAACCGTGTCCGGCCCAATCACTCGTGGATTCAACATTCGCGGATTAACAGATGATACGGGCCGGATACGAATTAACGGTGGATTTAGTGAAAAAATAAATTAAAACAAACAAAAAGGGTATTTTTGGATATTTTTGGACCAGTGGAAGGCACTAATTTCAGACTCAACAATGGCAGCCTCTACAGATTTAGTTAAAACTAGTCAAAGTAAAAGTAAAAACTAGTCCAAGTAAAAGCTAGCTTGGAAAAGAAAGAATCAAAAGTCCACCCTCACCCTAGGGGTTTCGAACTTAGGCCATTGGTATTATTAGTTAATGACTTTAAATGACTTTATTACCATCATACAAAATAACATCGGCAAAGGAAAGTAGATTATTTTTTCGCTAAGCAAGAAAACGAAAGAAGATAATCCTAAAAATACGCGTATTATGTTACCAAATATATAGTTCTAGACCATGGGCTAGTTTATTGTTTACCAAAACCTAAAATTGAAAGGTTTTAGGGTTAGGTGAAATTTTTTGAATTCCATAGCGGAGAACACACGGTAAATTTCTAGTTTTTAATTTTTTTCTGTTTAGTACTTTGATTACGATTTTCTCAGGTAATTCGTTGATTTTAAATCTGGTCTTCTTAATTTGTGGCTAGGAAAAAGAGTATTACAACGAACAATGGAAGAATGGATGAAAGAATTGTTACAGAGTGAATTTTTCGGCGCATGTCTTGATCATCAAAATATGAGAAAAAACGAAGTGAATATATTTTGTATTGATTGTCGTAAACCTATTTGCCAGCATTGTGTTTCTTCTTCTTCGCCACATTCTATTCATCGAAGGCTTAAAATTAAAAGATATGTTTATGATGGCCTCGTTCGAATCAATGACATGAAAAATTACTTCGATTGCTCCCAAGTTCAAGTATGTTCTTCATCTCATTATTCTTATCTTCTAATCGATTTATTTTTATTTTTTTGCTGGAAAACATCATTAATTCGTGTATTTTGATCTTATGTAGCCTTATGTGTTAAATGGTGAAAGAGACATATTTTTGAATACTCGACCGAGAGCAAGAGTTAAACGATCTAACCTAATCAACGACAATGGTGCTTATTGTAAAGTGTGTGACAATAGTTTAGCTGATCTTCTGAATAAATATTGCTGCATAGAATGCAAGGTAATTAATTCATCAATCAACCTGAACCCTTACTGTGATTTCTTGTACTATTAGCATATATAGTTAAAAAAAAAATTATTCATTGCAGATTTCAGATTGCGAGGATATCTCTAAAGATTTTGAACAGCAATGCCGAGTCTAATGACGAGGATTACTTTCAACGCTTACAAATAGAGACATAACAGGTCTAATAAAAGTACGATCAGTTCAATTCGGGCACTTGCTACATTATGGACTCTATTTTTTCTATTTATTGTTTGACTACTACTTCCATAACATATATAGTCTATAAGATTTTTTTAGAATGCTCAACCTTGGTTATTCACAAAATCGCATGCATTTATCATCGTATATTATTATTTTATTTTATTTTTGATCGGTAAAGAATTCGGTGCTAGCGAGTTTCGAACTCAGGTCACTGATATCATCACCAAGTGACTTTAACATTGTACTACAGTGACACCGCATTTAACGTATATTATGAGTCTACCAATTAAATTGTTGACTGTACCCAATTTTTAAGAATACAATTTGCCAAAGAGCATAGAGATCTTTGTGCTAACCGTGCACATAAACCCATCATCTGGATTTTTAACTTAGGACTTTTACATCGGTCTGATCGGTTATTTATCAACCCATCATCTGGACTTTAGGTAAATGTGTCACGGGGTCACGCCAGTTTATTAAGATTGTTACTCATGTTAATTTGTTTCCATCTTCGTGTCTAATAATTATATTTAAACCGTCTCTGGCTATAATGCATTTGATTGGAGATTATAAGTGGGATTCCGGTATTTGTTGAAGATTATATATTCTTTGATCAAATGCAAAGAGGAACCATAAAGAAACAAATGGAGACTGATTATCCATGAAATATCAGAGGAAACTAATTGAAAGATGACTAAGATCATTTGTATGCAGCTGCGTTAATGGCTTATAGGTTTTTGTAAAAGTCTTCTACCATTTTGAAGAAGTGGGATAGCCTTTAACATGATTTGTTGAGGAAGTGTTTAAACGAGGATAATGCCACTTTGAGTGTGGGTTCCTCGGTAAACTGTATCTCTTATAATTTCTCTACTTAACCACTATCAGTGTTTCCATTAACATCATTACTGTGACTATAACATACTGCAAACTTTAAACTTAATCAAAGTTATCGGTCTATCATTTTCTTGTAGTACGTGTTTGAATTCAACGGTGTTGTGAAAAAAAAATTCAACTTTTGGAGGTTAGCAACTTTTGGATTCAAATCTGCTCCGAACAGTAGTTGAAGTTAGAAGCATAATTATTTTGCTCACAATATGTTAATTTTTTGACTTCTAGAAGTTGTTTTGAAATTTGACAGCCAAACTAATTTCTAACTTTTCGACTTCTAAAAATCCAAAAGGTACTTTTGATGGGCAATCCAAACAGGCTATATCAACAAGATTTAAGAATCCATATCCATTGGTTGTGCCACAAAAATAAACCAAGAACATGTTTAATGCCGTGGCACAAGCACTGGCTGATAGGCTAAAATCCATCAGTAAGGTGAACATCACGCGACAATAGCTGACACGCGACATTGAATTCGCACCTCACACAAATTTTAATCTAGAAATGATGAAATCAAAACTTCATTTTAGTTGTAGCTGTTGTGTTTATTTGCTATGGAATTTTCATGTCTAGCTCTGTTTAGCTATCTTATTTGTATATAATGAGTTAGCTATCCATGGATTTCACGGATCAGAGAGATCTAAAAAGGATAGATGGTTTTGGAAGAATAAAATACTGAAAAAGAAGCTAGAGAAAATTTGTTATAAGTGGAAATTTTTGGGACTTTGGAGGAAACTAATTGGTATCTTCCCCTTAAAGGCCTTGATAAATAAAGTTTTCACGTTAAACGGTGATGAAATCCTCGCTTCTTATTGGCCGAAATAGGCATTTTCTAATACGGAAGCTATGGTGAGGACACTTGGCATAACTCTATTGGTTGTAATAATTAAAATTTGGTTACACTTTGTTTACATCAAATACTAAACTGTTCGTTAGTAACGGTGTAGACAAAAAAATATGTCAGAATTTGAACTAAAATAATTTTGTTACACCGTATTTACACCAAAACTTAACTGTATGTTACTAACACCGTCAAAGGTGGACGACACTTACATAAAAATAATAATAATAATAATAAGAACGGGCCCCTAGCTCAGCTGGTCATCCCCGTTCCCCAAAGTTTAATGCGCTCCAGGAGGTCCCAGGTTCGAGTCCCCAATGGCGTGATATTGCAGAATTAACATGGAAGGTAGTGTTAGTTTGCCCCCTTGTGACACAATCTCGCCCCCCCGCCGTTTCGGCTTCCTTGGCAAGGTTCCCCATGAGGCCCGTTGGTAGGCTAGCACAGCAACCTGTTCAATTAATGTAGTAGTATGTCGTTGGAGCTTAGCTTGTTAGGCTTCCAACTAGTTAATGTAATAATCGTTATCTATTAAATAAAAATATGTTTAAAAATAATAATAATAAAAATGTAAAACTAATAAATTGGTCATTCAGTTGTATACTTAATTAAGGAAACATAAATTGTCGTGTTGCTTTTGTTTATATATGCAATTCATAAGGTAAAATTATTCAATTAGGAAATCGCATAACTTTTGTTTCTTTCTGAAGCTCTAAATCTATAACAAAAAATTCGATCTTGGTTTCCTGATTTTGTTACGCTTCGTTAATATATAGTAGGGGACCTATTCGTTTATAATCTTAGATTAGAAGATGTTTCCTATGTCGTTATTAACATTAACACTAACACTTTCTCCTCCTTCGCTGTCTTTTTCTTAACCTAACTCCCAATAACCTAGCTGGTTCTCCACCAGTTTGTTTCTCAATTTGAGATAAGCATTGAAATACGTCTTCCTCCGGATAACCGTGCTTAATATTAACTTTGTATTAACAAATTTGAGCTCATATTTTCGGACCACCTTCAATTTATGTTTTTTGGTTCACTGTAGTTAACAATGCTTGATTGTTTTATCTTTTTGATTTATTTGCTAATTATTTTTTTTTTACTTTTTTTTGATTTCAAAGGTGAAGGGAGACTAATTCGAAGAATAGGTGTTCTGATTTGATTTGTGGTTTTCCTGATAATCTCTTTTCTCTTTTGTACGTTTGAGGATTTAATTTTTCATATTTGTTTCAATTCTTATTATTGAATTTTCATCATAATCATATCATGTTTATTTTGAGTTGTTCTTTTCAACTGATTTCAATTTTTCCTAGCCTTAATCTTCACACGACACCAACGAAGCAAGTAAAATCACGGGTAAATAAATCGCAATCTGTCAACTCTACGCTGCAAGTTACTTAGTGTAGGGCTTGAAGCAAAAAAAATAATAATATTAGGATTTAGTCCTTTTCTGTGTTTTATTTGGATTCTTTTTGATAATTTATCCCGCATCTTCATTAATTTATCCTGCATCTTCATTGCCCAGAATGAATTGCTTGGAACAACCCAAGCTGATCTTTTATGATTTTCAAGGTGGTGGTGCAGAGGTGCAAATCATGGTTTATACGATAATGTGGTTTTCTTGGTACTCTGATTAAATTCGGTGCAAGTAAAACGTCGTAGAAAAGCAGATTATGGTATAAACTACTAGCAAACAGAGAGCTTGAATCTATAGTTGATCTGATTCCCTTAGTTTCCTAGATTTCCTAATGTATTAGGACTGCTTCTCCTGATATCCGCTGATTAAAAGTTTAGTCAGGAAATGATATAGTTTCTTTCTGTAGTAATTTTAGTATTAATAGGCTGATTAAAATCAAAGCTGATTAAAATCAAAGCAGATCCGTTACGGTTTGGTTTTATTCATAAAAATGGCGTCCAACGTGTGAGATACGGTGATAATAAAAGTGTGAGCATTCCTAATTAATAGGCTGGTTTTGTTTTAGCATTCCTAAATTTTAATCTTTTCGAGCATAAGAATCTGCTTTGGTTTTAGCATTCCTAAATACTAATCTTTTTGAGCATTCCTAAATTTTAAACACGTGCAGTAATAATAGAGAACTAGCAATCTGTGCTAATCGAGATTGCTTTCGTTGTTAATCATAAATCATTTTGTTTGAAGACTTGAAAGAATTTCCTTAAATAAGGTTTAGCCAACAGTCTAGCAAAAAAAAAAGAAAAGAAAACAGTCTAGCAATGTGTGCTAATTGAGCTCATAACTATTATTACCATTACAAGCGTACTTATGCTTTTCCAATTTTTATCAATACCGTTAGAACATTTCCAATAGCGGGTGTTAAAAATTCCACGTAGGATTTTTAGCACCCACGGTTGGAGATGCTCTTAGGCACACTTCTTTGAATTTGAAATGACTAATAAGAATTTCATGCTTATCTACCACATGCATACGAAACAACGTCATTTATTTATATACGATTAGTTGGCATTTAGCGGTCCAAAAGTTTGGCAAAACAATGGGGTTCTCTAGTATACAACCAGTGAAAAAGAAACTTGAAAAAAAATTTAAATGTTGGAGGAAACTAATGGAAATATTTATCCAAACGCAAAGACTAGGTTGAGATTCATCTCCACATACTACCTCTTTGGCATTTGAATTATGGTTGGATTAGTGTCTAGTTGAACTACTTAGTTAGTATAGGTATACCCATCACTTTCCTAAGTTGATTATTATTGGTATTACAACTCATTCAATAGAATCTATAGCTAGATAAAAAACGAATGTTTGTGATTTCTTTGTTTTTACAATGTTTATTATTAGCTTTGTGGGTATGTTCTTATTAATTGTCACTTGTTCTCCACTGCCAGATACTACTATAACTTTGGTTTTGCTTAAAACAAAAATTTTGTAAACTTGTAAAATTTAAAGCAATTTATTTTTGGTAGAATATAACTTCTTAATTCTATCCTAGTGTGGGATAAAACATTAGTTGTGATATTCAGATATTGTTGTATAGCTTGTAAGGTATGGAGCAAATTAATGTTTGGGAGGTTGATTTTGGCACTCTTCGAAATTGGGTCCTAAATTTGTGTTTGGGTAGTTGAACGTAGAGGTGTAAAATGTGCCGGCTGGCACAAACTAGCCCACGAAGTCACGTGCTTCGTGTTGCGTGCTGTGCTGGGCTGTGCCAGAGATTCAGACGTGTTGTGTTGTGTTGTGCTAAATGGCATGTCGTGCTATGTTGTGTCAGAAAAATAAACGTGTTGTATCGTGTTATGTTGTGCTAGCATACTTATTTTATGTTCTCCAAAATAAATATTTTTGAGATATTTTTGTTAGTACATGCATTATTACAAATAAATTAGCATAACAAAAATAAAATGTCAGAAATTGGCTAAAATAATGATTTTTTGTGAAATATTCATCAAATGTGATGTATTGTGTAGTATTTTACGCATGACGAGGCGTGCTTTCTTCGCGTGCTGTGTCGTTATACCTATTTGTATGGCACAACACAACACATTAAACAAACGTATTATGCCCGTGCTGGGGCCGGTCACGTGTTGTGCTCGAATTTTAACGTGTTGTGTTGTGCCATAAACGTGCTGGCCCGTTTTCGATTTACACCTCTAGTTAAACGGACCGGGAGTCAAATTTTACAGTTCAAGTTCTAGTCCTAACTGTGTCAAATTTCTCTCTTCATGTTTATCTTTTTGGTGAGTTCTGGGCCCTAATATCGCTTTCAATGCTTTTACAATTTCTTCTTAATGGTATCCGTGAGCACTTTGATGTTCTTAAGAAAATATCATTTCTAACTCTAAATAATTTGACAAACAGAGGATAGAGGATGTTAAGGCGCCAACTGTTTTCCCATAATACCGATCGGGTTGACTAACTGGTCAAACACTAAAATAGACACAAACTAAGGGTGTAACTGCTGTGACACAGGTATAGGCGTTCGCAGACACATGACATCCATCAATAAGGTGAAAATCACACAGCAAATAAGAGATACACCAAGTTGAGTTCACACACACAAAAAATAATACTTAGTGCATGAGTACACATTAAGTGCGAAATAATGAAATCAAAATTTCGGCATGCAACTCTTGTATAGTGTTAGTTTCCCATGTCCCAATGGGATTTCTATGTCTAGGTCCGTTTAGCTATCATATTTGTATATGATCTGCTAACACTGCATCCATTTACGAGACCAGAGGAACTTTAAAAACATGGTGGTGGTTTCCAAGACTTGCACATTATGACAAAAAGAATAGAAATAATTGAAATATCTGTAATGTTGGAGGGAACTAATCAAAATATTTACCAAACGTTTTGGAGATTAAAGGGTTAAAAGTGAACGAGAGACGTATTTGAGTTTTACTTTGGCATTTTTAATGTTACATACAAAACTGGTTGTGAACTGAGATAATTAGTTTTGGGAAATCCTTACAGAAATCCCAGCGTTTCATTTCTCCATGACATCTCGACATGATTTCATTCAACTAAATTTGACGGACCGAGTCAAACTAAGTTTTCGTTCGAAGATGAGCTACAGTAAGATCTCTGCAATGTGTTTTGTGTAGAGTTGAGGATGAAACAATACATCATGTGCTGCTCCACTGGACCTTCTCATATAAGGTGTGGTCGTACTTTCTTGAATATTGTAAAGTTGATTTAGCAATGTGCGAGACAACGGAAGGCTGCATTAAGTCATGGAAGAGGAAAATCCCAAATGCAACCCATAACTTCATATGGAACAATCTTCCTTACGCGATCTGGTGGGCGATATGGATCGATAGAAATAGAAGGGCTTTCCACAACAAAGATTCAGCACCAAACGATGTAATTATTGCTGCCAAATCTCTTATCTTTCAATGGGGACTTCCCTATCAAGTTTTTTGAAGGCTTGTATTTTGATGATTTGGTCCACAACTGGGAGGCAAAGATTTACATGTAACTTTGCCACCAGTTAGCTTCTTTTTTTTTTGGCAGTTCAAGTCTCTTTAATGGCCGTGTGTCTGTAATTTTTTTGTGCCTTCTTCGCACCTGATAATCAATTTTAACTTTTCTTAAAAAAAAAAAAAAAAGGTCAAACTAGTTGAGCTTGTTTGACAATCATTACGTAAAGGGATGGTAGGTAAAGGCTCCCATCAAGAATTGGCACCTCACAATCAATATTGCCATTTGCCAGGACGTTTTGTATGATAACTCCATATATTGATATTCCATATATTAATAAACTCTTTACGTATGGAGTATTGATTTTGCAGGAAGAACCATTAAAGCTAGGAGTAGATGGAAAAATTGTACTTCTGCATTTAACTTATTGGATTTATTCGGGAGTAACTTTATAATTATACATACAAGAAAACAACTTCGATAAATTAATCCGCGATAAATTAATAACTTCGCTAAAATAATATTTTTTGCCAGTCCCGACTTGGGCCAGTGTATTAAATTAATAACCTCGCTAAATTTATAAGATAATAAAAATTTTAAGTATCCAATAGGGCCCAACTGAAATATAAATTAATAATCATTATAATAGCATTACATTACCGGTGCTTTACTAAAATAAGATTCCAAAGTTGTTTGTTTCTTGTTCACATTTATGCCAACACTGGACTTCATCTCTTTTTTTTTTGTAGTCCCTTGAGGAGTTCAGGAGTGCCTTTTTCGAATTATAGGAGGAAGTCATTTAGCTTTACTATTGATAAGATTTCTTCTTTACGAAAACTGGATTCACTTGAGATGTATTCTGATGCACGCTTAACTGTATTTGATATCGTTCCTTGACACATTTGTATGTTAAATTTTTCAAGAAGCCATTTTTGTGTTTCTCTTTGAGTCAAATTTGGATTAGAATGACTATACTCACACAATGATTTTCGAATCTCGTTTGTCATCGTGGATTTTTTGACACCTTTGAGATGAGAAATATGAGCTATTGTTACACTCTTCTTTTGTGTTGTTGTTTTTTGTTTCTTTTAACATCAATTATGCACATAATATGCAAAATATTATACTATATTATGCCAAAAATTTATTACACATCAATTTGAATTGAAAATAATATCGTAAGATATTTGTTATTACGGGAAACCATTAAGTTTAACTTAAATATTTTATTTTATTTTATTTTTGAAACTTAAATTTGAAGTGTTTCGAGAATTTAATAACTTATTAATTTGTTGATAAATAATACTTCGCTAAATTGATATAATTTGTCAGTCCCAACATTATTAATTTATTAAAATTTTACTGTATATCATGCGAAGGCACACCAATTTTATTAAGAATATGGCGCACACTGAGTGAATGAGTAATCAAATTTGTGTTTGTATACCATTGAAAAACTTCTTTCACATTTCGTGTCTAGTTATTGTATTAAACCAGTTTCATTCATGTCTGTTTGTATTCTATTTTCTAGCAATCCGCTATTTTAAGAATTGAGTTTGGGTTAAAGATTATATTCTATTAGGAAATAATATATGAGAGTCTATATTTAGGAGATATGCACTTTAAGTTGTGAGAGTTACATTAGGAATTTAATGTCTTGAGAATCAATTCTTGTGTGTCGTAAAAACCAAGTTTTGTGATTGTATAAATATCTTGAAGAATTAATGAGAAAGATGAACCAAATTATTATCAATGTAGATATTCATCGCTTCCGCGTTTATGCTCTCCTCTCTCGTGCTATGATACCATGGTAAGGATATTTTAACCTACTATTGTTGTGCATTCTAAATGAAACTAGAAAAAAGTTGTTATAACATATAAGTATAATTGCTTAGGATGTTGGCGGCAACTAATCATCAATACACTTATTCAACCATAGTACCGTATTTTAAATTATAGACTTGCTTTCATGTACAATATGAATTACAAAAAAAAATATCATCTCCGGATTCAATTGTTCAAAAGTAAGGACATTCAGTCATACTTTTATGTTTATTTTCATTCTTTCTTATCAACAAAAAAAAAAAAAAATGTTTTGGTCGTTAAACATTTCGTAATATATTTTCAACCCACGACAAATGTAGCGCTCAGCTGAAAAGAAAAAACTGACTACAGTAATACTTCACGAAATTGAGCAAAAGGAAAAAAATAACCATAAAAATAATCGTATCATCAGTTTATTGAGAATATTATTCGATGTACTTTAACCAAATGTATAGTTCTTTAACCATCGACTAGTTTATATTTACCAAAATGTAAACTTATGAGATTTTAGGGTTATGTGTAAAACTTGATTTCCTTTGCGGAGAAAACAGGGCAAATTTTTTTTTTTTTTTTTTTTTTTTGGTACACTTTGATTGTGATTTTCTTAGGTAATTATTCATTGATTTTAAATCTGCTCTTCGTAACTTGTGGCTAGGGAAAAGAATATTAGAACGACCAAAATGGAATGGATGGAAGAATTGTTACAGAGTGAATTTTTCGGCACATGTCGTGATCATCAAAATATGAGAAAAAACAGGTCTAATAAAAGTCTGATCAGTTCAATTCAGGCACTTGCTACATTATAGAAAATGAGTCTATTAAGATCGCTCTATTTTTTCTGTCTATTGTTTGGCTACTTACTTAACCTAAAGTTTATAAGATTTTTTGAGAATGCTCGATTTTGGTTATTCACAAAATCACTGTATTTCCGTTATATGATTCCAGAGTTTAATAAATCCATATATGCCATGTGAAAGTCTACTCATATCTCTGAAAAATCTCTAATAAGCTAACTTCTATAAAGTACGATCAGTTCAATCAGGCACTTCCTATACATTTTAGAAACTATAAAAGCTCTATTATTTATTTTTTGTCTATTGTTTGACTACCTACAGTGCCTATAGTTAATAAGTTTTTTTGAGAATGCTCGACCCTGGTCATTCACAAAATCGTCTGCATTGATCTTATATGAACGTTCTGGTCTGGAGTACAATACATATTCCATGTGATGGTCACACCAATTTTATAAAGATTTAAGACGCACATAGAGTATATGACTAATCAAATTCATGTTTATTTAATTACAGTAGGAAAACTTTGTTACTGTATTTGCCTCTAATAGTTGTATTTGAAGAATTATGCTTGTCTGTATCTCGTTCTTTTATAAGAGATTGGGAAATCCATTACTTCAAGAAATGAGTTCTTGGTTAAAAATTATATTATGGAATTAAATGCACAGAAGAAGCAAGTGGAGAAAGAAAAAAAAAAGTGATTGTATGTGGCTTGACAGGATAAGATACGAAATATTGGCGGAAACTAATCCATAAATTATTAAAACTGCGGTTGCATATGGGCTGAAAAGGTATGAATTGAACATTGGCATAAATTTCAAAAAATAATTAAGATTATCAATATATGATTGCAGTAAGGGACGCGACAACTATGAGTCCATTAACTGAATTTTTTGAGTGCACCCGACAGCTATCGGGTACCTAAGATAAAAATATCTGGTTGGAATATGAATTTCTGGTATCTTGTTGGTTGCCCATAGAGCTTAGGTCATTTGTTGTTATTGTAGAGTTGACATAGCCAAAACAAATGATTCATACATGATTGCAATTCTAAAGTTTTTTCCTTTCTTTCTTATCAAAGAATTTTAAAAAAAAAAATTGGTTGTTGATTTTTTTTTATATTTTTAAAAGAGTCGATAATTTTATTAAAATAAAATTTGGCAAAGAGCTGTGCTAACTGTTTATCTAATAAACGATTAAACGGATCAAGCACTCGCTGCTTTTTCTTTGTAATCAACTCTTTTAACGGCACGAAAATATCAACGTTCAACTAATTTGAAAACAGGAAACATAAAAGCTCTGCCCTCTCTATCCAAGGGACCAAAGGACGGAGGAATCTAGCTAGTGTCCCTTTTTTCCAATCCAAAACTGGGACTTCGCTGGGCGAAGCCAGATGAAAGCATAGACATGTAAGTGCATACCCGGCCCAACTTGTTTCCAGGCCTAATCCATTTTAAAATTTGAGCTTCCATGTCCATTTTTACTTTCTTGCACCCCTAGCAAGACTTTACTTCTCCTTGATCGAGTATCTGGCCCGGCCACTGCTCAGTGACACATTACCATTAGTGATGCCACTCCGATTTCACATTTTAACTTAGGGATTTTGCAGTGGTCCGATCGGTTATTTATCAACCCATTTGTATGAACCGGAGTTCAGGTATAAATGTGTCGTGGGGTAGCGCCGATTTATTAAGATTAATTCATTGATTATAAATGACTCACGTTAATTTGTTTCCATTTTCGTGTCTAATAATCGTTATTAGACAATCTCTGGCTACATTGCACGTTTTATAGGAGATTGTCAGCAGAATTCTGGTATTTGTTAAAGATTATATTATCCTTTGCTTTGATCAAATGCTAAGAGGAAGCAGAAAGAAAAAGTCCGAGACTGATAAATAAAATATGGGAGGAAACTAATTGAAAAATGATTAAGAGCGTTTATATGTGGCTACATTAAAGGGTTATCGAGCCTTTTTGCTTCTACTACTTTAAAGAAATGGATTAGTTCTTAGTTGAGAAAGTGTTTGAAAGAGTATAATGTCACTTCGACTATGGGCTCCCCAATAAACCCTATTTCTTTTATTTTCTATACTAAACCACTATCCATATGTTTCCATTATCATCGTTACCGTGTCTGTAACATATTGCAACTTTGAACTTAATCAAGGTTATCAGTCTATCATCTTCTTGTACGCATTGTAATTTTGTATTCAATGGTCTTCAAAAAAATTTCAAATTTCAACATTTGGAGGTTAGCAATCATAACTTGCGAAAAATAATACTAATAAATAACGTTCCAATATGATCAATTAGTTATCCATTGGTTGTGCCACATAAACAAACCACTAACATGTCAATCCCATATTTTTGGACTCGCTGTTCCGCATGTATATGCATATTAATTTTTCACCCGGGCTATTACCTAAGCCCAATATTGTTTGAAATCCTTGCGTACGTTAAGCTGCACAGACCGATAGGCTTAAAAATCCATGTAAGGTGAAAATCAAGCGACAATAGCTGCTGACACACGACGTTGAGTTCACACCTCACACAAATTTTAGTGTATGGATTGCATAGTGCGAAATTATGAAAATCAAAACTTCATTTAATTTCATAACATTTTTTTTTTGTTTTTTGAAGCATGCATTTTATTAATAGGACATTAGGTTACAATTTATCGTGGGTATGTGGTACCCACTTAATCAATTAATTAAATTTGACTAATAAAATACGGCCTGGTCTTATATTTTGATTGATAAGTTTCCTATTTGGCTTCCATGTGCTGCATGATTGGTCAAATTTCATAACATATGTAACTATAAAGTGTTTATTTCTTATGGAATTTTCATGTCTAGGTCTGCTTAGGTATCTTATTTATATATGATGAGTTAGCAATCCACGAATTTCACAGACCAGAGAGATTCGGAAAGGATAAATGGTTTTGCACGACTAAAAATAATCAAAAAGAAACTTGAGAAGAAAAGTTGTTATGAGCGGAAATGCTTAGGATGTTGGCGGAAGCTAATCGGTATATTTATTAAACCATTAATGGTACTGTTATATGTGGACATAGTAAAAACAGTATGTCAATTCAGCGAACTTTTGTTTGAGGATTCATTTGTAGGATACTAGGATACATACGCAATATATATGGGAGTATGATACTTACACAGTCACAGTTTCAAGTTCATTTCCATTATTTCTTATCAAAACTAAAAAAAATATTTTGGTTAGTGAACATCTCGTAATATTTTGGGCCTTCAAAAATAGGCTCCTAACTTTAGTTTTCAATTTCATTTAGACTTTTAATACTGTACTGTATTATATCATTTTCTCTCTCCAATTTAATATTAATCGTGAGAAATGTCTTTATTTCCGAAATATAAATCGGATTTTCATAAAATTTAGATTTTCGGAAAGAGATCGAAAATCTATACAAAACAAGATCCATTTCCCGTCAAAATTATACATTACGCACTCAAATGCACCTTGTGTACTTTGCATATAAATCTAGGTTCATCCTAGTAATGACCTACAATATATGATACAAAACCAAAATTACTAGTTCGTAATCTCGAGCAGTAAAACCAGCACCATTACCACCACAATCACCATTTGAACATCAACCAAAAACATGCAAGAAAGAAGAAAAAATAAGACGAACAACAAAAAATTCAAAATAGTACACATTGTGCACTCGGGTGCATCTAGGCGAAAAACTACTTTTCTGTCAGAATATACAATATGCACTCAAGTGCATCTTGAGTATTTCGTGAAAAAAATCTGCACTTAAACTAGTAATCACCAGATTATTGTACATCAGTAGAACTCCATGTAATTCATAAACTGTAAACGTGTTAATTGTCATGCGTCTGATCAGAAAAAACTTTGTCAATGTTATTTAACGAAACGAACTCAACCGGATATAATGTACAAAGACGAGGAAATGTAAAGATGGCACGCCCTGAATTTTCAAGATTATCTCAAAGATCTGCTGCATGGAAGCATAAGTAGCTAGACTTGATATCTCTTGGTATGTTTGCAGAAGTTATGTTGTGGCTTAAATTTTCTATTGTCCGGTTTGTTTTGGGTGTTGGTTTGTCCACACTTTTGGTTTATTTTCTTTGTTTTTGGTGCTGGATCTTTCCTCACCTCTGGAATCGCTTAGGCGTTCTTATCCTGTATTCTTTTTCTCCTTTTATCAATAAATTTTAACCTTTTAAGTCAAAAAAAAAAAAAAAAAAAACTGTAATGGAAGGTTGCATTTTGTCCGTTAATTGGAAGTGATCCACTGTTTCCTATTAACTATTACAGAAGCAATTTATTTAAGAGTGAATATACTTCTATACACCATTTTCAGGTTCCACCAACACTTTCTTATCTTCCTTTTAAACTTGCAAGTCTGCAATCGCCACTGCTACCGAAAATAAATTAATCCAACTTGATTTTGTGAATGAAATGTCCGGCAGGGTCAAGATTTCGACTGTGTTGGAGAAGATCAACCGTGCATCCATCACAGATGAATGGATTAGGTGTATGAACGAATATTATACCCCTTTCAATGAAACCAATTCTGTGTAGACTAGTAAGACCGTTTCTGCTAGCTTTGATTCTCCACACTTACCGTATACATCAACTAATTGGAGTTTCGAAAACCAAATGAGAAAGATTTCTAGTGGCAAATCCATAGGTAGACTTTCCAAGGTTTTCACTTGTAAACACAAATTAACCCAAACAAGGTTTGTTTCGTATTAGATTCTGTTCTCACCACCACCGTATTAATATTAAGATAATAGGGAGAGAAATCAATACTAAAGCTGATTCAAAACTTTAATCGAGGGTTCTATTTTTCATTTTTGTAATCACAGTGGTGGTGGTGGAGTGTATTGACGGAGAAACGTAAGAAACATAAGTAGAGTGAAAGAGAAATGGTTTTTCGGTAGGGGTAAATTTGTAAAATAAGATTATTATTTTTTATCGAAAATAGAAAATATAAAAATAGTCTCGTCAAACGTAGTTTTTAACCGTCAACTGTTAGTTTAGGTACCAACCCTTAATATTTCAAATATTGGGTACCAAAGTTAGGTATTGGACATTTACCTATGAAGCACGAATACCTCAAAACCAGTGACGTATCCGTGTCGGACGCCGTATCAGTGTCGGACACTTGGGGATACGTATCAGACACCCCGTTTAAAGTGTCCCTTTTTATTAATTACGAAAAAGGTTGGGGATACTTTCGGGATACTTCTCGGATACTCTAGAGGGGACACTTCTTATAGTATAAGATATATATATATTGCCAAATATTTATATACAGAATATGTCAAATTTTTTTAGATATGTAATATATTCGTATTTATCAAAAATTATTCTATACAAGCAGTATATAAATGTCTAACCATAACATTCTTATTCAACTTTGATGAGTGATGGGTCAGCGAGAGTTTAGATAGTTTTTATCTATTTATTTTTTTTAATATTCCAGATAGTATTTTAGAATTTTCTTATTTTATGTGATTCTTTTCACTATTAATAAATTAAATATTTTTTAATTAATACACGTATCCCAACATATCCCGTATTCCCATTTTTTAAAAATTGACGAATCCCCGTATCAGTATCCCCATATCCGTATCCCCGTATCAGTATCCATGCTTCATAGACATTTACCGAGTATCAAACGTTAAATAACCCTTGTAAAATTAGGTGGCCAATGAGACGGTTACATTTTTTTTTCGTTTCTTTTATTCTTAATTTTGATTGTTTTAGTTGTTGTACATTTTGTATGATCAGAGATTTATAAGAATTTTCTTTCAAGTGTAAGGTACTATCCAGCAAAGTGTGCGAATTTGGCTCATAATAATATCACAGGTCAGTTATAAGCTTTTGCAATTTGTGGTATTGCTTAGACACATGAAAAATTAATGTACGTCCACCGTACCAAAAAAATTCATTTTATATGTATCTATATTTCTTAGTAGATTTTGATGTGTTACTTATTTAGGAGTGCGTCAATTTCTGAGACTTATATGGAAAGAAAATGTGGTTTTGCAGTTTGATATTTCTTTTAGTTGATATTTCTTAGTAGATTGTGATGTGTTACTTATTTAGGAGTGCGTCAATTTCTATATTTGTTATTACTGAAATATTGGAGGGAAACTAATCAAAATGTGTATCCCGCCAGTTACACATTGATATTTCTTTTAGTTGCTTTTAAAAATATGAATTACCCCAGTTTTCTTTGGATTTACCAGGATAATGTTGTTATGATTAAATATAAAAAAAGTTTCAAATTTTAACTAATTTATTTACCTTTATTTTTGATAGAATATGATTTATTTAAATCAAATTTTTATAGTAGTCAAATCCACAAACTAAATTATGTATGTTTTTGGACCATAAGTAAAAATGCCACATAATGCGTCAAATTCGTACTTGAATCATCCATTGGCCCTCATCCAATCCCGCTAACCGGTCAACCGAAGCAGCCTACCAGCCTGCCCAGTATCACATAAAATCAATGACCAGTCAAAGTCAGCGCCCGGTCAATGGTCAAAGTCAGCCATCAGTCAATGTCAAGGCCGTGTTGTTGCGATGGTGCTTTGTCATGCGTTTCCACTCATGTTGCCGTCCTTGCTTGCTAACCAATTTCCAGCTAAATACTCTATCGCACCGCCCCGCCTCTACCGTGTTGTCACAGTGATGCCATCCAAACCTCCATCCATCTTTGCCACCATTATGCATGTCACCATCAATCCAAATCGGCCGGCTAGCATCCATCCATACCGCCAACCATTATGCCTGCAACTATCAATCCAAAAGATGCCATCATGCGAATTAATTCGAGGCATGAATGAGCAGTTTCATGCGAATTTATTCAGGAGGCATGAATGAGCAGTTTCATGCAGAATTAAAGATGGAGGCATGAATGAGCAGTTTCATGCAGAATTAATGCAAGTGAAAGTAAATACCATTTATATTCATAATTGTATAAATGGAGGAAAAAAATTTCAAGAAAGGGGGAAAAGGAGAGTCAAGAGAGGTAGCAAATAGAGAAAAAAAATACATTGTAATACAAATATCAATAAAATATTTCTCCCAAGGGGATTTGTCCGTGGACGTAGGCAAACTATGCCGAACCACGTTAAATTCGTGCCTCTCATCTTTATGCAATTTGATGTTTTTAACCCAGTTTTCATCAACATATCAAAATCATCGTGTTTAGTATCCGGAAATATTTATGGGTGCGAGCATACACCCTAATATTTTGACGTAATTATTTCAATCAGTAATGTTAAATTGATATAGTTAAGTTGATCGAATTGTTGTAGTTAGGTTCTTAAGCAAATCGTCAGACTCGGTTGACGCAACCGATGCGATCCGGTTTGCTCATCAATTCTCAGTATTGATTGGGCCGAATCGATGCGGTATGGTTTTATTTATAAGCTGCTACACTCGGGTTTATAGAAATGTTTAAGTCTACTCCTCGGAATCGATGCAGTCCAGTGATCGAAGATCTTGCGATCGGATATGCTCGTTCTTTGATGCGTCCGATTGATCGAAGGCTGCTGCGATCAAGCATAGATCGCCGTCGCCTGCCGATCGGTGATCGCAGCTGTCACGGTGTAACTTTGCTCGTTGCGGTGCAATCAAGGTGATCGAAGTTCTTTGCCGATCGGTATGTTCGCAATTCCTTGATCCGGTGACCGCAGAAATTCTGCGGTGCAATTTTGCTCGTCGCTGATGTATCTCATCGATCGAAGGCTGTTGCAGATCCGGTATGTTCGCATCTCTGCAGATCCGGTGATCGCAATTCTTTGCATGTAATTTTGCTCGTCATTTGCTGGCAGCTCAGGTGATCGAAGGCATTGCGGCAACGACTATGTTCGCGACTCTGGATCAAGATGATCGCAACTTCTGCGGTGTAATTTTGCTCAAATTCTTCTTTGCAATCCGGTGATCGAAGGCTGTTGCGATCTAGTTATGTTCGCATCTCCGTAGTCGGTGATCGCATTGCTGCTTGCATTTGCTGTTCGTTGTTGTAGCCTAGGCGATCGCAGTGGCTGCTGATCGACCTTATTCGCGGCTCATGCGGTCGGTGATCGAAGTTCTTTGCCCGATCCGTCATAGCTCGTCGCTCCTGCGGTCAGGTGATCGCGGTGATGCGATGCGGCTTGCTCGTCGCTCTGCCCGATCCGGTGATCGCGGTAGTGCGGTCGGCTTGCTCGTTCTTTGTTGCCAGTCCGATTGATCGCTACTGCCCGTCAATATGTTCGCGGCTCTGCCCGATCAGCTAATCGCCATTCTGCGGTGCGGCATTGCTCGTTGCTCTGCCGTCGGTGATCCGCGACTATTGCGGTCTGACATTTTTCGTTCTTTGTTGTAGTCCAAATGTCATAGCCTCCGCAGCTCACCGATCGCATCACCCCAGCTGCTACAATGCATCTTTGCTCGTTGTTGTTGCATCCCAGTGATCGGGCTGCTTCTGATCCGGCTCATTCACAACTCCTGCCCAGATCCAGGTGATCGCAATCAAGCATGCACCGGCTTTTCTCAATGTTTTTACTACCCGGTTTTTTGCTCATTCATCAGAGGAAAGTTTTTCTGTGGCCGTCGCAGTCCAGTTTACCTGAATCACTACAATCCAGTTCCGCAGCAACTATTGTGATCTAGTCGACATCGCTGCTGTCGTCCTAATTCATAAAACTATTGAAGACATATAAAGATCGATGTCACATCCAGTAGCACAGCCAAGACCATTGGAGGTCCAACAACACATAAAGTTTGTTACCATCTCAACTACTAAAGGGTCACACCCTTTCGCTCATAACTACCACGATCTAGTTTTACATCAACGGTTACTGCTCACTTTCAACATCAGTCCGCCCCAATATCACGCTTCCGTTGCAGTCTAGTTCATCCTTTAGTCCAGTTGTTGCATAGAAGAACTGTTCACGCCCAACTGTTGCCCGCTGATCTCCCAGTCGCAATAGCCTCACTTGGGGGCGTCTTGATTATAATTTCCGCAAACAACAAGGGAAGTTTTCCAATCACCTCAGCATCAATAATCCAAACTTGAGGGCGAGTTTTGTTAATGACTAAGGAAAACGAAAATTTCTTAACCCAAGTTGTAGGTTAAGGGGGGCGATGCTTGTACCATAAGTAAAAATGCCACATAATGGGTCAAATTTTTACTTGAATCATCTATTGGCCCTCATCCAAGATCGCTAACCAGCTAACCGAAGAAACCCACCAGCCTGCCTAGTATCACATAAAATCAATGACCAGTCAATGGTCAAAGTCAATGCCCGGTCAATGGTCAAAGTCAGCCATCAGTCAATGTCAAGGCCGTGTTGCCGATGGTGCTGCCATGCAGTTTCCACTCATGTTGCCAGCGGTGATGCCAACCAATTTCCAGCTAAATACTCTATCGCACCGCTAGCCAGTCTCTACCCGTGTTATCAGCTATGATGCCAGCCAGCCTCCATCCATGCTTCCAGCTATTATGCATGTCAGCCAGTCAATCCAGTCGGCCAGCCAGCATCCATCCATTATGCCTGTCAACTATCAATCCAGTCTGCCAACATGCATAATTAATTCAGGAGGCATGAATGAGCAGTTTCATGCGAATTAATTCAGGAGGCATGAATGAGAAGTTTCATGCGGAATTAAAGATGGAGGCATGAATGAGTAGTTTCATGCAGAATTAAACATGGAAGCATGAATGAGCAGTTTCATGCAGAATTAATGCAAGTTAAAGTAAATACCATTTATATGCAGAATTGTATAAATAGAGGAAAACATTCTGAAGAAAGGGGGGGAAAGGAGAGCTGAAGAGAGGTAGCAAATAGAGAAATAAATACATTGTAATAAAAATATCAATAAAATATTTCTCCCCAAGGGGATTTGTCCCTGGACGTAGGCAAACCATACCGAACCACGTTAAGTTCGTGCCTCTCATCTTTATGCAATTTGATGTTTTTAACCCTGTTTTCATCAACATACCAAAATCATCGTGTTTAGTATCTGGAAATATTTCTGGGTGCAAACAGTATGAAAATCCAATAGCTCTGCCTGAGAGATGGAAAGGCGGATACTTTTAAGCAATTGATAGTGTTATGGTCTTGTGACAACGATACTTTTAAGTACGTTGACCCTAGCTTAATTTGGAGTAATTGGGACACCTTTATGTGTATGTAGTCTGCTCTGTATTGACCTTGGTTTAATTATTTATTTTATTTTATTTTTTTTATAGAACCATCTCTTTGAAAAAAAATAAAAAAATGGAAAGGCGGAAGGTTTTGGTGTCTCTTGCAGTTAAGAATTGGAGCCCCGCAGTCACCATCGAATATTACAGCTGTTCCGGCCATTTGGCTTTTACAAATTTCTAACTTCAGCCTTCCAAGGTGCCTGGGGTCGGTTAGTTTCTGGCTCATCTGCAGTTAACTCGTTGGAATACTCGGTAGTTTTATACTTGTGCCATGTGGACGTCACACCGATTTTATTAAAGTTAAGACACACATTGAGTCTATGACTAATCAAATTCATGTTTGTCTACTATATGAAAAGTTTGAGTCCGTTTTTGTGTCTAGTTATCATATTAAAACCATATTCATGTCCGCTATATTCTAATTTCTTTATGGAAAATTTGCTGGTTGGTCCAAAGCCCATTAAATTAGTTATATTAGGGTCCAACCTGATTTTAAACTTATCACTAGGTCCATAATTATTTGAAACAAGCAAAATGATCACATTACCCCAGCAAATTCACGTGTGAACTCCACCACCTTATTCCAGTTTCTCCAAATTTAATTAAAACATATAAAGGACCACAATTTTGAGTATATATCACTCATAATCACAAATTCGAGTACATATCTGCTACACTGTTTACAAATTTGAGTACATATCTGCCACACTGCTTACAAATTTGAGTACATATCTGCTACACTGCTTACAAATCTGAGTACATATCTGCTACACTACTTACAAATCTGAGTATATATCTACCGCACTGCTTACATATAGAGTATGTATCCCGTTGGACATATTGAACCTGTAAATGTGACCATAATATAACAATATTAAAACACAGCAACATAAAACATGATTTTTATTTAGATTTGAACTTGTTTCATCAAAATCCATCAGTATATCATATACGTACCGATGATTAATACACAAAAGCATATCAAAAAAACAACCAAAATGAAACTAAAATCAGCTGCATGTAAAAACCAAGTAATGAATCTATAAAAAAAACAGAATCAAAACACTTTTTTTTTCCAAAGATTCCATATATATACTTCTAGATCGAAGAAGCAAAATATCCAAAACTACAAAAATAACAAAATTAAAGCATAATTTTTCAGTACACCATATATGTACTGCTGATTCATAATCTAAAATTCAGCTGCATGTGAAAAACAAGTAACGAATCTATGAAAAAATAGAATCAAAACACTTTTATTTGAGTACGATGATTAATACACAAAAGCAACACAAAAGCATATCAAAAAACAACCAAAATGAAACTAAAATCAGCTGCATGTAAAAACCAAGTAATGAATCTATAAAAAAAAACAGAATCAAAACACTTTTTTTTTTTCAGTATTCCATATATATACTTCTAGATCGAAGAAGCAAAATATCCAAAACTACAAAAATAACAAAATTAAAGCATAATTTTTCAGTACACCATATATGTACTGCTGATTCATAATCTAAAATTCAGCTGCATGTGAAAAACAAGTAACGAATCTATGAAAAAATAGAATCAAAACACTTTTATTTGAGTATTCCATATATGTACTTCTGGATCAAACAAGAAAAATCTCCAAAACTATAAAAAACAACAAAATTAGAACAATATATTTCAGTATACCAAATATGTACTGTTGATTCATAGCCTAAAAATCAGCAACACGTGAAAAACAAGAGACGCATCATGAGATCGAACTACCAAAACCGCAAAAAGAAATTCAAAACATCATGAAATCGATCGATTTTTCATGATTCAGTTGAGAAAAAAAAAAAGAACTAGAGAAAAGATTACATAACATACCTGTAAAACCACGAAACATCTTCACAAACCCTAGTTGAGAAAACGGATATGTTATGTATAGTGAAGGATATGCATCAGCAGAGAAGAGGAGAGGGAGAGAGAAGGAGAGAGAAAACGGATCTGAGAAGAAAAGGAAAATGGAGAAAAATAGATTTTATTTCTGTTATATATAGTGAAGGCTATTTTAGGAAATTTTAAAACACACATAATAGGTTACACACGTGTACAGGACCTGGGATTAAAAAATTGGGTCATTTTTTATGTTTTCTTTTTTATTATGGACCTCTAGTTACTGGGCTTTAGTGGGTGGACCTGCCACTAACTAGTATCACTAAACTAGTACCTATAGGTAATTCCTAGTTTCTTTATTTATAAGAGCTCAATGGAATCCGTTATTTTAAGAAATGAGTTTTGGTTAAAGAATTAATATACGGTGGAACTAGATGCAAAGAAGAAGCAAATGAAAACGAAAATGGAGGTTGACAAATGAAATATCGGAGGAAACTAATCGATAGATAATTAAGATTGTGTGTGTGAATGCATTAAATCAAAGGGCTGCTCTGAAGACTGAACTTGACATCAACACCAAATGAGTGTAGATTTAAATTCAGCATGGTAAACTTATTGCCATCCACTCCGGAAACGGAGGTAGTAATAAACTAGAGAAATTTGTTGTGAACGGAAAATTGCACTACTCAAGCTATATCGCTTCATAATTGAAAAAGAATTTCAATTAGTTTGCACTTCGTGTTTTTTTCTTATTTTGGTTGTTGATGGTTTTGGAACTTTTCATCCTACGTTTGGCAAGCATACAAAATGATCAACAAGATTCAAGAATAGCCGGTAAACACCGTCAACCACCATTTTCTAGCCAGTAACCACCGCCGACGACGGAGATGACCTCTGAAAACCACCGATAATCTCCTACTTCATTCAAATCTCTTTAAGTTTTGTTACCCATGTTACCAAAACTCCATTATTAGT
Organism: Papaver armeniacum; assembly: GCA_023531295.1. Taxonomy (NCBI): domain Eukaryota; kingdom Viridiplantae; phylum Streptophyta; class Magnoliopsida; order Ranunculales; family Papaveraceae; genus Papaver; species Papaver armeniacum. The sequence continues at coordinate 202,621 of JAJJWW010008069.1, read as the reverse complement.
TCCTGAAGATACCCAAAGACCTCTGTTCTCTAAGCTTCTAAGACAACAATTCACAAAAATCTCAAGGCTCCGTTACAAAGACACCAAAGACTCCAAGTTTCTCAAACTCGTTTGCTTGCTGGTTCTATTGAATCCGCATCAATACGAAAATCAACTGAATCCTCTAACTATCTGTGATTTTAATATTTGATTGTTTGAACTTGTTTTTAGTCATTAGACATAAATACATAAATTGATTTTTCATATCTGAACCCTAATTTTTTTGAAATTGATTTTATCTTCGATGACCTATAATTTCTATACTTGATCTTATCTTAGCTGAATCCCTAGAAAATTTTTGATGGGGGTAAATTTCGAAGGGGGCATGAGGGACGAATAACAAACTGACATTTGTCTTTTATTTTTAGACGGTTTTTAACAAATTTAAGATCCTACATTATACTCACAAATTACCCTTCATTTAAATCATTACAAATCTTATTGCCGGTTATATCTTTTTTTCCCTAAATAATGGTGCTTTAAACACCTTCCTAAATTAACGGTAAGTTGTTGTTCTTTTAGCTTTGATTACCTTTGATTTTTTATCTGTTTTGTTTCAATAACCAATTACCTTTGATTTTTTTCTTCTTCTTTAATTCCCTTGTAGCTGTTTAATGAAGCCCCTCAAATTCTGCAAGGGTCAATTAAAATCTCTAAAGAGTCTAATGCGTTTTAGTCTGATCACAGGTACCTTTTGCTACAACCAGAAAAAAAAGAAAATACGTCAAGGAAAGGTTAAAACTATACAGCTGACCCATACTCAGAGTAATGAAAGATGGGAAGCAATAGAGGATGACAACTCAGTAGAAAAAGAGATATGTACATCAACAAATATCTCAAATACCCCAGTGGTGGAAGAGGTAAGTAAACCTTCTGAAAAGTTTATGTTCTACAGATATATGATTCACATGATTAGTGAACAACACTTTAGAAAGTATGAAATCATCTTGAGAACACAGGATAGAAATCATGTACACATTGTGTTGTTAAAATTTAGGTATCCTATAATCTCTTATTTTTGGCAATTCATAAGAATGATAGCCCGGAATTGCCGGGGCCTAGGCAAGCTAGATACTAGAAACAACGTTTTAGATATTCTTAATAAAGAAAACACCGACATTCTATTTTTATCTGAAACTAAGCAACAAAATAAAGAAATACACCAAATCATGAAACAAATAAATGTTTACAACTATCAATTAGTTCCCCCTAGGGGAAGTGCAGGAGGGTTATGTCTTATTTGAAATAATAATGTAACCATTCAAATTTTAGATCATGCTCACAATCACATTAATGCAAGTGTAACCACCCATACAGATGATAGTAGTTGGGTTCTAACTTGTTTTTACGGCAGTCCATATAGGCGGTTGAATTTTAATTCTTGGAAAATAATAAAAGAAATGGCAGAAACTATGAATAAACCATGGCTCATAATAGGAGACTTAAACGTAGTCCTACATGAAGAAGAAAAGAGTAGTAGATTTCCTTTTAAGAAAAATGAAGCATGAATCTTTAATAACCTAATAAACAATTGTGGGTTGATGGACCTAGGTTTTAAAGGCTACACCTTTACTTGGAATAACAAAAGAAGTGACGGAGAAAATATTGAATAACTCCTTGACAGAGCTTTGGTGAACTCTAAGTGGACTAGAAAATTTCCTAATTCAAGTATAAAACATCTGGGACCGCTAGCTTCAGACCATGTTCCTATTAGACTTAATTCATACAATCATTGGAATGATGGGGCTATGCCATTCAAATACTTTGGTGAGTGGATAAAGCATGAGCAATGCAAACCACTGATTATTGAATGTTGGAATAATCACATTCAGGGTTCTCCAGCATTCAAAGTGAACAAAAAACTAGCGACATGTAAACATATTTTGAGACTCTGGAACAAAAAATGATTTGGTAACATACAAAACAATAGAAATAACATAAAAAGTGAGTTGGACAGGGTCAACAGAAGAACTATCTATCCAAATAAAAGTATCGAGTTAACTAAACTTAGGAAAGATCTTGCTAACTGGTATGTTATTAAGGAAAATTTTTGGAAAGATAAGAGTATGGATCATAATATTGCTCTAGGAGATAGAAATACGAAATATTTTCATAATAGAGCCAAACAGAGAATTAGAAGGAACAAAATAGAGACAATAAAAAATGATGAAAATAACTGGTTGGATACTAGAAAAGAAATCTCAGAGTGCATAATAAACCATTTTAAAAAGATAGCAACCAGTTTGACTCCAGACATTGATCAAAACATGATAAACCTTATACCGTCTTGTATAACTCATCTAGACAATGATACGTTGTGCAGTACTCTTACGTAGAATGAGATAAAGAACATTCTCTTCTTCATGGAGCCTGACAAAAGCCCGGGCCCTGACGGGTTCCCGCCAAATTTCTTTCAACAAAAATAGGATGTTAGTTCTGACCTTATAAATATGGTTCATACTTTCTTTATTACTGGAAATATCTCTAAGGAAATGAATGCCTCATTCATCTCTCTGATACCAAAAACTCTAAATCCAACAACTCCAGCAGAATTCAGGCCTATTGCTTTGGCCAACAGATCTTATAAACTAATCTCTAAACTGATGGCAGTTAGGATGAAAGGACTTTTGAGTAAACATCACAATAGCACATGAAATCATTCATAAAATGAAAAATTCTAAGTCTAAAAAAGGATTCATGGGGCTAAAAATTGATATGTCAAAAGCATTCAATAGAGTCAAATGTAATTTTTTAATGCAAATAATGATCAAGTTTGGTTTCAATGAGAAATGGTGTAATTTAGTACACTAATATATCTCAACTACTACTCTCTCTGTTTTAATCAATGGGTCCCCTACTAAATTCTTTAAACCTTCGAGGGGTTTGAGACAAGGAGATCCAATCTCCCCATACTTGTTCTTGTTCTGTATGGAAGCTCTGTCCAGAACTAGAAAACAAGCTGAAAACTTAGGGCTGATCAAAGGAATTAAGATTGTTCATCAAGCTCCCTCTATAAGTCATTTATTATTCGCCGATGTGGAACCCCACATGATATGTGATGTACAACCCCTCTAGGGTGATGCGACAACACGTGTATATACAACATAAACCAATAGATCACATGGGGGATTACTACAAATTGGAGTTGGAAAAACGCTCTTATAGTGGTGACAATCTCACGATAGTTCACTCAGGCCCACCTACTGTTCTTGATAACTGGGATAATAGGATTGCGTTCATTATCAACAACGGTAGACCTGTCACCCGAGGTGATGAAAATTCTCCAGGCTATATGAGTTGGTATAGGAACATATCCCATCCTTTGGTCATCCGTGAAGTTAAATCAAAGACTACTTCGGCGGGGTCCAGTTATAATTGTATCATCAAAGACAAGCCAAATGGTTATGATAGACTGGTGCGTATTCTTATAACATTTTTCATTCTATATTATGGCTATAAATCTTAGGTAATACCCGTTTGATGTTATGTCATTATGTATAAAAATAGGTGAATAGGTTCAAGTGTGTTTCCAAAATGTTAATTGCATGCATGAGGAGCGGATATCCCGTGCCAGTTGAGAAGATAAAAGAGGCTAGAGACCTAGTGGATAATATGGATAATGAAGATTATGAAGTTCAGTTTGGGGAGAAAAAAGGCAGGAAGAAGAATCCGCCCAAGAAGGCAGTATAAAAGACGGGTAAAAGAAGTCGAGCTTCATCGAGCGCTGAAGGTGCTCCAAATGAAGGTGATCCAACTGAATGTGTTTTAACTCGTGGTCGTGCAGGACTTGGAGGTAGTCACGGTCGTAAAGTCAAGAAGTCTAGATAAATGACAATGAATTGTGTTGTGTTGGATTATGTCGTTTCATAGTATTTATTGTTTATGTTGTATTATGTAGTTTTTAAGGTTTGGATCGGATTTTAAGTTCTTAAATCACGTTATGGTTCGTGAATGGTTAGTTTCATGGAGTATGAATGGTGTATGAATTTAACACTCATTTTCAAGTTGCCCAAAACCTAAGCATTATGGCAGTGTTGGATTTTTGGGCCACTCCATATTCGGAGGTTTGGGAGACTTGGTTTCCTTATGATTATTACAAGTTCCAAATTTGAAGATTTTCAAGTTTTTCAAAATTCTGAATTTTGGGCCACTATATATTTGGAAGACAAAAGATTTGAATGATTACCGAATATAGTAGTTAATCATTTCGAAATTCCAAGGATGATGGTCGTTCCAAAATGCCAAAACCTAAGCATTATGGCAGTGTTGGATTTTTGGGCCACTCCATATTCGGAGGTTTGGGAGACTTGGTTTCCTTCCGATTATTACAAGTTCCAAATTTGAAGATTTTCAAGTTTTTCAAAATTCTGAATTTTGGGCCACTATATATTCGGAAGACTATTACAAGTTCGAAAAAATTTTAATGATTACTGAATATAGTAGTTAAGCATTTCGAAATTCTAAGGCTGATGGTCGTTCCAAAATGCCAAAACCTAAGCATTATGGCAGTGTTGGATTTTTGGGCCATTCCATATTCGGAGGTTTGGGAGACTTGGTTTCCTTCCGATTATTACAAGTTCCAAATTTGAACGTGTAGTCGTGTAACTCCGCTAACCACTCTGATTGTTGCATGACCGATCTACTATCCCATTCCGTCCTTTTGGTCGTAGCTAGGGCCGCCTTAATTGTAGATAAAGAAGGCAAGTTGTCGGGGTCGTCCGCCTTTATTTTACTTAAGATCGCACTCGCTTTTTGGATCCGCATAGACTTCACCGTCTCCATTTCTTTTGGTTTTAGCTTGGCAACCATTACATGTCCAATTAGAGTATCCGGATCATCGTGGTTGTGACAACCATTATCAACTTTAAACATTTTGCACTCTTTACCTTCCTTACATTCATGCTTATAGAAGACAATCTTAAACGGGCATCTTATTTTCTTTGAATTGCTTCGGTATTTCCTCCGCATCTTCCTTAGAAAGTGATACCTCTGTCGTTTGGCTCGGTCGGCCGACCCAATGAAGTATGTCTGTTGATTTGACTCTTAAGTCCTAATGTTTGATCATTGCTCCATTTAGCTTTTGCTGTTTGTACCATAGGAAGCTCACATCAATTTTATCACATTTTTAGGCACACACTTGAATATGAAATCACTAATCAAAAACCTATGTTCATCCATCACAGAAAAAGCTTCATTTGACATGTAACTATTTCGTATACGACTTTCATGTCCAAGATCTGATTATCTATCTATCTCTCTATATATATACTAATATTTTGATGAGTTAGCAATCCAATAATCTTTGAGACTAATTACATTAATTTGATAGAAAGAATGAGCAATTGTGAAAGAGAACGTGCAGTGGCAATTTTTGGGATGTTGTAGGTAACTAATCAAAATATTTATTTAAGCAATTACATTTCTCAATGATACATCTAAAAATTAATCACGAATTAATGGGATTAGTTTTTGCATCACTATACTGATATTAGCCTACGGTGGTTATTTAGCTTTTAAGTTATGTTTAAATTAGTAGTTGGGGAGTTGTAACTCCGTCAAGACCTAAAACTTATGTTGATTATTGTTCATATTGTCAGGAACTGCTCTATGTATTAATCGGAAAGATATAGGCATTGCTTTGTTTTTAATCATGACTATGATTGTTATTAAATTAGAATGAATGTAAAAAAAAATTTTGAATTTATGGTCGCGGTTTATTCCCTGGGTACAATTGTTTTGGGCTTGTTTAAATTTAAACCAATTCAAAGTGACAACTAAAGAAATTATCGGCGGGTAACGTGTCAGAAGGACACTATCAGTATTCAATGCGAGCAGTATAATTTGTCAAAGTAAAAACACAATATTGACTCGAGTCCTATAACATTATGGTTTTTTTTTTTTTTTAGGAAGAGAAAGATTTATTGGATAAGGAGAGAACATCATGGTTTTATTTTATTTTTTTATTTTTTTTGGAAAAGAGGCTAGCCTCGATAGATATGATCAACCCGATTTAAAAAATTGGAAACCTTACAGAAAATTTTCAAGATCATGGAGAAGTCATACAATTTATACTATCTCCACCAATTCTTGTCTATCATATCCATCATTTCAGAACTAAAAACAGTTTCGATGTACCGTATTCTCTCTCGCAATGGAGAGCACCAAACAAACAGGGCCAAACTGATTTTGAAGATAAAACCAGGATGTATCAAAGCACAAGGAAGTGGATCAAATCCAACCCAATGTTCATTGGAACATGTAAACAACATGAACCAGAGTTTTTCAAGTTTAGATTGCCTAGTGCAATCAAGGTAGCAATGACCCAACTAATAGTAACAGTGACCAAGTAGTATCCAAAGTGTCTTGAGTAGTATCGGTAATCTGAATCTTTCTTCAAGTGTCTGTAGAGGAAAAATACGGGCCGACTCGGCATTGGAGAAGTTGTAACAATTTTAGTAATAGATGAGCTTGATGATGATCTTGAACGGTTTGCAACTGTCTTTGTTTCCATTTCTTGAGTTGTTACTGAGCTTTTTGTTGTTGGTGAAAAGTTTCTGTGAAATAGATCTGGATTAAGTACATCACCGGACAGTCCAACCCAAATAACCATAAACCATAAATACGAATGTACATAATGGCTAGAAAAGAAAACAAACGAAAGCAAAGACTTAAGCCCCCTCTCTATCCAAGGGATAAAAAGCAGAGACATTTGATGTATCTTGTGGTGAAGAACTGGGACCTCACAGTCGCCGGCGGATATTACCAAGGTGATCAAGCACGCAACAGTAACAGACCCACGACATTGGGTTGGCACCTCACACAAATTTTAGTGTGTGGAGTAGTCTATGGACAGGGGGATTGACCGTGAATTTATGAAAATTAAAACTTCATTTCACATGCAACTACTTTATCTCCCATGGGATTTGTACGTCTAGGTCTATTTATTAGCTACTTTATTTAGACTACAGAGACTAGAGAAATCTAATTAGGATCAGAAAATAGTGAAAAAAAATATTATAAAAAGTTGTTGTAAATGAAAATATTTGAAATGCCGGAGGAAACTAATCAAAACACTAAAAATCCTATTGGTGTAGTCTTGTTGGCAGAATTAGGTGGATTGTGTATAGCTACTGATTTCCTTACAAGGCATGCATGAACCGTCTTCTAATGCACAAGAATTTACAATTTTAATCATATTTTTGATGTGTAGTTTGGTCAATTCTTTTAATTTATTTAAAAATAATACTCCATTTGTCCTCATTATTAGTATCCAAGATAATGGATATAAGCAAGAAAAGAGAAAGAAGATGAATTTTATTTTCAAAGACTACAAAACATGGAACAAAGTTACTCCCAAAAGTTGGGCATTGTTGCTAGAACCCGTACAAATACATTTAGTTTTGTATGGATATATTGATAAAGTTACTCCCAAAATATATGGATGGTAATGAATTTACTTGAAAGCTCCTGAAGAGAATATATTGATAAAATGCTTTATAAGAACTTGTTGATGTAGTTTACGATTCTATTTCTTTTTCTTTTCGATTTCTATATTTAGGAGCTTCTCCACCTTCTTGTTTATTTTCTTTTCTTCGGTTAATAAACTTTAGCTCAAAACAAGAAAAAAAAAAATTATACTATTCGGGCGAAGTTTAGTTAAAAATGAATAGCGTAATAGAAACTTTTGGAGCATCAAAGGAAACTAAATTTTATGACTTTATAAAAACCTCTGAAATATGGTCTTACATTGTTGGTCATACTTTTGAAATATAATTTGGTTGCAATTACGGTCATACTTTTGAAATTAATTTGGTTACAATATTATTCGAAGTAAAATAAAGTGAGAGATATAAAGTGACGGCTCATTGAGGAATGAATAATAATTTATTTGTAATTACCATTGTTAGATATATACTAGATTTGTAGCCGTGTTATGTATAGGGCATTTTTTCCTTTTACTTGGTGCACACAATGCTTTGCCCCGCTTCGTAGCGATGCATTTTTGGTTTGGTTTTGCAAGGAGAATACATTATAAATAATTGGAGAAAAGATAGAAAATATATATGTACGGGTTTTATTATTTTTATTTTTATTTTTGAAGAAAATATGCGTGAAATATGTAGGGTTTTGTTTTTTCCCTTTGTGTATTAATTTTAAAAAAAAAAACCTCATATGGTAGGCACTCGACTTCCGAATTGAATTCATACGTCGCCAAGCGTCCTCACAAAAATCTCGTTTCACAAAAACAACAAAAAGCTTATTTCGGCCAATATGAAACGAGGATTTCCTCACCGTTTAACGTGGGAGATTTATTTGTCTAGACCTTTAAATCTTTAGATACAAGTAAAAACGTTTAGATTAATGAAAGTAACAAGACGCAGGTTCCGAAGGACACGTAGGTTAACATGAAAATCGACAGGCACAAGACACCGAGTTCTTGCCTCACCCAAATTTCAACATTATTGAGTGGGAATTTAAGTAAATCAAAATCAACTGACGAACACATGTAACAATTCACAATTGAGAAGGATAATAGTTTCCCAGGACCACAAAATAGTGAAAAAGAAACTAGGAAAAGTTGTTATAGATGGGAATGTTTGAAATGTTGGAGGAAACTAATCGAATTTTCAATCCAAGTTCAGAGCTTTTACTCCTCTATTGTGAACTTCATTGGCCTGAAAATAAAACAATTACATAAATGTCATCCATTGCATCTGTGCAAATCAGGTTTAGAGTATGTAGAATAATAAATATCTCCTGATCTCCACAAAGTATAGAATAATTGAGCCAAACTTGGCCTTTTAATAGGTTAAGTAAGGTTTTTGTGGCATATATCATTTGCTAACTTGTATAAATATCTTACAAAAAACTTATTAATTTATTTTATTATTAGTAAAAACATTAAAAAGATGAATCTTGCTCTTTTTCGGAGGAGTCGACAAACATTTATATACATATATTCCTCGTGGTTTGAGAACTATCCACCACTTAAGGAAGGTTAGAACCTTGTGATTCTTCAATCCAAAGTCTCCCGGGATTACTCATGTTCCACATCGATTTACACGGATGCACACTTCACACCATTTCTTTCCTTTTAATATTGATTTTGTGCAAATGCAATCGTAATGTCTATTTAATGTAAGGTTTTCATGTCTAGCTATCTTATTTATATATACGATGACTTACCAATTCATGTGTGATTTTAGTGAAAGGTGATGAGTGAAATATGTTGTCAATAGAACCTTTTGGAACATTGGAGTAAACTAAATTATAAGGTATAACATTAACTATCTTTTAGTGCAAGACTTTGGTGGCACTTCTTATTTAAAAATGAACATCGTGTTGCAATGCACCAACTCCATTATTTTAGTGAAAGGTGATGAGTGAAATATGTTGTCAATAAAACCTCATTCTAATTGTTAATTATTGGGTGTTAAATTGTGATTAAACTGAAAAACATTACTTGGTCTTGAAAACATTACCTGGTTGGAAGACTCGTAGCTTTAAGAGGTCAAAATTCTGATTAGAATATTCCTTTTGTTCCCCTTGTATTCCTAGCAAAGTCAATTAGTTGTTGTTCTCTTTTTCAAGGGTTTAAGGTTAACCGTTTAATATAAAATTATTGCTTCCTTTTGATTTTTAACTAATCTCTTAAAAATAATTATATCCGAGACAACAATAAAAAGAGGAAAGGAAGAAACCAGCTCTTTACCTGTAAACGAAGCTACAAGTTTCAAGTCTCAAGTTTACTTTTCCACAAAAGCTTTTTTCTTTACAATTTCATTTTTTTCTTGAACAAGTTCTCTACAATTTCATGGGCCATGGCTATTATTTTTTATTTAGTTTGTTCTATGTTTTTCTTCATGGATGTTAATATTTTTCCTCTTAATCAGTGTTTGTGGAAAAAGTTATAGGTTGAGGCTGTCATTGATAAGGTTGTACAAAAAAGTAGTCAAACATCTAAAATGGGGGAATGAATGGAAGATTTGTTTATTTGGTGTTGAGAATATTAGTCTCACATTGTCTGGCTTATCTAGGATCCTGCAGTTTATAATTTTTAGGTCCACTTCAAACATTGTCAATTAGTTTTGAATTCAATGCCCGTGATGATGGTCATGATATCATCATTGTATTTTGTTCTTTGTCATGATATTTAATTTTTGATAGCTTGATACAGTGGTCCCTAGACTAATCCTAAATCCCATTCATTTAGGAATTTTAGCAATTATAAGGGTTTGAACCCTGACCTCCGCAGTGAGAGGGGGCATGAGAACCATCAGACCACTTGATTGTTCTCCTTTGTTATGATATCATCCTTGTCTGCAATTAACTAATTTTAAATTGATTCTTCTGGGTTTTTTCTTCCAACAAACTTCGGCGAAAATTTATTCATAAAAGACAAAAAGAAAACATAAATAGAAAGGTACATAGACCTAACCTCCATGAAACAACAAAAAGAGTACAAGTGCAATATCAAAGGTCACACAAATATATAATACACATGTTGTGTAAAGGTCCCACAACTGTGAAAAAGAATAGAAAGATCGTATCAATATTAAAGCAATATCATTTTCTGGATGATCCATTCTCTACGGAATCAAATTCATGTTCATCTGACAAAGAAAAGTATTGTTCCCATTTTCATGTTTAGTCATCGTATTTAAACCAGTTTAATGTCTGTCTATGTATTATATCTTTATATTAATGATTATATTATGGGTTTCAATGCAAAGTGAAGCAAATGGAAAAGCAAGAAAAAAATTAATTGATAATTGAAATGTTTGTGGAAACTAATTGAAAGATGATCAAGCCCGAATGCCCGCTGATCATTAATGGTTAACGAGTATTTGTAGGCTTAATGTAGGGTTTATTTGGTAAGTTGATAGTGTACTAATTTATGTGTTATTTGCAGTATTAGGCTCCATTGTCGTTTTCTTGTAGATGTCCTACCCACACAAACCTCAGTTTATGTGTTATTTGGTAGGTATACCCTTTTTATATATATATAAATGAGTCAAGTCTCACAGTTCATTAACATAACCGATTTGGTATCAGAATCGTTACATATTTTACAAGATTCAAAAGGTATAATCATCAAAGTTTACAGATCTCCTCCCATTCTTTGCTAGATATCCTACCCATACAAACCTTACAACCAAATCAAAGATCCCATGGGGAAAAGCCACATCATAAGGCCAAGTTTGTTTTGTTTGAGACTAAACCAAACATACTTGGTAACCATTGTTGTTGCAAAGACCATTGTAGGAGATCTTGAAGTCAAATTTGTTCTTGATTCTGTAGCTAGAGGTGATGTTTGCTCCTTACTGTTGCAGGTGATATTTCTCCAGAGAAAAAAATGGTGCTACCCACTTCAAAAATTGAAAGAAACCATCAAAAACCAAAACTAGATTGCAGAAATAGCGCAACTGAAATCAAACTAAAACAAAGAACCAAGAATGGCAACGACCTTTTTTAGATCTAGAAGTAGCAAGAAAACTAAAAACCTGAAGAAAAAAAACTTTGAGAAGTGAACCATAAATATTATGTGGGGAAGATCTTTGGATGCTCTCCGATCTGCTCCATGGAACAAATCAGAGAAGGCGACGTTTAGGGTTTTGATGGGTCTGTCATTGGAGGAGAAGGAGGAGAATAGGAGAGAGAGAGAGAGAGAGAGAGAAAAATCAGGTTTCGACTTCCGGAGAGTAGCAACCATAACCTACTAGTTTTAATATTGAACATTCAAATGTTAATGCTCAACAAGAATCAAGATTTCTTTATTCATGCCACAAGTAATCCGTGAACATGCCCCAATCTTAAATCTTTTGACCCACTGTGTAGCCTAGTGGGTAGTGGCACATGAACGGTAGCCGAACCATGATCCGTTGATGGTCTATGGTTAATTATTCACCTAGGCTATCATTTTAAACATAGTGAAGTTACTTTTGAGGGGTGCCAGTGTTGTGCCACGGGCACTGGCAGATAACATAACATCCATTCATATGGTGAAAATCACACAACAATCTATAATACAAAACAGAAGAGTTTTTTGAGTCTTAGACTATCGGATAACATTTTCAGAAACAAACATTGCATTCGACTATCCTAATTTCATCCTATCTAAAGACATCCGACGATGCTAAGTTTTCTAACCTCTCTCATTATGAATTTACATCTATTGGATTTCATCATAACTAAGATCATAAAGAAAAATTAAATGTTAAGAAAATACTTAGGACCATTCTCTATGCTAAAAATGTAAATGTGAAAAATAAAACAAAATAAAATGCTAATAAAGTCCTTGTTATATAATAGAATATACAATTACACGTTTTTTCTTTTTAACATTGGCAGTTACAAACATGATTTACCAGTTCTACAGTCCCCTACTACAACTTCGTATAGGTTAGCTTGAAAGTATTAGGATATGAGACATTACAAGTATTGCGAAGACTTGAAGAAGTGAAGAAGTAAGAATCTACAACGACAACATCATCCTTCCACTTGAGGTTAGTGATATTTGACTTGAACTGTTCCATTTCCTAATGTATCTTTCAAGTCATGCATATTGAAAACAAAACTGCGAAGCATGAACAATCTAGATAAACATAGTATTAAGGAATACAATACGAGGTTTATTGCTTAACTATTAAACTTTGTAGATAAGACATCGACATAATCGTTTAAATGTTATTGTGATTATGTATATGTATGAGGTGAGGATTTCATCCTAGGAAACAATGTTTTACAGGTGTTTTAAGGAAGTAAGTTCATAAACTTGTTTATGAATCGAAAAAGAAAATCGCTAGGCGTTATTGGTATTGTTATTCATTGCATATCTTGTGAACAACCAATATGTGTGATTTAGTATAACCGCTCATGACTTGTTTGTGTTCTTGGTAAAACTATTCACAAAGTCCCGACTTATGTATTGGTATGGCTTTTATTAGTGAAACCGATCTTAAGTAATCACCTAAGATGGTATGATCGAGTTTGTGATTTGTGTATGACCGACTATGGGTAAAGGGGAACCGATCCTAGTAAGAGGTGCAACACATCACAAAGGGGAATCGATCCTTGTATGAGGTGCAACAAGTTTTTAGCAGAAAGGGGAACCAATCCTATGGACATGTGCAACACGTTTTTGGGAAAAGGGGAACCGATCCTATGGACATGTGCAACACATATAAGTTGGATACCATATATATATATGGGGAACCGATCCTAGTACCTAGTCAACCGAATTTTGGAAAGCTAGTGTGACTATGCACCGTAATCACATGGAGGTAGAACCGAAACTTGGTTTGGTAGAACCGTTAAACCCATGATTTGTGATTGAGTGTTCTTGATCAATCACATAGTTCTTGAAAGCCCGATGAACCAATTCTAAACTTGTTTGGAAGTGTGGAAAATCGATTTCAAGGTTGTAAGTACGAAACAGGACTTACAAAGTAAGGATGTCGACATACTTTGAACATGTGTTGTAATGTTTATCTTTTATTGTTCAATGTTATTCCTTAATAGCTAAAGGAAGAAAATCCCATGATCGAAATATAAATAAGTTAAGAATCTTTTATTTAAGGTTGTTAATTTTATTTTAGGAAAACGAGAATTAGTAATGTGCATTTACTAGTTAAAGATTTTCCAAAGAGATTTTCGGTCAATATTTTGGACAGAGCATTTCCAGGAATTATGGAAACCGAATTTGGAATATATTAAATATCTTGAGAATATTTCGGTTTTGGAAATTCCTTGGTGTCCAAACTTCCTTGTCTATAAATACTTGAAGTTTGCATTTCTAGCAAACTAATCCTTTGTGACAGCAAACTTCCTCAGTTATGTTATTACTGGTGTATCCGCCTATTCGAAGAGGAGAGTAACATAATTAGGCGAAATCTCTTACGACTGCTCAGTTCAAAGTCTTCTCTGGGATTGAGAAGCTCTATTAGTACCGTTGGTGAGAAACTAGATAATTGCGGTTTATCTTGTGTTTTCGATTGATTTGATTGACTAACGGTGGTTGAACTTTGATTGCAACTAGTTTGTTTGTGCTTGAGAATCTTCTCTTATGATATAAGATTCACTCAAACTAGATCGAAGTTTCGGGATCTTTAGACTGTTTTTAGTTCTAAAGACGATATTGTGATAATCCATTGTTAACAGACTCCGTACTGTGCGTGATTGATCACAAGAGATTCAATTTGTTGTGTGCATGTATTTATTGAAGATCTAAGAAGATTTGAAGATAAAGAAGATAATTGAAGATTTCTGATTTGGGGTTCATAATCTCTGGCGTGCACAATACTTGTTTCGGTATAAGAGGATCCAACTATAATTGGTTTTTCCTAGTGGTAGATTGGATTGATTAGTTGTATAGATCGGGATCAATACAATTCTTTGTGACTAAAGAAATTGTTTGGATTACGAACCAAAGAAATTGTTCCAAGTACGTGAGTTATTCATAAGTTGGAGGGTGGGAATACAGACAGAACTAGGTGAAGTATACGTTTAGTTGCTTGGTCTCAACTATACGAAGTTGGTTTAATTTTGTGTAGCGGCTTAATCCTGAGAGTATTCAATTCTGGACAAGGTCTCGGGTTTTTCTGCATTTGCGGTTTCCTCGTTAACAAAATCTTGCTGTGTCATATACTTTTATTTTCCGCATTATAATTGTTTTATTATATTAAAGTAAATTACACAAACGTTAATTCCTATTTATTTGATAAGCAATCCTATTTTGTTAGGTTCAGTCCGAACCTTTTTATCAAGTAAACATACTTCGTTGTTGTATTGTCTCGATCTCGTATCCATAGACGATCACACGAAGTGTGAACCGATTAGTTGCATCGTCTCGACCCAGTCCATAGAAAATCACTTTCGGAGAAAGGACTTATAGGTAGGAAAAGTTTTAGCTTGAGGTATATTTGGGTACCCTCACCTTTTCATCTAGACTCCTAAAAACAAATCTAAGGCTGTGTTTGATAATAGTATTGAATCAGTTTCATGGGGAGGCAAGGAAAGACTTTCCATGGAATTCCACGAAATTGAGTTTAAAACATACTTTAAGCCACGCTTTTATTGCAATTCCATGGAAACAGATTTTTGACCAAACGACGAAAAACACGCTATGTCCATGGAAAGATGGCTAATTCCATGGAATTAACTCCTATCAAACACAGCCTAAGTGTTATCAGACCATATATTTATATGAAGTTAAAAAGAGTTGTTATAAATGGAAGTGTTTGGATTGTTGGAGGAAACTGATCAAAATATTTATCCAAGCAGTGTGTTTATTTCTCAATTTTGGATTGATTATTGAACATTTTGTATGATGGGAGATTTTATAAGTATCTTATTTAGTAAGGCTTGGAAAACACACTATTAATGTATGTACTTGGCTCATAATATTAGCATTGTACTTTTGGTTTGGCTTTTACAATTTGTGCCATGTAAGTTTATCAAATAATTAATTGTCATGATCCCAACCCTTTATGATATGACTAATTCATGTTTTCCCACCGTATGAAGAAGCTTCATTAGTTAGCAATTAATCCACGGATTCCTGACAATTGATAAATTTGGTAAAGGATTACGATTTTCATAGTCTACCAATAGTGCAAAAGAAACTAGAAAAGGTTGTTACGAATGGAATATTGGAGTAAACTAATCCAAATATTTGTACAAGCAATCACAATTAGTTATATTGCATCCAAGGAAAATTCGTGAATTCCATATTGTTAGCTTCGACCTTAATGTACTTGCAAATGCTGCTTACGTAGCATCTGATTATCTTAAGATTTGCTTCTGTATAGTCCAAGAAAGATATCTGAGATTTTTTGTTTTTACCGAATCTTTTTTAGGTTTAGACATTAGGGGAACTTCATTTCCATATTATTGTATTTACACATTTCATGTGTGGATATTATTTAATATTTATCGGGAATTAGTGAAAATTCAGTACCCAAATATCGTTTGAATTCCTACCTATGAAAGTTACACCCTTGTGGGACTTCATTTCCATATTTATTAAATCCTACCTATATAAATCAAGGGTTTATCGTTTGAATTAGTTTTGGTAGAGTAAGTACAGTATAACTTCTTTAATATAATACTCAATAATATAATATTCTCGCTAAAATAATAAAATTTCCCAGGTCCCGCTAGCTCTTAGTGATAAAATAATAAATTGATAAAATCATAAAATAATACATTTTAAAAATTCCCTTAAGGATTAACCAGGTCCCAAAATAATATATAAAATAATAATATTACTAAAAAAATAAAAAATAATTTTCATACATATCAAATTTTCTTAAAATATGATTGAATATTGGTTTGTTTTTCTTAAAAATTCAAATGAAGTTGTATTTAATCCCTAATAGTGTGTAGTGCACTTAAGAGGCCTAGAGTCGCATTGTTGTATTGCAATAAGAAGTGCTTGTAGCGTGATTGATGCTTGCAAAAAGGATTATCCCTTTTATATTCACATAGCTCTTTCCGTATTGCATCGTTAATTGGTTAGTGAGATACACCTGTGAGATGAGAATACATCTTGGTGATTTAGAATGATGTACGTGACCTATCTATATGTTAAATACTTTTAAGCTTAATGTTTGTGAATGCATTATATATAGAAATTATTTTTTAAAATAATAATTTATTATTTAATTATAAAGTAATAATTTATTATATTATCGATAATATAATATCTCTTTTAAATAATAATTTTTCTTGGTCCCAAGTGTATTATTTTATAGAAGTTATACTGTAAGTCTTTGAAAGTAAGTCATTGAAAGTGGATATATATATATATATTTTGGCCGAAGAAAGTGGATATATCTTACTATAATAAAGAAAAGGGTCTTTTATGGTGTCCCAAGAATTTTTGGTTACTATTTTTTGGACGACAATACCCCCATCAAATAACTCTATTACACCAATTTGACACTTCAATTCAGAGTGAAGCTTCAATCGGCTTAGACTGTGAAGCTTTACCAACTTTTGAGGGTGATATGAATGCCCCTATAGACAACGAATCTGATAGTATCGTAGAAATCAGTGACAGTGAAGATAGTTTGGGAAGTGATGCTGATTCACCGCCTAATAATAGACTTGAAAGGCCATTATCAGGTCAGAGATGTGATGAACATCTGATCAGGTGCAAGAAGGAGTTGCCACATAGTTTAACACCAATGCGAAAGTGGGGTGCAGAAGCAGGAAAGAGTGAAATTAAGACTGAGGGTGAAGATAAAAGGAATAAAATTGATGCAGCGCCAAATGTACTTCTTGAACCCTTCGCTATGTAAAATGTCGTCATTGTGTCACAAGACTTGCTGCTGATCCTATGAGGAATGGCACCTCTAGTTTGATTGTCCATCTAAAGAGATGCACCATCTTAAGAAGAAGTAACCAGTTTTGAACTTATGATGTTTAAATTTGTTTTTGTTATTAAGGAAAAACTAAACTCCTTGCAATTTAGTAATCTATTTGAAATTAAGTATGAAATTTGACAGGTGCTGGAAAATTTTCCCGTCAGTTTGGTGAAACTGACAGAAATAAAAAAAATTATGTGACTTGTTGCGGTTAACCAAAACCAACTGGTTTGAAACCGAAACCGACTGGTTTAAAAACGAATGAAACCGAATAAGCTAAATGGTTTAATTGGTTTTCATTATTGGAAAACCGATTACTTTGGTTTTGGTTTTGGTTTTGCCAATAACCGATAAAAACCGAACCATGTGCAGCCCTATCCATATGTATCTTGCCATGGCCTAAAAACAAAATTTCCGGAAGAGTTTGCAGGCTGGTAAAGTCTTGTCATGAATCCTACCATCACCTAAATTTTTCATTAAATATTTGGCGGGTAAAGTCTTCAAATTTCAGAAAATTCAAAATTTCTTTCAATTTGGCAAAGAGTCTAGCCATGTGTACTAATTGCGCTCATAATATTACCACCGTCGGTGGTCTACTGACTCTACTCTGCTTTTGCAATCTGTGCCATGTGAAGAAGCTCCCCAATTAATTTTAACAACGGTGTTAAGTACGCATTTATGATATGGCTAATCAAAAATTCCTTTAAAATAATGTTTAGCAACGTGTACTAATTGGGTAAACGATCAATGTTCATCTATTTTTGTTATCTAGCTCTTTTTTTTAGAGATAAATTTTTTGGTACCGACGAATTTCAAACCAAGGTTATTAATATCATCTAAGCCAAAACTTTTAGCCCTCTCTGTCCAAGGGATAAAACACAGAGACCTTTTGTGCATCTTGCAGTCAAGAATTGGGAACTCACAATCACCGGCTGATACTACCATGGTGAAAAACACGCGACATTTAACAGACCCATGACATTGGGTTCACACCTCACACAAATTTTAGTGTATGATGAAGTTTATGGACAGATGACATATTGACTGTGAAATTATGAAACTGAAATTTCACTACACATGCAACTACATGTTTAATATGAAACCTATTACAGGGGCTCCAAGAAAAGAGTTTTGAGGGCTCCTAAGGATTCAAATATCCTACAATGAAGATAAGGGGACCTAATTCATAAGAAAAATACTAAAATACCCTTAACATATTAAATATTGAAAACCTAAAACTAATTTGTTTTCATTCCTCTCCTTTACTTCTTCCATTTTCTTCTTCCCATCACCTCCATCGCTTATTTCTTCGATTAATCGTCAATTCTCAAAATAATTCATTATCGATTAACACCATTTAATCCACCCGCAGTGACTTCAATAAGGTAAAAATCAAAAACCCATCTTATTTATTTGGTTTCAATGCATGGATAAGCGGAATCGATCGAATTGGGTTTTTGAAAAACATTTACGACCTGTCTACGGTTGGGAAATATGAATTTTCCCAACCATAGACAGTACTGAAACTGTTTTTTGCAAAAATAAGTGATGGGTTTTCTTAGTTTTTCTTTTTATAATCGTCATCTTCATCATGACGGACAAGAAGAAGAGAGAAAGAAAAATAATAGTTTTTTTTTTATGATCATTATCTTCATCATGATTTATGAATGAAAAGAGAATGAGAAGACAATAGATTTAGTTTTTTGTATATGATCATCATCTTCATCATGATTTATGAATGAAAAGAGAAAGAAAACATAATAAATTTAATTTTATAATTCATGAAGGGTATTTTAGTCATTACAAAAAATAGTTAGATATGGGGTTTTGTTTCATAACCCGATTTTGTCATCTTGTGAGCCCTCAAAACCAAATGTTTGGAGCCCCTATAATAGGTTTCTTTAATATTGCCAATGGAATTTTCATGTCTAGGTCCGTTTATTAGTTAGCTTATTTAGTAGGTATACAATGCGTTAGCGATCCATAGAATCCACAAAGGTTAAAGTGAAAAATAAAAACCAGAGAAAGTTGTTGTAAATGGAAATATTTGAAATGTTGGAGTAAACTAATCAAAATACTAGAAATCCTAATGGTGCAGTCATGTTAGCAAAATCAGGAAAATTGGGTACAGCTGCTGATTTCCTTGCCGAGGTTATTGTTGTTATTTAAGATTTAGAATAAGTCAATCAAGTGGGAAAAGACTATATATTGATTTAGTCGGATGCAAAGCAACTATATTGGAAAATGTTACAATTCTGCATTTGTTGGTGGAAGTGAATATCCTGGATGATGTTCTAGGAAAAACAAGGTGATACATTATATATGTATATCTCTTTTTCTTTTTTTTCGAAGAAAAGGTTATATTAAAAAAACATTACATAAGCAAAGGGAGTTACACATTCATGAGGGTCTCCCAATTACTCCAAATAAGACTAGGAGTTACATACTTAAACGTATCTGAGTCACAAGACCAAACAACTACAAGTTGTTTAACAAGGTCAATAATCTCAGTCGCTTCCTTTTTTCTAGCAGTTCCAAAGACTCTTCCATTTCGTTCTTTCCACAATCTCCAACAAATTGCATAGTGAGTAATCCGCCAAACGGAACTACCTCTCCCGCAAAATATTTGTCGTCCAAGCTTCAAACAAATCAAAAAGTGTTCCCCGAATTGGCCAAGAAATCCGAAAAGCTTTAATGAAGTAATTCCATACCTCAAAAGAATAAGAACAATGCAAAAACATATAATCCGTTGTTTCTCTTTAATAAAAAAGTGTTCCCGGAATTGACCTTCATTTCGCTTTAATGAAGGTCAAAAAGCTATATGTATATCTCTTTGGCATGAAGTCCTTGTAAAGCATGAACGGCATCTGAAAAATTTTAGTTACTGATATATAGGAATTGGTTGCACTTTTAATTATTTTTTTTCTTGAAATGTAATTTGGTTAAATATTTTTTAAATAAAATTTACTGATTCAACCAAATAAAAACTCTAAAATGTGGTGAGAGATATAAAGTAGTCCTAAGAAAACAAACGGACGATTTTTCAGTTGAGTAAGTTTAGTCAATTTCGCTAAGGCACTGCGTTGTGCCATAGAGTTTCATTATACTAATATGGGAATGGAACAACAAACCAATAACAAATAGGAGATTCACATTGCCCAGAAAACCCTTAGTGTTGGTTTTCACAAGCTTAATACTGATGGATCTTCTAATGATAATGGTTTTGCAGGCATTGGAGGCATCATTAGGAGTGAAGGAAGAGATTTTGTTGCTTGTTACAGTAAACATATTTTCAAGAACACAAATAATGTCGCAGAAGTTTGGTCCATTAGAGATGGGATTCGTTTGGCTACGTAGCTGGGAAGTACTGATTTGGAGGTGGAGAGTGACTCAGAATTCGCAATTCAACTTTGCAAAGACACTTCCAAACCTCGGTGGGAAACTAAAAGGCTCATCAGGGAAATCAACAATATGAAAGGCTACTTCAATCATCTGAATTTCAGTCAAAAACATAGAGAAGCTATAAAGTTGCTGACATACTTGCTAAAGATGGAACTTCTAAGGAAAATGAAGGCATGTGGATAACAAATTCACCTACTTTTATTGTTCATTTATTTCAAAATGATGTAAGGGGAGTTACTACTCCAAAGACTTGTTAATTGCAGCTCTAGCTAGTCCTTCTTGAGGCCTGCATGTCAAAAAAATTAATCTTAAATCTAAACATATATTGTTAAGATCGATTATTTTTTCATCAATTAGTAAAAGCAAAATATTGACTTCTTTGGCAACCAAATTTTCAACAAACTCCGTAGTCTTGCCAAAACTCGGTTCCAGCTACTGGTCCTAAGAAAATAATCCGACAATTTTTCTTCACGGCTGCCTTGGGTACAAACCCATTTTTAAAGAATGAAACCTGCCAAGGAACTAATACAACCAAAGTTGCAGCTTCGGTGAATATTTTATGTCTCATTGTTTCACACAATGCCATTCGATTCGGAGGTTCACATGTCATGAGGTTTGAAGATGACATGGATTGTCTTTGGATGGATATCTCAATCAGAAACTTTAACCTCCCCCATCTGATTTCCCATAAGTTGACCACTGGAACCATATTTATATTGAGTCTTTGTGATTTAAACATGCAGAGTAATAACTCAGGAACCATGTGACCCACATGTTTAAGGAAAGTGATTTGCATCCCTGGAATTGCAAAACACAGGGAGTGGGACCCACACTTAACCCACCCCAGCAAATCCGCGGGGATCATTTTCTCTCTCTTGCGGTCAATCCTGCGTGATGTGTATCACTTCCGCATGTTTAATGTAGCTGTAGGATTTTTTTGTTTTTTCTCTTTCTTGTTCCTTTTATGTTCTTTCTTTTTTGAAAATTTTATCTGATCAAAGACTTGAAAGAAGTTTCTTAGGCAAGGTTTGGCAAACAATCTAGCAGTGTGGCTCATAATTTGGTAGATGATGAAAATTTCTACGAATGTCATCTAACTGCAAAAGGGCTAAGATTAGATTAAAAAGTTTCGAGTCACAAAAATAGTGACATCAAAACACACAATGTCATCTAACTATTACATCTGCAAGTCAGGCTGAGGATGATCTCCAAAAACATGCAGAACAATTGAGCCAAAATTCGCCTTTGAGTAAGTTAATTAATTAAGGTTTGTGGTTGCATATGTGGTTCCTAACCCAACAATTACTATTTCATTATTCACATTCCTTTTTAACTTTCATTCACCTTTTATTTAGATTTTTGTCAAAGGGAAAGCAAAATGTGATTTAAGTAGAGCAAAATATGTACTCGACTCGTTAACTAGGAACAACTCATTATATTTATCAAACTCGGTCTAAAATACCCATACATATCACAAGTATTCCTGCGCACGTACAAAAATTCTATCATCTTCCTCTCCCACATAACGAACTTCACATTTTGACGAAACAAATTTCAGAGTTAAATGTGAAAAAACCATAAAACAAAAGAAAAACAAGATTGAAAATTTAGAAAAAAAAAATTTTTTGTTGAAGCATAAACTGAGAATTCAAAAAGGAAAAGAATTGTTTATTCTTAATTAACTGGAGAATCACCAAATTTAGTTATCTTATTTGCAGTTCCAGTTTTGTTCCGTCAATTAAACCCGAAGACTGATTAGTTGTAAAGTTATTATTATTTTTATTATGATAAGAATAACAAAAAGTTTATGAAACTTGTTTCTTCTCTATTGTTTTAGAGCAAAAATAGTTTTTCTAGGGTTTTTATGTTCGCTGCGTGAGAGAGGAAGATGATACAATATTTGAACTGTGCAAGGAATATGTGTGGTATGTACGGGGTATTTTCGTCCGAATTTGTTAAATATAACGAGTTAGTCATAGTTAGCGAGTCGAGTACGATTTTCACTCTCCTCATATCACATTTTGCTCTCCCTTTAACAATTTTTTGTATTTATGTTTGGCTATAATATCAACTTGAAAGTCAATTCATACACAAATTTTACTGCAAACATTTAGTATATGAGTAGTAAGAGTTCATTGGAATTGCAATTGTAACGTTAATTGTGTATGAGATTTTCTAGCTATCTTACTTATATATATATATATATATATATATATATATATATGATGAGTTACCGGTCCATTACTTTCTGAAATATATGTTTTTCCTTATATTAATGGTACTCCAGAGATGGGTTTTAGGGAAAAGGTGATTTGTCGGTGAGAAATTCCGGAGGAAACTGAAGCACGTCAGTAACCATTCTTTGCGGCTTGATTGCTAGGTATTTGAAAAGGCTCATTGGTATGGCTTAGTCCTATGGGCTAGATATTTAGCTGCTAGATTGGCCATCCACGTCAAATAGGGCAACCTCCTAACCCCTATGGGATGGCCAATTTAGCAGCGAAACGCCTAACCATTCGGCGTTAAATGCCTAACCATTCGGCTTTAAACGCATAACCATTCGTCGTTACCAATTCTCTCACCTTCTTTTCTTCTTTTTCTTCTATCTCTCTTTTTTTCTCCCTCTCTAACTTCTCTCTCCCTCTTTTTCTTCTCTCTCTCTTTCTTTTACTCTTTCTCTCTCCCTCTTTTCCTTCTCTCTCCAGAAAAAAATCATCAAACGCTGAACCATTCGGCGTTGAGACAACTTTTTTGAGCGCCGCACCATTCGGGCGTTTCAATCTCGCCGATAGTGCGATCATGAGCAAATGCTAGGAGAGAGAAGTAGCCAGATTGAGTGTTAACTTTTTTCCCACACTTTTTTCATGATTTGCAACACTTTTTGGCCAATCTAGCAGTCCAATCTAGCCCATAGGACTTAGCCTTAGAAGCATCGATTACTCAAGTGGATATAGTTCACAATTGGGAGGTGCATTATGCTTCAATCCAATAACACAACTTTTTATTGAAACCAATCTCCAAAGATTATATTTTCATATCTTTTAAGGTCCAAAATTGTGATTATTAGCGGTAAGAAAACAACTGAACGAATTAGTCAATATATTTACTTGTTTATTTTACTCTTTTATACTCCCTTTGTTACATTTTAGATGATGTTTTAGGGTTATTTTTTTGTTCCATAATACTTGAAGGTTTTCATATTTTTCCACAAAATTTTCAATAACACCCTAACATTTTGTCTTGGAATTATAAGTTTATTTTTAATTGCACTAATAGCAATTAATGTTTGAAGACTATTCTTAAGGGTATACATGGAAAATCTCCATATCTCTCTCCATTTCTTAATCCGCGTGAAAACTCTAAAAACATCATCTAAAGTGGAACGGAGGGAGTATAAATTAACGAATTTGATGACCAATCAATTTAAACTTCTTGCTTCATGGTGCAGCCAATTAAATTAATCTCTTAAAGATATTAATAACCGACAACATTAAGAAAAGTAATTGAAATAACACCTACACCATCGAACTAAGCTAGTAAAAAACATGACATTTCTAGCCATTTCTTATTTTCTATTTTCAAGTCAAATTTTTCATGAAAACAAATCCATACAAATGCTAGAAATTTCAATTAAGACTTAGCAGTAGGTTTTTACTTACAGCTAGAAAATTTGATTTGGACGTAGTCGTGACCATCCCTACGGCTAAAAGTTCTTCATTTTTTAGCCTGTGGAAATTGTAAAAACCCAAGACTGACAGGAAGATGTATCTGCCACATATCAACACCTTCGTTTGGTCTCAAGAAAAAGAAAAAAAAAATCCTAGAGCCGTCTTACTCAGATTTGATCCTTTTTGGAATAGATTTGAGCAAGGATTCTTTTTTTTTTTTTGAAGTTTTTGATAGTAGGTAATTGAATAAGATGTTTGTACATCGTTTTTGGTGTCTTTTGACATAATTTTTCGCTGTTTTGGTGCGAGTTTCTCCATCGCTGTGGGACGTTTTCTTCAAATTCAAATGGCTGGTTCGTTGCTTGCTACTCTCGATCCAAAAACATCAATGATTCATCAAGACATCGCTTTAAGTCGACATTTGTGTTCGTGTGGATCGACAAGTTTATGGGAAAAATACTCCTTTATTTTATGAGCATCTCTTATCGAAGAAGGATACAATCAAATTAAATGGTCGGAATTTCTTCCGGATGTACCATCATCTCTCCCTTATACATAATTTTTTTTTGCAATGATGCAAAAACTATGGTTCTTTCCTGGGCTGCTGCAAACGGAACTCGTATTCATTTATACTTGGCTTATTCTCTCTCAAACTGGAATACTTTTGTCAAATTTTTTTTTCGAAGAAGAAAAGTTTATATTAAGAAAAAATGGCCAGAGGCACTACAACAACATAAAAACAGACTCCGCAGCATCACCCTCCGTTTTCAGTAAAAATTACATATGCACTGAAAGCTCCCAATTATGCAAAATTTGGCTACTATCTAAGAACTTGAAAGTATCCGTGTCACAACTCCATAACACCATAGTTTTGTTAACACGAACAATGATTTCAAAAACTTATTTATGCCTGCCGCCAAACACCCTACTATTCCTTTCCTTCTAAATATTCCAAATAATAGCATAGGGAAGTAGGTTCCAAATGCGTTTACATCTACCTTGCAGCACATTCCTAGCCCAAGCTTCAAAGAAATGTTCGACAGTACCAGGAATAGGCCATGATACATGCAGAGAATTTATAAAGTAATCCCAAAGCTGGAAGGTATAATCACAGTGTAGCATCATGTGGTCGACGTCTCCATAGTCGAGTTACATAAAGGACATGACACACTTGGCAGTTCAATTCTTCTATGTTGAAGCATAGTATAAGTAGGAAGCGAGTTGTGAAAAATAGCCCAAAATAGAAAGCTAACCTTGGGCGGAATGTAGTGCTTCCATAAGAATTTTGAGAAGGAGCAGTCAGGAATGCTACCGGTAAGCACTTCATAACAGGTCTTGCTACTGAAATTGGAAGGAAAATCTACTTCATCTTCGCCTTCCACCAGTACCGGAACAGTGCCTAGATAACGCCTTAACAGATCCCACTCCATCTGTTCGTTAACATTGAGATTGTGCTTGAATTCTCCATGACATCTTCCCTCTCTAATCATCTCTGCAATTGTTGCTTGTTTTTGTGTACAAGCTTTGTAAGCCACTGGAAAAATATCTTTAAGGCAGCCAGCAACCACCCACCTGTCGTGCCAAAACCTAATACCTCTCCCGTTCCTTATCTTGAACTTGATCATATTGTTAATCTCTGGCACCATCTTTAGCACATTTTTCCAAAGACTTCTCCCTTGAGAAGTGTTGTCATCAACTGGCATAACTATATTTTCTTTAGCCTTAGCTTTCTGTTGAATAATAGTTCTCCAAAGTGCCTTTTTTTTGTCTTGTGTACCTCCAAATCCATTTAGCAAGCAAAGTTTTATTGGTTACTCCGAAGCTTTTAACTCCTAGCCCCCCTTTCTCCTTTGATAAACAAAGTTTTGGCCACCCTACCCATGTCATTTTTCGTTTTCCTTCCACAGAACCCCAAAGAAAATTCCGCATCAGTTTTATCATCTTCTTCTCTATTAAAACCGGGAGATGAAAAAGAGACAAATAATAAACCGAAAGACTAGACAAACACCTCTTGATGAGTACCAATCTACCCGCTTTATTCAAAAAAATTCTTTTTCCAAGTGGCCAATCTCTGTTCCATTTTTTCCAACACCGACTCCCATATTGAAGTGTTTCTAGAAGTTGCACCAATTGGCATTCCAAGGTATTTTATTGGCAATGTCTCAGTTTTACATCCCAACTCCTTAGCTAGTTCAGTAATGATCTCATCAGCACCAACACTTACCATGGTACTTTTGTCTAAATTAAGTTTCATCCCAGTGGTGGTCTCAAACATAGACAAAATGATAAATAATCTTGTAACCTCTTCAGAATTCGCATCAATAAAAATTAGAGTATCGTCTGCAAATTGAAGGTGAGAAATCACACTACCGGTTTCATTAACCTTGAAGCCATGAAGTTGACCTCTTCCAACAGCGTCATTCACTAACTTAGACAGGATTTCTACCACCAAAAGAAAAAGATATGGAGATAATGAATCACCTTGCCTTAGCCTTTTAGATGGTTTGAAACGCTCTGTAGAACCGCCATTTACAAGAACTAATAAATGTGAAGAGGAGACACACCATTTGATCCAAGATATCCATTTATCTTCAAATCCATGGTTTTGAAGAATACAGAATAAAGACTGCAAATTAATATTATCGAAAGCTTTCTCCATGTCAATTTTGCACAAAATATCTAGATTCTTATCCTTCAGTCTGCTATCAACACATTCATTAGCGATTAGAACTCCATCTAGAATTTGTTTTTCATGAATAAAAGCACCCTGGAAATCAGAAATAAGCCTTGGCATAACCAGCTTCAACCTCTCTGCAAGGACCTTAGACAAAATTTTATACACACTACCAATAAGACTTAGAGGCCTGAAATCTTTTGGTGTGCAAGTATCTTCTTTTTTGGGAATAAGAGTAAGGAAAGAGAAATTTAATCTCCAATCCAAAGAGCCGTACTGGTATAAATCATTGAGCATATTCATGAAGTATGCTTTGATGATATCCCAGAATTTCTTGTAAAATTCTATGGTGTATCCATCCGGTCCCGGTGCTTTGTTAGTACCCATGCTTTTAACCGCCTTCCAAACTTTCTCTTCCGAAAACTGTCTCTCCATCCATTCTCTATCTTCATCCCGCACTACTAGAAGCATCAAGTAATCCAAAGATGAATTAATAGAATTTTGAGAGGAAAAAAGGTTGATGTAATAGTTATGGATCTCCTCTTTAATTAGGTTCTAATCTAAACAATCAACACCATTAATCTGAAACTTTGCAATTGTATTCTTTTCCTTCTTGCGCTTGCGATTCTATGAAAATAGCCCGTAGTAGAGTCCCCAACCGAAAGCGATTTTGTTTAGCTCTAAGCTGCCATTTTCTAGCCTCCAACCTTTCAATAGATTTGAGTTTAGTCTTGCACTGATATCTTTCCTCTTGTTGAGACGGTTGTAATGCTTGTGTCTCTTCAAGAATATTTAGTGCTCCTATTTTCTCAGTTAAAGCAGCTTTTTTCCCTCCTGACACCACCAAACTCCTGAAGACCCCAAGCTTTGATAAAATATTTTAAATTTTGCAGCTTGCGAAAGAACACAGTACTTGCACTTCCTTGAAAAACCATTTCACTCCACCATCTTTCCACGTTTTTATTAAAGTCCTTGTGTTCTATCCATCTTCTCTCCAACTTGAAATACGGCTTGCTATTCACAGAGGGAAGCAAGCTGGAGTGCACCTGAGAAAGCATCATCGAAGCCAATGTTATACAAAAATCTGTCCAATCTACAAAGTAGAGGATCTACCTGGTTGTTCAACCACGTATACGAACCACCAATAAGCGGTTGATCAAGCAGCTCTTGTTCAAGAATAAATCTATTAATGAAATCAGAATTCCTCCTATCACCTTCACCCTTATTCCGTTCACCATCCAATATGATGGAATTAAAATCTCCCGCCACACACCATGGTCCACTCCACCAATGACTTATTTCATTCATTTCATCCCAAAAGGAGGCCCTTGGATTATACTCACAGGGGCAATACACATTGGTTATAGCCCATTTGAACCCATTAATTATATCTGCCAGAATAGTAGTAATGTTGTTATAGCCAAACCTTTCATCTTCCTTGGCAAATTCATTGCTATCCCAGATCGATAGGATTCCTCCACTGACGCCTACAGAAGGAATGAATGACCAATAAAATTGATCATCGTACCACAACTGTCTTACGTACCAATTAGTGAAACGCATAACCTTAGTTTCTTAAATTAGACAAACTGCACATCTTTGGCTTGCAATAAGATTTTTTAGTGCAGTTATTTTGTCAAAATTGTTTAACCCTCTCACATTCCAACAGAGAATTTTAAAGTCCATCTAAACCATTTTGTTCCCTATCTACACCGATAATATCATCTTCATGAGGAAGGTTGTCACAAACTGAATCTTCATTGTCAAGTTGTGCCTCATTTTCCTCCTCGTTAGCAACATGCCCATCTTCTTCTTGCTCTATAAATCTCCCTTTATATCTCAGCACCAGTTGAGTCATATTCTTTTTAAGAGAAATTATGTCCTTGTCACTGATATGCCCGTAGCTACATGCCAAATTTAGCAGTTTTCTCAATTACCTCAGTTTCATCTCCTGCAGCAATTTTTGAGTCCTTCAAATTCTGCACAATAGCATCCTCCATATCATTACAATTTGTTCCACCCGTTGAGCTTTCGTTATCGTTTTCAGTGTTGTACGAGCTTTCATCTTGTAGAGCTGTGTATCTCGAACCTGAGTTAACGATTGGGGTTTGACTTCGTGGGGTCTTTGTTTCCATACTCTGTCTACTTCGTTGGGTTTTTGATATGAAGATCCAGCTCCCGTCTTCATCCTCTCTAACTATATGACCCGCTCCATTTAAAATTAGGTCATCAATATTGTTAGAGTTAACCACCCTTCGATTAGTAGCATCTTGACCCTCCAATTTTTTCCTTAAACTTCGAGCAGGAAACTCCTTGAATCTGTCATCAAAATCTTTGACTTCCTTAATGTAATCATTATTTGCAGGATGATATTTAGGCGTATAATCAGCATCCCATTTAACTTTCAGGACTACCTTCTCTCCACCAATCTTCGTCAGCAACACAGCCGGGATACCTTCAAAACCACCATCAATGGCTATTCTAAAGAAGTGCAGGCCTTTCCGTGACAATTTTAATGTTTATGTCGAAATTTTCACCAATCCCCCTAGTTCATTGCCTATTTTGTGAAATTATCAGAATTCCACAACTTTGATGGAAGGCCTCTTATCTTCAGCCATTTTTCTTTTAAGTTGAAAGCTTCTACAGAATATAATTTCTCTTTTCTGTCAGAAACATAATGATTCATTCCTTTATTCTTCTTTGCTTCTTTGGTAACTAGATTGTGCTCTCCAGTACTTCGAATTTTTTTGATGATTATGCCTTTATGAACCCATATAATTGGAGACCAAATTCTTTTCCATTCCTCCTCATCTAGATCAATAGCTGCTGTAAGCATGTTGAATTCCTGAAACTCCAAGAATCGCTTTGTCTGTAACTTCTCCTTAATAACACCAGCAACCCTGTTCCATGGTATTTTATGAGATATTTTAACCAATCCCTTTTTAACTACATCCGTCATATGCAGTAAAGTATAGTCTTCTGTAGAATGTATATGAGCCATAACACCTTGCTTGTGTCTTGATTCTGTGAATTCCTCCAAAATCTCAGCCAAGAGAGCCCAACATTCTCTTTTTTTCTCCACTCGGAATGCAAACACTGAAGATTTTGCCATCTCCATCTTTTCTAAATCTTGATATTCACATGTATTGTCCTGCATCATTGTTTTGGATCTGTGCAAGATATACATCTTCGCCCAATTTCTCTGACCATTTGGTTTTTACCTCCCTTTGCACAGCTGCCATCTCAAAAGTGTTCTTTAACCAAATCATCACCTTAGGATTGAATGCAATCCACGATGAGAATCCTCCAGTTCCTCTTTATGTCATCTTGATAATTTTGAATGTACCGACGTAATCTTCTTCAACTGTAATGGTTTTCCTTTCCACCTGCACTGTTCTCTGCAACAACTTCCTTCTACCACTCCTGTTCCATCCTCCTTCACTGCTAGAACTGCTTTTGGCCTTCATAGAAGATTCAGCAGATTGGGATTTATCAAGATCCCTCATCATCCTTTTTGAGTTTTGAACGGACCTCCCAGTAATCATTGAAAAAATAAAACTAAGATCTAAACTAACTCTAAAATGGCAAATGCAAAACTCTACTAATCAATAAATCTCGGCCCCAAGGGGAAGGATCAAAGATCCGTCCTTGGACAGCGGAGAAGTTCAATTAGCACACTCACAGACTAATTCAAATCCTAGGATTGAAACGAAAGTGAGGATGAGTTTGTAGGCTGATCTAAACCTACTTTTGTCAATTTGTAAGATAGGTTTTTTTTTTTTTTTTTTTTTTTTTTGCCTCACGTAGATTTACCATGTGTTCCCTACTTCTAATAAAATCTTAATCTTTGATCAAAAATAAATAATTTTTTTTGGATATCTTTGCGGTTTATTGCTCTTTCTATTCGCGATCTACTTGTAATTGAAGTCTTTATTTGTATATTGGGGTTTTGATTATCATATATTTTGATGTTTTTGTTATTCTTGTAAGGAAACATGTAATCACTATTTTGATTTAAATAAATTGAAATATGTTGATTGTTTTAGGGTTCTAAACCTTTCCACTGAATATAAGCTAATTGAAATTGAATAAGAACTCAAAACAGGATAAAGCCCTTTGATCTCAAGGCGAGCAGCCTCGCCTTTGAGAAGTAATGTAACAAACTTCGTAATATTGATTAACTGTCCCTTACAAGTTTAGTTTTAAGCTATATATAGCCGAGTAGACGTGGTAGACAAGCAAACTAATTTAAGGAAACTCAGTAAAACTAGGAAACTGAGTTCTAAGTACGTAAAGAAATAAAAGACTAACTAATAAGCTAACTGAAAATAAAAGAAATAGGAGTTGGCATCGCAACATCCCACCCCGCCTGAAACAAGGCTTGTCCTCAAGCCTCTAGTTGTGGAAAGCGTACAACGAGATCATAAGCATCTTCCCAAGTTGCATCATCTTTAGAGTGACCTTTCCACTTGAGCAACCATTTTGTAGCAGCTCGGTTTCCCTTCTTATACATCTGTCTATCTAAAATTTCTTCGGGCTCCCACTTGTCATAGTCAACAATGGTATGCAATATAGTCTCAACAGCAACAGTAGAGCCTAACTTCAATTTTAACTGGGAAACATGGAATACAGGATGTATTCTACTAGTGTTAGGCAGGTCCAGTTTATATTCCACAGTTCCAATTTCTTCGAGAACTAAGGGCCATAAAAACGAGGTGAGAGCTTTGAAAAGGACTGATTAGCAAATCGTTATCTCGTTTAAGGTTGCGAGATGGAGATAAACAAAATCATTAACTGAAACTGTCTTTCTGGTTCTATGAGAATCGCCGTATTTCTTCATTCGATCCTATGCATCAGATAAATGAGACTTAAGTAGCTTGAGTGTGTGATCTCTGGCACATAATTTGAAATCCACATCATTCACAGGAGTTGACCCAGGTAAATAAGATGAAATTGTTGGTGGAAGATGACTGTAAAGAGCTTCATATGGTGTCATCTTAATATCAGAGTGGTAGTTGGTGTTATACCACCATTCATCCCAAGCTAAACATTTGAACCAATACTTTGGTTTCATTCCTGCAAAACATCGAAGATAACATTGCAATGTACGATTCGTAACTTCTGTTTGACCATCACTTTGAGGATGATAAGCCGAACTCTTGCAGAGTTGTGTATCCTGCATTGTAAAGTAGGCTTCCCAGAAATTGCTCATAAATACAGGATCTCTATCACTTGTAATTGTCTTTGGCATACCATGAAGTCGGACTACTTCACACACAAATAGATC
This sequence comes from Papaver armeniacum, assembly GCA_023531295.1. NCBI lineage: Eukaryota > Viridiplantae > Streptophyta > Magnoliopsida > Ranunculales > Papaveraceae > Papaver > Papaver armeniacum. Next base: position 170,182 of record JAJJWW010008069.1, on the reverse strand, counting down.
GACTACTGTACTTGCAGAATAAGGATGAGACAATGCAACAAAGTGCGCATATTTTGTTAGACGATCAACAATTACTAAGATGGAACTCTTACCATGAGAAGGTGGAAATCAGTCTATGAAGTCCATTGAGATGTCAATCCAAACGTCTGAAGGAATTGGCAGTGGACTTAAAAGGCCAGGAGGAGCCACAACTTCAGTTTTATTACGTTGACAAACCTCATAGTGCAGAATAAATTCCTTAATTGATTGCTTCATGCCAGACCAGTGAAAATTGTATTGCAGTCGCATGAAAGTTCTCAAATAACCAGAGTGACCACCCAATGGTGTAGAATGAAAATCATGAAGAAGTTTTTTACACCATTCTGAAGAAGAAACAACCACAATTCTTCTCTTATAACGCAACACTCCATTTAAGTAAGAATAATGACGTTTACTATTAGGATTTAGCTGCAACTGATCAATTAATGCACGTAAAGTTGGATCATTATGACATTCTGCAATAATGTCATCTACACCAGAGAAAATTGGTGCAGTAATTGCAAATAATTGTGGATTAACAAGTCGAGACAAAGCATCTTGACTTTGTTTGTTGAACCACCGCGATAACTTATTTCATAATCATAACCCGATAACTTTGAAACCCACTTTTGTTTTTCGATTGAATAAAGACGCTACTCCAAGAAGTATTTTGAACTTCTATAATCAGATAAATCTTGAAATGTCGACCAAGAAAATAGGGTCACCATTTATTTACCTGAGACACAATTGCTAGCATTTCTTTGTCATAAATGGATAAGTTAAGATTCTTACCCGAGATAAAGGCTTACTATAGAAAGCTATAGGACATGCATATTGCATCAACACAACACCAATGCCACCACCAGAAGCATCACACTCCAAATAGAATTCCTTTGAGAAATCTGGTAGAAGCAAAACAGGCGTAGTATATAAGGCATGTTGAAGTAATTTGAAAGCAGCAGTTGCTGCCTCAGTCCATTTGAATGCATCCTTTTTAAGCAGCTGAGTTAAATGAGCACTGATTTTTCCAAAATCCTTCATGAATTTTCGATAATATCTATCCAAGCCCAAAAATCCTCTAAGTTCTTTAACTGAAGAAGGAAGCTTCCAAGAAAGCATGCATTGAATCTTCTCTGGTTCCACACATACTCCTTCAGCAGAAATCAAATGACCAAGGTATCCAACAGAATTTTGTGCAAAAGTACATTTGGATTCTTTAACAAATAATTTGCGTTTACGTAAGAGTTCAAACACCAACTCGAGATGCTTGAGATGAGAATCAAAATCCTCACTATAGATTAGAATATCATCGAAGAAAACCAACACGAACTGACGTAAGTAAGGCCTGAATATATCATTCATTAAGCTCTGAAATGTTCCCGGTGCATTAGATAATCCAAAGGGCATGACCAAAAATTCGTAGTGGCCATCATGTGTACGGAAAGCTGTCTTTGGAATGTCAGCTTCATGTACACGAATATGGTGATAACCGTATCGTAAATCCAACTTGGTAAAGACTTTCTTACCATGCAATTCATCCACTACCGGAATTGGGTAACGATATTTTATGGTTATCTTGTTAAGAACACGATAGTCTACATACATACGCCATGAGCCGTCCTTCATTCGAACAAAAAGAATATGTGAGAAAGAGCTAGAACTAGGCCTTATAAACCCAGCTTGTTGCAGCTCACTCACAATATTCTCAAATTCATCTTTTTGAAAATGCGGGTATCTATAAGGGCATACATTCACAGGTCCAGATTCAGGCAATAATGAAATTTTATGATCATGTAATCTTTCTGGAGGCATTGCTGTTGGAGTAGAAAAAATATCACCGAAATTTGAAAGTAGTTGTTGAATTTCAGGCAACAACACGGACTGTTTGGCGGCAGAAGTATTTAGTACAACTAGTTCCAATAGAATTCCATAGTGTTCTGTAGATAATAAATGGTGCATGGGAGAAACATCCATAATCATTACATATGATGATTGATTACCAATTAATGTGACGGTTGTGCCATTAATACTAAACTGCATGGTCAATTTTTCTAAATCCCAAATAATTTCTCCCAACGTGCGTAGCCATTGAATTCCCAAGACCGCATCACAACCACTAATATCTAGTAGATGGAAATCAATATGAAAAACTATACCTTGCAAGTTGATAAGGATAGTGCAAAGACCCTTAGTTTCAAGATGACCACCATTACCCACTGTTACACGTAAAGTATCAGTAGCAGAATAAACCACAAAGCCACATTTCTTAGCTATGCTAGGATGCAAAAACTTATGTGTAGACCCTGAATCCAAAAGAATTGTGAGTGGTCTAGCTTTTGCAGATCCCGTAATTCGCATTGTATTAGGAAATGTAGATCCTAAAAGTGAGTTCAAAGAAATAAGTGGGGATGATTCCAGAGTAGGAGGATCCTCATGAATTTGTTGTTCATCTGGGATATCCTCAACTTCAACAACATTGTCAACAGAAGTAGGATGCATCTCCAAAAGCAAATAGTTTGGTTTGTTAGGCAAACATGACCAGATTTAAAAGGAGCATCACAATTGAAACAAATACCTTTCTCATGTTTTTCTTTCATTTCTTCCATGTAAGCTTCTTATAACCTGGATTAAGTGTCAGCTTCTTGATTGGAGTGGTAGGGATTGATGCGTCACCTCGAAGTGGAGGCGGGCGATAAGGTTGGCGTGTATTAAACCTATTAACTATTGCGTAAGCTTGGTCTTGATGAATTGCCTTAGTAAAGGCTTCATTCAAAGTTTGTGGTGCAAGCAATTTAACCAGACTACCTATATGATGTTTGAAAGAACGAATAAAACAATTGATCAAGTAATCATCTGGAAAATCAAAAAAATTCAATAACCTCTCAAAAACAGGTATGTGCTCCCTTACTGTACCTACTTGATTAATTGTACTAATAGCCAGACGAGCATCGACAAACTTTTCAGGTGCAAAACATGCACGAAGATGTGAACAAACTCTAACCATGTCACAATGGTGACCTTAGTTTGCTTCCAACGATACCACACATTAGCATCACCCTTCAGACTAGAAGCATCAATAGTAATTCTAAGAGCATCATCATCTTGATGCACGCTGAAATATTTGTCATCATTAAAAATCCATCCATCAGGATCTTCTCCATCAAAAGTAGGGAACTTTAGATTGATTGTATTGGCTCTGGCCGGATTTTGATGACCACCAGATGGGGGTGGAGGTGGGGGAGGAGGTGGATCAGCACCATGACCATGATTTTGCTTCAGCTGAGGCATATAATCAGCAAAAACGGAACGAAGGGAAGCAGTAAGTTGGGTATTGATAGTGGTGGTAGTTTGAGTCAGCTGCATGGTGAGAGCAGATGTGATTGTTGTGGTGAGAGTGTTTGCTAGGACTTTGTTGTTATCTTCGAGTTCCTGCTTATGAGCAACTCGTTCTTCCTCCCGTTGCTAACGTTTATCGACCGCCTTGGTTTTGTTAATCTCTTGTTCCTCAAGCTTTTGTTGTGCCATGGATTTGATGAAGTCATCAACTATTTTAGCCAGACTGGTCACGCTCTCGTTTACGGATTTAAGGTTCTATGTATAATCATGAACCATTGTATTAAAAAAAAAATGGGTGAAAAATTAAATGTGAATCGACCTGCTCTGATCCAGGTGTTAGGGTTCTAAACCTTTACACTGAATATAAGCTAATTGAAAATTGAATAAGAACTCAAAAATAGGGATAAAGCTCTTTGATCTGGGGCGAGCAGCCTCTGCCTTTGAGAATTAATGTAACAAACTTCGTAATATTGATTAACTTTCCCTTACAAGTTTAGTTTTAAGCTATATATAGCTGAGGAGACGTGGTAGACAAGCAAACTAATTTAAGGAAACCTGTAAAACTAGGAAACTGAGTTCTAAGTACGTGAAGAAATAAAAGACTAACTAATAAGCTAACTGAAAATAAAAGAAATAGGAGTTTGCATCGTAATAGATTGTCCCAAAAAATAATAATAATAATAATAATACTAATAATCTAACGACGACCGAAGGGAGGAGTCCCTTGGGATGAAAAAATGTTTGTTTGTCAGTCACAATTTGTGTGCAAAAATACAAGAAAAAAATATTAATTTCTGGAATTTGGGAAACAATTTGACATGATTGATTAAATTGATGACAAAAATCATTCATGTACCATGAAAACAACATACTTTTAGTTCAAACTTCTTAAGAAAAATCGTTGGATCGATTGAATGATTCGGATCTTAAGCAGATATCCATTTTCTGAAAAGCAGTGTTCTTCAACCGTCGGGTTAAGAAGATGAAACACCTCGGGTCGGATAAAACCGCAACGGACCCGTAAACAAATTCGACCCAATTTTTAAGGTTGTCAAAACCTAGTAATCATTCATGGTTTTTCTTTTCTTCTCCAGTGGTTAGATGGTGGTAATATATAAGGAAAAGTTACAGGAATTTTCGATCAGAGGAAGTAACAGGCCACTACCGTACTCATCGAAAGAAACGATCGAGATCTGCAGTATAACATGGTTTTACATGAACATGTCCAACTTTTCATTTTAGTTTTGTCGGTTTATACAGGGGCGGAACTACTTGTTGACTTGGGCTGGCTTAAAATATCACTATGGTTGCAAGCTCGGCTAGAAAAGTTCATGCCTGAATAATAGGCTTAAGCCACCCACACCAATCCAATTCCTTTCCAAGTCACCACCGGCTTTATTTTCCAGCTCTGCCACTTGGTTTATATTTGTGCCAATCCATTAATGGGTGTTGCAGCATAGGTCTAGAGATATCAGCTCGTCATTTTTAACGGGTCACTAGTCGTTGTTTTTTTCGTCGGCCTCCTCACTGCGTGCGGTCATCTAGTAATAAAAAAAGGTTTGTTTCTCTGGAAGCATCATGAGAAAGTAATCAATATAAGAGGTTTTGGATATGGAGTGTGGTAAGAAAGCGTATAAAATCCTCGTCCAATATCTAACATATAAGTTGATGAGTCATACTTGATTTGACCGTTGTATTGTACCGAATTAAATCAATTAATGATCCAAAGTGAGTGGTTCTGGGGCGAGTTTACTGTTCCGAGAGAGTTGGTCCCAAGGTAACAGATTTGACCCCAAGAAATTGGATGATTCGTCCCAAACTAACTGATTATTTTTTTCCTGACATGATTCGGAACATAATGACATTGACAATATTTTAAGAATGGCACAGAAGACGCCGAATATAAGACTAAGAGGTGATTTCTCAAACAAAATTGATTTTGAAATGTAATAATAAAATACATGTCTAACATTACAAAAGCACAATAAGGTCTGACATTCATTTATTTTAAATAAAGATGTTTTATTCATTAAGACAATTGTGATCTCCTTACACTTTACAGTATTCATTAAGATGTTTTATTCATTAAGATGTTTGTGGTGGAAATAAAATTTCGATAGCCCCAATTAATCTACCTAGGCCCAAATTTAGGAAGGTTAGATATATGTGTGATTGCGCTTGATGATCAATGATTTTCAGATCCTAACTGTGTAAAACTCCAAACATACCAAATGAGGTGCGCCTCTTTTTCCTCTTGGTTGACTTCGTGTCAATCGAATATTACCATAACTGCTCATGACACAAGCATGTCTTCTTTCTGTAGTTACGAGCTTAATGTTCATTAAATCTTTAGAAGAAAAAGATTGCAAGAATCACCAATTTTTTCCACCAAAAAATATGAAGAAAATAATTTATTTATAGCTCAATTTGCCGAAACATAAATTTTGTCTCGCTTTTTCTTTTATTTTTTTTTTCTACATCATTAACAACCATAACCTTCATGGTGTTAAACTTTTTGAACTAATATTTTGATTAGTTTCCTCCAACATCCTAACATTTATGGTTATAATAAATATTTCTAGTTTTTTTCCCCTACTATATATATATAGTGTTGGAAAACCATTTATCCTCTCAAATATCTGTAATGTCATAAATTGATAGAGCGCTAACTCATTTTATATACAGAAAAGATAATTAACAGAACTAACAATGAAAATCCCACACTATATTTACATGTGAAATGAAGTTTTGATTTTCACTATTTCATACTCAATAAGTCTATCTATGCACTAAAATGTGTTCATCATTGTGATATCGTCATTTTATTTCTTTTCTTCGTCATGTTTTTTTCATCTCAATCACCAAACATTAGATTTTAACCTCCTCGTGACCTTGTCTGTATTTCACTCATTTGATTCCTCTGGAGTTAAAATAAAATAAAATGTAAAGGTCACACCAATGTTAAAGCAATATGAGAGACATTTTGTGGATGATCTGTGTGCTCTGCCAAATCAAATTCATGTTTTTCTGACATAGAAAAGTTTGTTCTTATTTTCGTGTCTAGTTATTGTATTTATACCAGTTTCATGTCTGGCTATGTATTATTGTATATTCATCAAATGTTTGGTTAACCATTATATTATGGGATTCAATGCAAAGCGGGGCAACTGGAAAACCAAAAAAAGAAAATTGATACATGAAATGTTGGTGGAAACTAATTCAAAGATGATCAAGACCATTAGTCGGTTGTTTGTTAATGGTTACCGAGTTACTTTATTTGTCGGCTGGTCGTTAATAGTTACCGAGTTGCTAGCAGTCTTTTAATTATACTATTACTTTGTATTAGTGGGGTTAATATAGGGTTTATTGGGTTTTTGGCTAATATATCAGTTTGTGTTTTATTTAAAGTATTAAGTTTGTGTTTTATTTGGAGTACTAGGCTCCATTACCATTTTCTTGTATGTATACATTTGAACTCAATCTTTTAGCAATTTTTAAGTTTCGCCTTCGGAACAGTCATAACCTGCTAAATCTGATACCGGCATTCAAATGATCGACAAGATTCAAGATTTCTTTATCCATGCCACAAATAAACCGTGAACAAAAACTTAATTTCCCATGTAACTAGTATAATGTTTATTTCCCAGGTCTAGGTCCGTTAGCTATCATATTTTGTACATGATAAGTAACTAACTCAATTGTTCATGAGAAAAGAGAGATTTGAAAAGGATAGTGGTTTTCCAAGACTAAAAATAATGACAAAGAAACCAAAAAAAACTATCAACGGAAATATTTAGAATGTGGTAGGAAACTAATCAAACTATTATCCAACTTTTGGGGTTTTCTAAGATTGAACGTGAATGAGACACCAGTATTTAGGGTTTATCCAAGCATTTGTTTTTACACAAAACTGGTTGTGAATTAGGATCAATTAATAGATTTTTCCTGTAGCGTATGTTCGTAACTGCATGGAGAGATTAATGCATTTTGTATGCTCGTAACTGCATGGAGAGATTAATGCATTTTGTGATCTTTTTGATTTTGAAAAGATAATAAACAATATGTGAACCGGTCAATATTAAGGGCTAAACAACGGATGTTAGGAGTGCGAGTATTGCAATTTCATTGTACTATTAACCTTTGACAACATCGGCTTCCTGGGTCAGAGACATAAAAAGTTGTTGTTTTTTTTTTTTTTTTTTTGATAAAGAAGAAATTTATTATAAAGAGGGGGAAAGTACATATAAATGATCTTTTTGATAAAAAAAGAAAAGCTGTCTCCGGTAGAAAAAATAAATGATCTTCGGCAACATTGTGAAAATCAGGCTCTCTCCCATTGACCAAAATTCACGAAAAACTTTTCGACAAAAAACTCTCTCTCTTAATCGAAAAAACCTCTCAGACGAAGACTCTCTTACAGTGAAACTCCTCTGCTCAGATCGGCTCCTAAAAGGGTCGATTTGAGCAGATCAATCAATAACCCAGACTCTCTTACTCTTTGATTTCTCTAGTCTGACCTTTTGATCCTCGTTTCTCTTTTTCGGTTTAGATTTTTTTTCAATTGCAGCCGCTGAAATATTTATGGTTTTGTTTTCTGGATCTAAGGATGTTAGGGTCTGTGATATATCGATGAGAAGAAATCAGAACATATCTCATTCCTTTGATCTGATCTATGGTAATCCAAAAGCAATATCTAGAGCTCTAGCAACTGCAGCTTCTCCACCAAGTCCGACCAGATCTGAATGCTTCTTTGATTTTGATGGAGATTGGAATATATTTTCTCTTGGTTTAGTTTTATATGATTGTTTTAGCCTATAACATAAGGGGATTTGTTCTAGTGATAGTGTGCAGCGATTATGTTATAGATTGTGTACTATTTCATGTTTTCTTTTATGTTTTTTTAGGTCTATTTGTAGTCCATGTTAATGGCCTGTCTAGCTTTCCTAACATCATCAAGTTCAAGATCCAAATCACCATCAAGATATTGACAAGATCAAGTTTATCATCAACTTCATCAGTTCCAGAACCTGTTACTCAAACTCCCATGCCGACTCAGTCTGACTCAGCCCGTTCCAGATACCTTGATACTGATTCAAAAGACTCCAAAGACCTTTGTTCCTGTTACTATGAAACTATGAGATGTTGTTACTTTGAAACTGTGAGATACTGTTATTCTGATAATCTTAGTTGCTATAACTTTGATTCACCTGTTGTTAGCAAAACCTGGTTGGATTTAACCAAGATCCCATTTCTTCTATGTGCAGTGATGCAAATTAGCCTTGTTTGGCTAGTTTGGCCATCTGATGTGGTTAGTGCTTTTAAAAAACCTTGGCTGGATCTTATTAAGATCCCATTGATATTATGTGCAGTGATGCAAACTAGACTTTATTGGATAGTTTGGACACCTGATGGAGTCTGTTCTGTATGGAATTCTGAATTGGTAGAAATGTTTGTAGGGGTTGAATTGTTGGTCAAGAATTGGGGGAGACGTCGTGGATTCGGTGATTGTAATATGAATGTGAAAAATGTGAACTTGAAAAATGATGTAAGGTTTTCCGACTACCATAATCGGACTATTGAATGAATGTTCTACGGAAGTTTTTCCTCTTTTTATGAACAAAAACAAAATAAAATCAGGCTCTACGACGTGTTAAAAAATCTAGGAGACTTAGGCCAGTACCACTTCCAGAGAAGATACTGATAATCATAGGGGAGTGGTCTGATATCAGATCCACTAGCACCTGTTTCATTTTGCTATAGTTAGTCTTGTGCTCTCTGCTTTTATTTTCCCCTAGTCTCTTAAAAATAATTACATGAGTGACAAATAAAAAAAAAAAAAAAATCACCCCTATCATAGAATTAAGCTACAACTTTTCAAGTTCAAGGATAAAGGATAAAAGAGCTAGGCCATAAGCTGCAACCTTATCTTGATCATAACATGCGATAAAATTTTTGATGGGGGCGTTTTTTGAAGGGGGCATGGGGGACAAATGGCATGTTAACACATGTCTTTGATTCTCATGAATTCTGTTTCCAAAAATATAAAAAAAAAATGTATTTTTGGAGAGAAAATTTGTTTTCTTAATTGGTGTTGTATTTTTGGAAACAGAATCCATGGGAATCAAAGACATGTGTCAACATGTTATTTTTCCCCCATGACCCCTTCAAAAGACGCCCCCATCAAAAAATTTCTCCATATCATGCCTATTCCTTTCCTTTATGCCAATTTCCAAATTTAGATGTTAGGCTATTTCGGTGCACCCAGAACTTGGAATCCATTCTGTCAGTGATGTAAATCCAAATTTCTATGGTGAATGTGTATTTGCAGGAAATCCCACAACTAACACCCCATCATATTTAGTCAAGGTTCTAAGTAATCATAATGAAATTCTTTTGTTATTTATCAAGATTTATAATTGGTTACAAGATATTACAATGACTTTACTTGCTTTCCAAATAAACTTTCTCTCTCATAATTTCTTATCTAACACTCACTAAAAAGATCCCCCTATGTGATAACTTCTTCCCCTTATATGGGTGTTTATGGGTAAAAATCGTTTCTACCGATTTCGGTAATTTCGGTAGGTGAGTGAGAAACTGGTTCAAACCCTAAACAAATGTGCTTTGCACGTGAGCACTTTATAGATTCGAGAGATCAATCTGCAAGTCCGTCCTAAACCAAAAATGGCCGTTCCCGGACTTGCTTCGGTCACAAAGTGGAGGAGAAGGGTTGATTTGGGGAGGGAAGCAAAGAAAGGTGTTGAGACCCGAGAATAATTCTAGGAGAGTAGCGTCTCGACTTGTATCGTAAAGTAGAAGCTTGGGAAGCTTGCAAGAGATGAAAGCTTTTGGAGAGCTTGCAAAGTTGCCTTTCCGAGAGTGTAGTATTTTTCTCCGACCGAGACTTGTTGTCTGGTGGAAATAGGTAAGACCTATTTATACAAGTCGAGATTGAAACGTACCCTGGCCTCATGAAGGAAGAGAGTAAAGGGTGAAATAATGGGAGGAGGTGGTAACCGCATGGTGTTAATGGGTGAAAACGTTTTCACCATTATTTCCTCTTTTATTTGACCGCTTTATTCCTTTTCACGCTTTCTTAATGTGAGCGTAGTGTACGCTGCATGATGTGACCGCCAAACCAAAACCCTAGAAAGCATCCCCCAGTTTGTGTTGATGTCTCGAGTGTTGGTTGCATCTTGAGTGCAAGTGGTGCTGCTAGGGACGCATGTGGCATGTGCCAATGGCATGTGCGGAATGCCTTCGTTGCGAGTTGCACCTCGAGCGTAAGTGGTAATGCCAGAGCTGCTAGTGGCGTGTGTGGCATGTGCCATCGGCATGTGCGGAATGCCTTGGTGGTAGGTTGCACGGTTTGCAAGTTAGGCTACCAGCGTGTGTGTTTGGCATGTGCCAATGGCATGCGTGGCCGTTAGGGATGTGGCCTTGGTAGAAAAGCTACCAGCGAGCATGTTGGCATGTGCCAATGGCACGTACGGCCATGTTGACCTAGTTGCAAGTCTTGCGAGCCTAGGGCGCTATATTTGGCGTGGGCCAATGGCATAGCGGCTTGGAAATATGGCTTGCGGTACGTGTTGGCATGTGCCAATGGCACGTACGGCCATGTTGACCTAGTTGCAAGTCTTGCAAGCCTAGGGCGCTATATTTGGCGTGTGCCAAAGGCATAGCGGCTTGGAAACATGGCTTGCGATACGTGTTGGCATGTGCCAATGGCACGTACGGCCATGTTGACCTAATTGCAAGTCTTGCAAGCCTAGGGCGCTATATTTGGCGTGGGCCAAAGGCATAGCGGCTTGAAATATGGCTTGCGGTGACGTGTTGGCATGTGCCAATGGCACGTACGGCCATGTTGACCTAGTTGCAAGTCTTGCAAGCCTACGGCGCTATATTTGGCGTGGGACAATGGCATAGCGGCTTGGAAATATGGCTTGCGGTAGGTGTTGGCATGTGCCAATGGCACGTACGGCCATGTTGACCTAGTTGCAAGTCTTGCAAGCCTAGTGCGCTATATTTGGCGTGGGCCAATGGCATAGCGGCTTGGAAATATGGTTTGCGGTACGTGTTGGCATGTGCCAATGGCACGTACGGCCATGTTGACCTAGTTGCAAGTCTTGCAAGCCTAGGGCGCTATATTTGGCGTGGGCCAATGGCATAGCGGCTTGGTAATATGGTTTGCGGTACGTGTTGGCATGTGCCAATGGCACGTACGGCCATGTTGACCTAGTTGCAAGTCTTGCAAGCCTAGGGCGCTATATTTGGCGTGGGCCAATGACATAGCGACTTGGAAATATGGCTTGTGGTACGTGTTGGCATGTGCCAATGGCACGTACGGCCATGTTGACCTAGTTGCAAGTCTTGCAAGCCTAGGGCGCTACATTTGGCGTGTGCCAGAGGAATAGCGGCTTGGAAACATGGCTTGCGGTACGTGTTGGCATGTGTCAATGGCACGTACGGCCATGTTGACCTAGTTGCAAGTCTTGCAAGCCTAGGGCGCTATATTTGGCGTGGGCCAAAGGCATAGCGGTTTGGAAACATGGCTTGCGATACGTGTTGGCATGTGCCAATGGCACGTGCGGCAATGTTGACCTAGTTGCAAGTCTTGCAAGCCTAGGGCGCTATATTTGGCGTGGGACAATGGCATAGCGGCTTGGAAATATGGCTCGCGCGCCATGGTGCGCGATGTGCGGCTTGGTTTGGCATTCTTTGCCATGGTGCGCGCATGTGCGGCTTGGTTTGGCATTGCTTGCCATGGTGCGCAGTGTGCGGCTTGGTTTGGCATTGCTTTGCCATGGTGCGCAGGGTGCGGCTTGTTTGGCATTGTTGCCATGGTGCGCGATATGCGGCTTGGTTTGGCATTGTTGCCATGGTGCGCGAGTGCGGCTTGGTTTGGCATTGTTGCCATGGTGCGCAATGTGCGGCTTGGTTTGGCATTGTCGCCATGGTGCGCAGGGTGCGGCTTGGTTTGGCATTGTTTCCATGGTGCGCAGGGTGCGGCTTGGTTTGGAATTGTTGCCATGGTGCGCGATATGCGGCTTGGTTTGGCATTGTTGCCATGGTGCGCGAGTGCGGCTTGGTTTGGCATTGTTGCCATGGTGCGCTGTGTGCGGCTTGGTTTGGCATTGTTGCCATGGTGCGCGATATGCGGCTTGGTTTGGAATTGTTGCCATGGTGCGCGAGTGCGGCTTGGTTTGGCATTGTTGCCATGGTGCGCGATATGCGGCTTGGTTTGGCATTCTTTGCCATGGTGCGCGATATGCGGCTTGGTTTTGGAATTAGGGTTACGTAGTCGAAAACCTAATCTGGTATTTTGAAAAAATACCCCTATTAATTATTTACACGAGTTAAATGCTCTTAGTTAATGTGTTGCGGGTAACACTAGGTCATGGGGTTTTACGATTTTACCCCTTGTTTAAAAACCACCATCAACATTAAGTCCCCCGCTTAGCTTGGAACAGGGGGCTTTGTTGCGAGGTAAGCATAAGATGGTGACGGACTAAAGATAATTGAGGAGGCTTGTCTGACCTTTTATAGATAGGATTTGGAATCCTTGCCATCTGGTAGTTTTGCACAAATCGGGAGGCTGGCACAATTGGTGGGGCCTGCGGCTTGAGCGACGTTGGGAAGTTGGCGTGAGTTGGGAAACCGAGTGTGCTAGGCTGGTGGGGCCGGCGCAGGCGTGGAAGCCATGCGTGCTTGCGGGCGTGACTTGGGAAACTGAGCGTGCTGGCTGGTGGGACCGGCGCAAGGTGTGCGTGCTTGCAGGCGTGGCTTGGGCGGTCATTGGGAGGTCGGCGCAATCGGTGGGGCCGGTGCAACTTGGAAGCCGTGCTTGCAGGCGTGACCAATGTAAATAAGGAGGGAGTAGGCGTTTCTTCGGATAGCACAGTTTCCTTATTTTGCTTTCCTTCACGTGCGGCTTCAATTAGGGCATCATCCATGCCAAAAAATCTGGAAGCGTTATGTCCTTCATTGCTCCCTTTCCTTTTTTAAGGTTCCGTATTCATACCCAATCGCGAATGTATCGTCTCCCTTGTTTGAGAAGGGATTCTTCCTGTTGATTCCCCTTTTGCTTTGCCGGTGCGTTTTCTTCTTCTTTTTTTTTTTTTTTTTTTTTTTTTTTTTTTTTTGTTTTTTTTTCACGCTATCCTCTTTTTATATGTGTATAGACAGGATCGAACTTGATCATTTTTCCATTTCTTGCAGTGTATGATGGGATCTTCCGAGAGACAGCCGTGCCTTTAACTTTTGGAAAAGGACTTGAGGTGGTGGAGATCGATCTTCTTCTCTTGAGGAGGTATTGGTTGGGGTTGAATCTTTCTTCCATGAATCTAACGAAATTATTAAGGACCTCCCTTCCATCTATCCTCACGAAGAACAGGTGCATGTTCGGACTCTCTTGGGTTCAGTGGACACGGAGGAGAACGCCATGATTCTTGATTTTGATGTGGATGAATCAAAAACTTCCTTCAAGTGTCGATGAGAAAACTTTCGAAGGAGTATATGATAGAAGCGAGACAGCCTTTGAAGTTGATGCCAAAGGTGTCATTGATGATACCGGAGGGGTCATGGTGGCGTATGCTGGAATAGTTGTCGGGGAGGACACTGCTGCTGTCGTGGCTGCTTCGGGATGGGATGTTGAGGTTGCTGCTTCTAAAACCGTTGAATGGAACATTTGTTGCCCGAAGGATTGCTGGGGAAAATGCTTGAAGATAGCTTTGCCCGAAGGGACTTGCGCTCCATCCTTCGAGGGCTAGTTCCTCTTTTTGTTTTTCTGTGAGCTGCTTAGTTCCCTGATGTTTTTCCCCCCCTTTTTTTTTTGTAAACACATCTTTCCCTTCTTATTCATCAGTAAACATTTTGCTTCATATATATATATATATATTTTTGAAATAGGTTGTGGTATGATGGCTCTGCAATGGTTTTCTGGGTTCTTCTGATGTATTTCTCTGATATCTGAAGGATTCGCTCGGGAAGAGATATATTTATTTTATTTTATTTTATTTTATTTTGATAAAAGGGGAGACCTCCAGGGAAAAATACAAACGGTGTATTCATCCTGGGGAAGTACAGCTATTAAGAGGAATGGTTTAAAGGAAGTACGGAAAAGGGGAGTGATTGGGAAGTACAGTATTTTAGGGATTGGATTCCTTGAGCCATCGTGAGTGAACTATCACGCCTTCAGGTGTGTCGGTATTGATGAGCTTGCAATATCCTCCCAAAAGGGTATCCGCAACCAGGTACAGCTCGCCTTCACCTTCCTCTGGCAAATCCATCTTTACTGTCATCCTCCCAACTTGAAACGAGCTTTCTTTAACTACTACATCTCCGATTGAAAACGGGTTCAGACGTCGTGTAACCATTTGAGCCTTGGCTTCGTTGGTTTCGCTAAAAGCTTCCAAGCTTCTTGCAAAGTGTTCGAATGGTCCATCTCCCCATTCACATTTTTTGACAGCATTCGTGCCGGTTGTTGGGCCGAGTCCCCATGACAAATGGGGAAGAAAAGGCTGGTTGCGAAAAGGTTGCTCGGTCAGACTTACTTGGATTTGAAAATCATGGGCTAGCGCCAACGGGTCCTCTCCGGATGCTTGGGTTCCTTCAATAGCTCTTTGATGCGATAACCCGTGGACGATTTGTTGGGAATCCCTTCGGGCGCGGATGTCGGCAGAGGGTGTACGTCCAGTTTCGCTTTGTTGTCGAGCACCCATAAGCGTCCCAAAATCATGTCATGATCTAGTTCTTTGACACTGTGGAACTTGCTATGCGTTATAGCGTCTCCCATCTAGATCTCTAAGTTGATGTAGCCACGCGCGTTCAAAGCTTCTCCTCCCAAGTCCTTAATTACGGACGGGCAATAGGTAGCGTCTTGTTTTGTAAATCCTGCTGCCTTTAGTGTCTTGAAAGTAATGATGTTGTGGTAGGAGGTCGTGTCCATGAGCGTGTCGTCAAATCTGTTACCTCTTAAACGGGACGTGGTTAGCAGTCCCCAGTTCTCCTTTTTGGTTCCGCCCGTTTGGAGAGCTTGGGCCCCTGGCGTGAGCGCCGAGGAGAGAAAAAGCCGTTTGCCGGACACAACACGATTGAGAGCTGCGAAAATATCTTGTCGCTGCACCTTGGAAAGATAGAGAATTTCGCATATATGTTGCATCATGGATTGCACAGTCTCGTGCACGGAATTCCCAGAGGACCCGCAGTTCCTTATGGGGAGTGGGTCTCGATGCACTCTTTCGTCTCCTAGTTGGAGTTCTCCTGCTTCTATCCTTTCTTTGAAAATATGCTTTAGTCTGTTGCAATCGCTAGTCGGGTGGTGAATGAACTGTGATAATGACAAGATTTGGGGTTCGCCATCTCGACTTCTTGGTGGACGTCCGAGCGGCGGCGGTCCCGATGACATCATCTTGAACCCGAGGCTTCGGGAGGTCAATCACTTCCTCGATGGGGAATGGGAAATCAAGGGTATTTCCTTCGGTTTCGTGATCTTTGCACGGGATTTTTAGCGACGATCTTCCGTCGTGAGGGTTCCCGTTGTGCCGGCGCTTCACGTTTCTACGGTGGCTCGTAGTTGCGGCTTTCCTTTTTCCTCTTTAGTTCACTATGTTCACGGAGGGTGAGCCGGCATTAAACTGTTTGCTGATGAGGCGTCTACTCCCGCGAGTTTCACGCGCGTCTTCAGTTCGCATTGGCCTAGTCCTTTCCAGTAATGCTGGTGCTGTTGTTGCAGATCGTCTGGCGGCCTCATGGAGTTCGGAGAACGTTACGCAAGTTTTCTAGTAGGGCGCGGTAGATTGGGACCATACCATTGATGCATGCATTTACCAATTGTTGCTCGGTCACGTTTAGGTCGTGACAGTCGAGTGCTTGAACCCTAAACCTTTTGACGAAATCATTCGGATGTTCGTTATCCCACTGGTACATTCTCCCGAGGTCTGAAAAGGTAACTTGTTCAGACACGAAGAAATACTTCCCGTAAAACGCGGTGACCATGCTACTCCGGGGTTGGGAATGCCGTTCGGTGGGATTTTGTTGTACCATGTATACGCCCTTCCTAAGTGATTTTGAAAATTCCCTTAAACGAAGAAAGTGATTATATTCATGTTCACCCAAGGATTCCGAGAAACGAGAAACATGTTCGCGTGCATTCCGTGCCATCGTACGGGGTAAATTGAGGAGAAGAGTACCCCCTTGGGAGAGGGATTCTCTGTATTTCGGATGGGTAAGGGGTTGGTGATGATGTACATTCAACTCATCATGCTTGATTCGGTCGCGTAGGAGTTGTTCCAAATCTTCTCTCGTGACGAAGTTGGGTGGTTGATTTCTCTCCAACGGGACTCTAGTGCGAGTTTCTTCATCCGTGGAGGCGTGCCCTGCCGAGGTGCCGGCGTCAGGGTTGTTGGAGATGCTTCTAGGCGTCTCTGGAGGATGCGACTCACGGGGTAGTCGCTCTGTCAGGGTTTTGAGAAAGGTGAGCACCTCCTTCTGTGTTGAAACCATGTCATGCTGGTTCGGCGAGCGTCTCCTGTCGTTCCATCAAATCGGCGATGGTGACGTAAGGGCGACTTCCTCTGGTCCCTCCGGTCTCTCGTCCCGTCGGCGGGGTAATTGGAGCCTTAGTTGTCGGAGGCGCCATGCTGGAAGAAGCATTCGGGGTCGTGGTGGCGGCCCTAGCTCTGGTGACTGGGGGCGTGACACCTGAAGAGATATTCTCGTTGCCGTGATTAGAGGGTTGTGCAAAGACGCTAGAGGAGGCAGCGGCTCTGGCCCTGGTGATAGGCGGTGTTACACTTAAGGGAGTGCACTAGATGTTTTCGTTGTCAGCCGGTGAAGTAGCAACATTATGGGGAGAGACGCCAACATCGTGGATGCGTTACGCGCCTGGTGTTCTCGGCAGCCGTTCCGGATCTGAGTTCCACCATGTTGGGATTTGACGTTCGGGAAACGAAATCAGGAGTTGGAGTTGGTATTGTAGCCGATAGATCAATCCTCCCAGCGTGGTCGCCAATTGTTTATGAGTAAAAATCGTTTATGCCGATTTCGGTAATTTCGGTAGGTGAGTGAGAAACTGGTTCAAACCCTAAACAAATGTGCTGCACGTGAGCACTTTATAGATTCGAGAGATCAATCTGTACAAGTCCGGCCTAAACCAAGAAATGGCCGTTCCAGACTTGCTTCGGTCACAAAGTGGAGGAGAAGGGTTGATTTGGGGAGGGAAGCAAAGAAAGGTGTTGAGACCGAGAATAATTCTAGGAGAGTAGCGTCTCGACTTGTATCGAGTAGAAGCTTGGGAAGCTTGCAAGAGATGAAAGCTTTTGGGAGAGCTTGCAAAGTTTCCTTTCGAGAGTGTAGTATTTTTCTCCTGACCGAGACTTGTTGTCTGGTGGAAATAGGTAAGACCTATTTATACAAGTCGAGATTGAAACGTACCCTGGCCTCATGAAGGAAGAGAGTAAAGGGTGAAATAATGGGAGGAGGTGGTAACCGCATGGTGTTAATGGGTGAAAACGTTTTCACCATTATTTCCTCTTTTATTTGACCGCTTTATTCCTTTTCACGCTTTCTTAATGTGAGCGTAGTGTACGCCGCATGTCAGTGACCGCCAAACCAAAACCCTAGAAAGCATCCCCCAGTTTGTGTTGATGTCTCGAGTGTTGGTTGCATCTTGAGTGCAAGTGGTGCTGCTAGGGACGCATGTGGCATGTGCCAATGGCATGTGCGGAATGCCTTCGTTGGGAGTTGCACCTCGAGCGTAAGTGGTAATGCCAGAGCTGCTAGTGGCGTGTGTGGCATGTGCCATCGGCATGTGCGGAATTCCTTGGTGGTAGGTTGCACGGTTTGCAAGTTAGGCTACCAGCGTGTGTGTTTGGCATGTGCCAATGGCATGCGTGGCCGTTAGGGGTGGCCACAGTGGCCTTGGTAGAAAAGCTACCTAGTTGCAAGTCTTGAGCATGTTGGCATGTGCCAATGGCACGTGTTGGCCATGTTGACCTAGTTGCAAGTCTTGCGAGCCTAGGGCGCGTATATTTGGCGTGGGCCAATGGCATAGCGGCTTGGAAATATGGCTTGCGTGGGCGAAAGCATGCGACGTGTTGGCATGTGCCAATGGCACGTACGGCCATGTTGACCTAGTTGCAAGTCTTGCAAGCCTAGGGCGCTATATTTGGCGTGGGCCAAAGGCATAGCGGCTTGGAAACATGGCTTGCGATACGTGTTGGCATGTGCCAATGGCACGTACGGCCATGTTGACCTAGTTGCAAGTCTTGCAAGCCTAGGGCGCTATATTTGGCGTGGGCCAAAGGCATAGCGGCTTGGAAATATGGCTTGCGGTACGTGTTGGCATGTGCCAATGGCACGTACGGCCATGTTGACCTAGTTGCAAGTCTTGCAAGCCTAGGGCGCTATATTTGGCGTGGGCCAATGGCATAGCGGCTTGGAAATATGGTTTGCGGTACGTGTTGGCATGTGCCAATGGCACGTACGGCCATGTTGACCTAGTTGCAAGTCTTGCAAGCCGAGGGCGCTATATTTGGCGTGGGCCAATGGCATAGCGGCTTGGAAATATGGCTTTACGACGTACGTGTTGGCATGTGCCAATGGAACGTACGGCCATGTTGACCTAGTTGCAAGTCTTGCAAGCCTAGGGCGCTACATTTGGCGTGTGCCAGAGGCATAGCGGCTTGGAAACATGGCTTGTCGTACGTGTTGGCATGTGCCAATGACACGTACGGCCATGTTGACCTAGTTGCAAGTCTTGCAAGCCTAGGGCGCTATATTTGGCGTGGGCCAAAGGCATAGCGGTTTGGAAACATGGCTTGCGATACGTGTTGGCATGTGCCAATGGCACGTCTGGCCATGTTGACCTAGTTGCAAGTCTTGCAAGCCTAGGGCGCTATATTTGGCGTGGGCCAATGGCATAGCGGCTTGGAAATATGGCTCGCCGCCATGGTGCGCAGTGTGCGGCTTGGTTTGGCATTGCTGCCATGGTGCGCAGTGTGCGTCTTGGTTTGGCATTCTTTTGCCATGGTGCGCGATGTGCGGCTTGGTTTGGCATTGCTGCCATGGTGCGCTGTGTGCGGCTTGGTTTGGCATTGTTGCCATGGTGCGCAGGGTGCGGCTTGGTTTGGCATTGTTGCCATGGTGCGAAGTATGCGGCTTGGTTTGGCATTGTTGCCAAGGTGCGCAGTGTGCGGCTTGGTTTGGCATTGTTGCCATGGTGCGCTGTGTGCGGCTTGGTTTGGCATTGTTGCCATGGTGCGCAGTGCGGCTTGGTTTGGCATTGTTGCCATGGTGCGCGGGTGCGTCTTGGTTTGTCATTGTTGCCATGGTGCGCAGTGGTGCGGCTTGGTTTGGCATTGTTGCCATGGTGCGCGAGATGCGGCTTGGTTTGGCATTGTTGCCATGGTGCGCAGTGCGGCTTGGTTTGGCATTGTTGCCATCGTGCGCGATGTGCGGCTTGGTTTGGCATTGTTGCCATGGTGCGGCTTGGTTTGGCATTGTTTCCATGGTGCGCGATATGCGGCTTGGTTTGGCATTGTTTGCCATGGTGCGCGAGATGCGGCTTGGTTTTTGAATTAGGGTTACGTATTTCGAAACCGTAATCCGGTATTTTGAAAAAATACCCCTATTAATTATTTACACCTGAGTTAAATGCTCTTAGTTAATGTGTTGCGGGTAACACTAGGTCATGGGGTTTTACGATTTTACCCCTTGTTTAGGATTCTAAATAGTGGATGACAGCTAAGAGATCCACTATTTTCGGAATCACTATGCGTTACATTCGCTCATGTACACACACTCATTCTCGCACAGTTTATGCTTCGCATAGATCATCACACTATACTCGTGACTTTGCTGAAATCATCCAATACGTCATCTCGATTTTACTATGTGTGATAGTCCTCGCTTACGTTAGATAATCTTTACTTCGTATACTTATTGATATGTGCAATATTCCACTCCTACAGAATGGTCACACTTAGTAGAAGGGATCCACCGTTCCTATTGACTATTACAAAAGCAATAGTTTGTTAGTGCAATGTCACAGCCTTTTTGAAGTTGATATTCTTATGAATTGCATTTTGCATAGCAAATCAGGAAAACAATTGAGCTCAAGTGGAACATGTTTCCTCGTTAGAAATTAGGGGTGGCCTATGTAGGTGTGATTGTTAAGTTTTATTTTAGAGTTTTTCACTAGTATTTCAAGTAAGGTCTGGCAAACTGTCAAGAAAAGTGCGCAATTTGGTTGTTTAGACACATCAAGTTATTAGTGAAATAATAATATCATTATGAAAACTATATTATTATTTATATAGGTTTTACCTATCAATTTCTGTAATTGATATAAGTTAGTAAACCAATGATATTATAATGAACCTCTATTTATATATGTTAATTTTAAACCCTATCAATTGGTTACAACTGGAATTCTACCAGGACTAGTGATTCTTGATGATAAAAAGGTTCAAAATCTATTATTTCCACACTGGCGAAAAACTAATCGTTTTATTATTTCATGCTTGAATGCGACTTTTGATGACACTTTCTAGTGGAGTGATTGGATTTACTATTGGAAAGCAGATTTGGGTTTATTTGGAGAAACAATGTATACAAAAAATTTCTGCCAAGAATACTCTTCTACGCAGGCAGCTTCATTCAATCAAAAGAGGTAACAAATCAATCTCTGCCAATAGTAACTCTGTGAATTTTAATTACTTCACAACTCCGTCTCCCATGGGCTATAGTATCAACTTGATAGTCAATTCATGCACCAATTTGATTGTACATCCCGCACAAATTTTGGTGCAAACATGTGTATATGATGAGTAGTAAAACTTCATTGGAAATGCAATTATAATGTTTGTTTATAAAATTTTCTAACTATCTTTTATATACAATATATATGATAGGTTATCGATCCGTTACTTTCTTAAACATAAGTTTCGTAAGATATCAATGGCATTCTAAAATTGAGTTTCGGAGAAAAAGTGATTTGTCGATGAAACTTTTGGAACGTTGGAGGGAAATGAAGCATATCATTAATGGGTCTACTTCTTTCAGGAAATGAAGCATATAATGAGTTGGTGGACTCTAGACTTAGGTCTGGAAATCCAGGAATTGTGTGCAAAATTGATCTTGAGAAGGATTTTTGACAGAGTCAACTGGAGATATCTTGAATTTGTATTACAACAAATGGGTTTTAGCAAGAAATGGTGTGATTGGTTGAGGTTTTGTTACTATACTTCTTCCTTATCGGTTCTTATTAATGGGTCTTCCTTCGGCTACTTCACAAGTTCAAGAGGTGTGAGACAAGGTTGTCCGGTTTCTCCCCTTCTGTTTAATATTCTATGGAAGGTTTTTCTAGATTCATAGATAGAGCAGCTAATCAAAGTTTATTCAGTGGCTTCTCGGTTTCCCCCACAAACATTGCAGTTAATCACCTTCATTATGCAGATGACACTATTTTATTTGTGGATAATAACAAGGAAGAGTTACACAATTTGTTTTTTGCTTTATATTGCTTCGAGTTCATTGCTGGTCTAAAGGTAAATACATCTAAAACTAGACTTATTGCAGTTGGAGATGTACCTGACTTGGCTACCTGGGCAGAAGAATTTTGATGTTAGATTATTCGTTTGGAGAAGGATTTCTTTATCTAGAGGAGGTAAACTAGCTCTTTTAAAATGCAATCGGTTGCTCAAACCAAAAGTGCATCCCAAGGTGTAGTTAACACTTTCTTCACCACTTTCTTATTTAATATGACACCCCTCCTAGTTTATATGACCTATTGTTGGAGATGGTTTTAGTTAAAATATGGGTCTAAAATCCTATGTGTTGTATAAAAATAAAATTATAGCACTCTATTGGAGATGCTCTCAAAACTTCAATTTTGGTTTGTTCTTGGTTTTATAATGAGATGTATGTTGTGAGTACCTTGGTTACATATTTTTATATTCGTATTATGAGATCTTCATTTTATAGATCTGCTTTAAGATAAAATAGAGTTTAGTGATTGAGTTTTACATGGGTAGATTCTTCCTTTTCAGCATAGTTGTGGCTGATTAAGCTATATTTACCTTGCTGAAGTTTCAGATAGCCTAAGACTTCTTTCGGGTATGCTTACTGCTTGCAGAGGTTAAAGACAAATGAAACACAGAAAATCACTATGTATAACACCAATTTGCAAAAATCAATTTGAATCAATTCTCATTACAGCAGATCGTTATGATATTGTTGGTGGTACACCTCGGATTCTACCAGAATTAATGATTCTTAATGATAAGGAGGTTCAGAATCCACTATTTCCACACTGGCACAAAATGAATCAGTTTGTTATATCGTGCTTGAATGCTACTTCAGATAATACAATTGCCAGGGGAGTGATTGGATTTACTATTGCAAGGCAGATTTGGATTTATTTGGAGAAAGAATTTGTATAACTTACATTCATCTTTTATTTCTGTTGGGCTATAATATCAACTTGAAAGTCAATTCTTAAGGTACCCCCATTCACCATTTTCATCGCACATTCCACACACACAAATTTTAGCGCAAACATTTAGTATATGACAATATGAGTAGCAAAACTTCATTGGAAATGCAATTGTAATGTTTGTTGTTTATGAGATTTTCTAGCTATCTTATATTTATATATGATGAGTTTTACCGATTCATTATTTTATTTTCTGAAATATATGTTTGGCAAGATATCAATGGTACTCCATAAATAAGTTTTAGAGAAAAACTGATTTGTCCAGTGAAAAAATTTGGAATGTTGGAGGAAACTGAAGCATATCATTAATTATTCTTCACCATTAAATTACAAGAAAACTGTAAAGGGTGATTGGTATTTAGAAATATCACTTACTCCAGTAGGTCAACTTTATGATTGGGTGGTGAATTGTTCTTAAATCTAATAACACTACAAGTTATTAGAACCAATCGCCAGCGATCTTACAGTCATATCTTTTGTGTTCCGAAATTAAGATTATTCTCAATATGTTATCTTATTTTAATCTGTTTTACAATATATAAACGAGTTCTATAATATCAATCAATTTAAAATTCTTGCTTCATTAAGATATTGACATCGCTGATAACAGTAAAAAAAAAGTACAGAATGAAAATCACATCTGTACCGTCAAATTAAGCTACAAGTATTTACGCTAATTTTTAGCTGAGAACAAAATTTAAACCAGCGTCATTCAGGTAAATTATCATGGCGGAGTAGTAACGGAATTAAGGATAAAAGAGCTAGTAGTAAGCTAGGCCTTAAAGGAAGAAGAGGCACTGCACTGTGTAGGAGTAGTTTTTCTATCTAGTAGAAGTAGTCCTTCTAATCCTGACACTAAAAACCAGTAATCAAAGTAAACACGATTCAAGAATTCAATGTTTGTGCTACACAAATAAATTTCGCACGAAATATCACAGACGTACGAGATTGGGTTCACACCATCACACAGAATTCAGTGCATGAATAGACACAGTGAGCGTGAAGTTATGAAAATCAAAATTTCATGTGGAGTAATCATGTCTAGCTGGAATGTGTTTAGCTATTTTATTTGTACATGATGAGTTAACAGTCCATCGATTTCTGAGACAAAATTGATTTAAATAGGATAATGGATATCGATGATAAAAGATAGTGAAGAAAAAAAATCTCAAAAAAGTTGTTGTAAACGGAAATATTTGGAATGTTGGAGATAACTAATCAAAATAATAAAAATTCTAGCGGTGCAGTCTTGTTGGCAGAATCATTGTTGAAAGTGATGCGCCAACGATAGTAGAACAAATCAATACAAAAACTTTCTAAGGGGATCAAAGAACTCACGTCCTGTTTCAAGATATCAAAACCCTAATTACTAAATTTCAGTCTGTATCATTCCTATATGTTAATCGAACCGCAAATAAAGTAGCTCATGACCTGGCACAGTGGGCTAAGAGTAACAAAAGCCACATGGTTTGGTTTGTACCACCGGTATGGATATTGCCTCCACTGTGTGATGACCATAGATCGATAAAGGTTAATATGTAATCTGTAATCCTTTCTGTTAAAAAAAAAAAAAAAAAAAAAAAAAAAGGTGGACTAAGTTTCTTGCCCAGGTTATTGTTGTTGGTAAAGCTTGGAATTGCAGGGTTGTGACATAGGGACGACACATAAATCTTTCATCTTATACGCTATCCTCAACAAGAAAATCACCTAAAGTGACTTAGAAAATCCGTTACTCCATACAACTTTTAATACTAAATCATGATATGAATTGAATCGTCGGGAGATTATTACCTATTTTCGTAACTGGTTTTTATAAAAACAATATTCATGTCTGCCTATATTTAAGAAATGAGTTAGTTAGGATGCAAAACGGGGGATATTATTAACTTGAAGAAACTTATACAATATGGTTCGTATCCTCCAATATTGCACTAGCAATAAAACTTGGAGGATAGTCATTCCATGTTTGTACTACATTGAAAACTCTGGCATGTTTAGCTAGTTTGTCTGCCAACTTATTTATTATCCTACTAATAGAAATGCATTTCCAATAAGGATGTAATGCTAGCTTGATTTGAAGATCTTGTATCAACATGTGATTTTCCCAAGCAGCTTTGTGAGTTTCTCCATTAACTGCCTTGATTACGAGCTCTGCATCCATTTCGAAACATGCATATTGTACTCCTAGTTATTCTACAAACTGCATGGATTGAAGAATTCCCCCGCATTCTGCTGCTTCAGCACTTAAGAGTCCATCGGTATAGACGCATCTTGCATGGATAAATTCCCCTGTAGAAGAATGACAGATTAGTCCCCAGCCAGAGTAAGAAATATTGTTTACAATTTTGAAAGATGCATCACAACAGAATGGGATATATGGGTTGAGTGGTGGTTTCCATCTGTTTATTCTTTCCTGCGTAATCTCATTGGTATTCTGAGATTGTTTTAACATGTGCTTTCCGGTGGACCTATTCAATAACTGAATAAGTCTAACAACTTCCTCTGGTTTGATGTCTTCAAAGACACATTTGCACCTGGCCTTCCAGATTTCCCATGCAGTATATGCCATGATCACTGTCCAGTCTTCAACCAAATCATTTAACTCACTAGTAAACCAGCTTTCAATCCATTCTTTTACTCTAGAGTGTGCAAAAGGCATGCTGCATCTATCTCATGTGGTTATGGACCAAATAGCTCTTGCGAAAGAGCATTCCCATAATATGTGCTTTGTGGTTTCGATACCCTGTTGACAGATTTTGCATTGCTCACCATAGTGATTAAAATATCTTGCCATCCTCTCATTTGACGGTATTATGTCCACCATACATTTCCAAAGAAAATGTTTTATCCTAGGTAGAGTTGCTAAGGACCAAATATTCTTCCAGGATTTTGCAGCGGCTTCATCAGGAATAATGTTGCCATTCTTGAGCTCCACCAGTTTGTTATATGCTGACTTAACCGTGAAGTCCCCATTTATTGTTAAAGTCCAAATAAGTTTGTCATCCCCTCTTTGTGGTATTCTCATATGCAGAATTTTTGCATCATCATTCTGATTGAAAATGTCTTGAATTAATGTAAACTTCCAGGTTTTGGTATATGCATCTATAAGTTCTGCAACTTGAACATAGTTTCTTACTTCCTCCAACTCCACAGCTGGAACTGCCGGTTCTTGTGTACCTTGGATCCATATGTCAGACTAGATAGAAATTCTGCTTCTGTTTGCCACCAGCCATATACTATTCTTGAATATAAATTGCATACTTCCTTGAATGCTTTGCCAGGCCCAACTCGAGTTTTTCTTTCTCTTAGCATGCAAACCTGTGGTGGCAGGAAAATACCTTTCTTTTAAAGCCTTTTCCCACAACGTGTCTTCATTTTTGAGTAGTCTCCAAGCAGCCTTAGCTAGTAGAGCTAGGTTAAAACATTTCAAATCTTTAAATCCCATCCCATCCCTCCTGCCAGTTTATGTTTGTTTATAGTTGGCCATGAAGTCAGAAAAAGACCACCTGATTCATGCTTCCACCACCAGAAATTCCTTTGAATGTTATCTAGTTCTTTAATAGTAGTATTTGGAATCTTGAAGATACTCATTTGATGTTATGGCATGGAGTTAAGAACGTGCTTTACTAAGATAGATCTGCCTGGATGATTTATGAACTTTCCCCTCCACTTGGTTAACCTATTTTTCGTGTTAATTACTAAGTTTGAGAAGGATGTTGTTTTCCTTCTATTCAGAAAAAGAGGGATGCCTAAGTACTACTCCTCTAGGCTCATCTGCTTCATCTTCAGGTTTCTAAGTAGCATTCTGCGATTTCTTGGATGCATCTGCTTTGAGAAGAAAACAACGGATTTTTGAAAGTTGATTTGTTGGCCTGACATATCGCTGAAGCTTTTGATAACTTGAAGTAGATTTCTGACATTGTGAATATATGCTTTTGTGAAAACAAGGCAGTCGTCAGCGAATAGTATATGAGTGACCTGAGGAACCCTTCTTGATATTTTGATGCCTTGTATTTTGCCTTCTAGCTCTGCTTTTGCCAATGCGCGAGTAAAAATTTCCATAGTCATTAAAAAGAGATACGGCGATATAGGATCACCCCCGCCGTATGCCTGGATGGTTTGAAAGATTTCCTGGAGCTCCATTGAGAAGAACTTGTATCTCAGTAGTGCTTACACACTCTTGAATAAAGCCACGCCATTTCCTGTTGAAACCAAGATGTTCCATAAAAGGCCACTCAACTCGATCGAATGCTTTAGACATATCGAGTTTTAATGTCATATAACCTTTATTTGTTTTATTTCTCTTCATGCAATGGATCAGTTCGTGGGCAAGAGTTATCTTATCACCTATTTGTCTCCCAGGCACGTAGGCTGCTTGCATAGGCGAAATAATTTTTTCCAACTGCCCCTTTAGCCAATTTGCTAAGATCTTCGATATAAGCTTGTATGTAGTATTACATAAAGCTATTGGACGATAATACCCAGGAGTTTGTGGAAGCTTGCACTTTGGGATGAGACATACATTTGTTATATTTATCTTCTTGAGCAATCTACCTGTACGGAAGAAACTTTGTACCATATTAATGACGTCCCCTTTGATCGTTTCCCAATTTGATTGGAAGAAACCGGGAGGGAAGCCGTCTTGTCCCGGGGCTTTCCATGGTTGCATTTGCTTCAGTATGTTGTATATCTCTTCTTCAGTTGGCAGTCTTGTGAGGAAGTCATTGTCTTTATCAGTGATGCAACAAGGCAGTAGATTGAATAACTCATTACTAGCATCTGGGTTCGAGATAGGTAGTCATTATATCTTTGAAGTGATTTGATAACAATACTTTCAGATTATCTTTTCCACTGCACCAAGTACCATCTTGTCTTTTTAAAGCTCCAATCATATTTCTTGACCTTCTTCGATTTGCTTGAAGATGAAAGTGCTTAGTATTTTGATCTGCTTCATGAAAGAAAATATCCCTTGACTTTTGCTTGAAAAAAAGCTCTTCTCGCTGATGTCATTCTTCAAACTCTATTTCTACTTCTTGGACTGCTTTGGTATTGTCTGTACCTCCCAGAGACGCCTTTTGAAGATTGTCTAATTGTTGTTGAAGATCTTTTAGCTTATTCTGTATATTTCCAAACTTTCTCCTGTTCCAAAGTGATAAGTCTCTTCTCGTTTCAGTCAGCTTTTTATCCAGCACAAAAACAGCTGAGCCTATATGATTTTTAGACCAAGATGATTGGATTTGGGATTTCCAGGAGGGATCTCTTAACCAACACTCGAAAAACTTCCAGTTTCTTGTGCTACAAGCATCATTAGGAAACAAATCTAGAAGTATGAGACAATGATCTGAAGCTAAGAAAGACAAATGCTTCAAACAAGAGTCAGGAAAACTAATAAGCCAATCAGAATTCATTAAAGCCCTATCCAATCTAGTTTTTTTTCCTTCCTGTACCATGCTTGTTACTAGTCCAGGTGTATGGATTTCCATGGTAACCTAAGTCACTTAAACCATCTTCATTAATGAGTTGTATAGCTCTTGAAGAGGTAGAAGAAGTGCCACTGTTATTTATTCTTTCATCTTCATGAAGAGTTATGTTTAAATCACCAGTAGAATCCAAGGAGCATCTATATCATAGGTTGTACAAATGTCCATTATAAAAGTCCATCGTTCACTACTTTCTTGCGGGTATGGAGAACCATAAACGCAGGAAATGAACCATCTAGGATTAGAAGGATTACTACGCACTAAACAGTGAATTATATTTCTATCATGGTAAATAATATCAAGTTCAAAGCCATCTTTCCACATTAGACATATTCCTCTAGACCTACCTATGGATGAAACATACAAAGATTTGGGGAAATTTAAAGGTCTGATGAACTGGAGGATTTTATCATTACAAATTTTTGTTTCTTGCAAAAAAATAATATCAGGATTAAGGATTTTTTTTAAGTCTGAGATATAGTTCCTAGTATTTTTGTTTGCAAAACCATTGCAATCCAAGCAATTAATTTCATTTTTCCTATGAAACCAGAACTTAAAGAAAAACAATCAAAATAGCTATGGAGAATGTTTGAGAAAAAGATGTAGATATATACCTGAGTGGTGTGTCCCTGAATATCATTTGTAGTTTCAGCATGCATTGTCTCTGGATTGTTGTAAGTCATCTCTTGAGCTGCGATATTGTTCATGCTAGCTAGCATAAGTTTCAATTCCTAAACTTTTTGGAGGGTTGACATGGAGATTGTGTGGGTTCATCGATGGCTCTTGATTGAGAGGTGAGTTTCTCATTCTTTTGTTTTTCCGATTATCCTCAGTTACCTCAGCTTCAGCTTCCTCTTCTGCTCTAATGTTACTCTCATCATTTTCTTCAGAGATATCTTCTCCGTTCTGTAGTAATTCCTCATACTCCGTTGTTGTTAAGATATCCAAATATATATAATAGCTAGTTCCATTCCGAACACTTCTCATTCTGATGATCAATGACCCAACATTTATCGCATATGTTCTTGGGTTGCAGTTCCCAATGATAGCAAATCCAGACATCTTCGTTTCCTAGAGTTTTCCACCATCCACCACGATATAGAGGTTTTTTATAATGATCCATCTCTATTATGGCTTTCACGGTATTTCCATTTCTCGGCCTGCAGTTTGTTGGAGTAGTTGAAATCTTAGTCCATATGAACCCAATAGCTTCATCAATTACTTTAATATTTAAATGCTCAAGTTTGAGATATTTGAACTGAGAGTGAAAACTTGATGTGTAAAGTCATAATCTTTCGCATTGGTACCAGCAACAAACTTTTTTAAAGCAAAAAGAGCTTCACCAATGATCCAAGGACCTTCTCTTATTACTTTATCTTGTTCCTCCTCATTGTTTAACCTGGCCAACATCAGGTTATGACCCATGATACGTATTTCCTTGTTTCCGTACTTTCTCCAGAGTGAGTTCAATTCTTCTCTGATAATCCTCATAGGAATCTTTTCTTTGTACATGAGCTTTCCTAGGATAACACTAGACCATTCTTCCGCAGCTGCATTCATAGTGGATGAAGAGCCTATAACATTTTTCCTTTCCTTTGGTATCTACAAAGAAGCACCCCTTAATTGTCTTGACAGAAGACTGATTTTGTTGGCATGATTTTCAGAACTCGAAGCCATTTTCTGGTACTCTTGAAGATGTAGATCTAGAGCAGTGTTTTTTATGTAGCTAGGGTTTGAATACTTTTTTTGCTTGATTGGATGATGGATATATATAACCTTCCAAAAAATATTCGCAAGAAGATAGATATCTCTACTATTAAAATGGATATATCCTAAATATGCTAAGCCAAAAGATATTTTGTTATTCTAGTGAATATTGGGATAATTTTCATTTATGACTTGGTAAAATATGGTTATGGTAGGCCAATGATTCCATAGATATATATGGAAAGTTCTAAATAGAGAAACTCATGCATGTTTGCATAACTGATTGACGCAAAGTTAGGATAATCTTCACGTTGACTGCATTTTGAAAGCTGGGTTTCAGGGGGGAATTGAGAATTTTGAAAATTCTGGATCTTGATCAAGATGAACTGTTGAGTAGGAAGATCAACATATTGGTTTCTGCTAATGTACAAAGGGACAAAGGTAGAAACTATACTACTAGCACTGCTGCTTTCCACACCACTGTTCTTATTTCAGAAGAGACCATTCTGAAAATCCACTACTGGTTACTACAAATGATATTCTTGGATAAACCTGCACAGGCTAAGATTACCTCCTCATGGAAAAGGATTAGAAAAAAATCAAAGAGTAAAAAATCAGAAAATAGCAGAAAGGATAAGTAACGCAAAATGAAAGTCAAAAAGATTAGAACATAAAGAATATCTTCATACGATGATTCCACAATATCCAATGAATCAGACAATAAGAATATGAGAACTTATGATGATAAGATGCATCTTAAACTGAGAAAAAACATGAAAAGAAGAGATTAAAACACATGTATTTCCTTGCCGTATTAGCTTTACAGGGAGGTAGTCAAACGAGATTTCTATGGACTTCCATAGATTTTTAATTTGAGTGACTTCCGGAGATTCTCTGAAAATCTAGAGACTTTTAGTGATTCTCTGAGAGTATTTTAGAGAGTCTTTGTGACTCGTAGAGACAAAATAATGAGATTTGTAAAGAAACTTTGTGACTTATGTAGACAAAATATGTATAATATCCCCTACAATATTCAAAACATCTACCAATGTTTTTTTTTATCATCCACGTTACTATGTTTATTAAATAAAGTACCATAAATACTTAAAAAAATAAAATGGTTCATAAAATAAAATAAAATAAAATAAAATACGTGTCCATTTTCAAAATAAATTTCATTGTTGTCCTATACCTAAATTTTCATTCTCTCTATCCCACTCGTCCCACATTTTATACGGATAATCCGATGATAACTAGGTTGGATAAGAATGCAACAGTGACACTTGTTTGTTGGATATCCATGACAGAAAAAAAAAAAAAAAAAAAAAAAAAAGGAATACTGATAATTGGGTCGAATGCAATCCTCCATAATTTGGTTAATAGGGAAGCATTGTATCCTGACTCTCATGTTTACCAAGTTTTTTTCAAATTTTCAAGTCTCTCAAAATATCACCTCTTGAGGAGAGATTTCAACCATGCCTATTTTCATAAAAAAGTCTCCCCAAATCTCTAAAAACAACAAATCAATGACTTTCAATTCTTATTCGAATAACAGGGTGTTAAAGTGACTCTTACAAATTCTTAATCCAATAACATGGAGTTTTAGAGAATTTAAATGACTTAAAAAAAGTCTCTAACGCATAACAAGAGACATTGGGAGACTCTCTAAAAATCCTTATGGACTAACAGTAGATTTGGGAACTCCCCAGAAGTCCTTTGAAATCTCATTTGACTAACCCGTGTTAGTTAGGGGTTATACTATATATGGAATACTTCGATTGCTCCGAATTTCAAGTATGTTCTTCGTCTCACTCTTATCTTTTAATTGATTTTTGATTTTAGTTAGACAACATCATTAATTCGTGGACTTTGATTTTATGTTACGTAGCAATATGTGTTAAATGGCTCAATGGTATTTTTGAATACTCACTGTTTGCCCTAGCGACACATTAACAGTGACGCACCCATCATTCATCAGCTGATGCAAAAATTTCACCCGGGCTACCTAAGCCCAATATTGTTTGAAATCCTTCCGTTTGCGCGGTGAAGTTACACTTTGACGGGCGCTAGTGCTGTGTCACTGGCACAGGAACTGCAGCAATGGCAAATAACATAACATCCATCACTAAGGTGAAAATGACATAACAATAATAAACAAATTTCCGGTGTAATAATTTGATTTCGCGACAACCCAAGTGAAACTGTAAATAACAACTCAATTGAGGTTTTACGGTGGCCTATGTGATCCGCTAACTCGCCTAAATATCTTACCATGATGAACGTTGTGCTTGTCTAAGCAAAGACTCATATAGGTCACAGTTATCCACTGATGCACCATGTTAATTTACATACTTCATACCAATTTTAGGGCAGACATTTAATGTATAAGCAGGGAAAACTTCATTTGACATGAAAATTTTCTGGTAAGATTTTCATGTCTTATTTTATACACAAAATTGGTTAAAAAGATCAGAATCAACAATTTTTGGGTGAAAAAGACATGTAAAATTTGATACTGATTAAATGGACGAGAATGTAAATATAGCCAGGATGTAAACAGTTTCATCATACTCATTTTCAAATACTTTTTCTTATTTTTAAGTTTAAGCCAGGATGAATCCAGTTTCATTCTTACTATTTTTTTTGTGTCCATTTCACCCATACTAATTTTACTCGTCCATTAGAACCATGTTTTAAAAATATTTGGACAAATGACCCATTTTCCGTATTTTATATACGTTCAGGTAGCAACCCATCAAAGTCTGAGAGTAAAAGATTTGGCAAAGGAATGTGGGTCTAAAAATAGTGACAAACAAACCGAAGAAAGGTTCTTATCAGTGGAATGTTGGCGAAAACTAATCAAAATATTTTATCCAAGCCATCACAATTTTTTCGGTCAAATAGACTGGGATCCATCTCAGCAGACTCAACCTACAGTACCAATAAGATAATTAATATCGGATGAGCAAATGGAGACTCGAAAATGAAATATCAGGGAAGCTAATTAAGATCATTTTAATGTGGCCGGAGTACCCGTAAATCTAAAACACTTTTATCATCTCACTGTGAACTATCCAAGTTGTAGTCCATCCTATTCTTGTGGTATAAATTGGTCTTCTAACAATTTTCAAATTTGGACTTCGGGAGATTAACCTGCTATATTGGAAATCCAACATTCAAAATGTTCAACGAGATTCAAGAATTCATTGTCGGTGCCACACAAATAAACGACGAACAAACTCAAAAATTTGACCCACTGTTCCGCGCCTACAGACACATACTGATACTGCAGTGACTGAACCATGATCCATTATTAATGGGCTATTGTTAGCTATTGTCTAGGCCCAATATTATTGAAGGCACCGGCAGATATGGTGACCACAGGAAGGAAGACTAACAGACACACGACGTTGAGTTCACACCTCACACAGATTTTGGTGTATAGGTAGACGCACTGAAAAATCAAAAACTTCATTTCACATGTATCAAATAAATGTTTATTTGCTACGAGATTTTTCTGTCCTCATTTATATAAAATGAGTTAACAATCCATTGATTTAGGAGAACAGAGATATTTCAAAAGGATAATGGTTTTTGAATAGGTCCGTCGATTACTGAAAAATAAACTAGAAAAGGTTGCATCTAATTGGAATATTGGGAATGTTGGAGGAAACTGAGCTGAAGAGATGAAACCAACATTCTCATTTAAAAAGTACCAAGGCATTGGTGAGTGTTACCATTACAGTCAATATTTGGATTAACCTTTATGTAAAGTCATTGTGACGGTACTAACATGGCCGGATCCGGTGCCCAGTCATTTTTTTGGTAGGCTTGTATTTGGTTGGCCCAGTCATTTTTTTTTTCTTGGTAGGAAGTACACACCGAAAGTACACAGGTCCTAAATTAAGATTAAAAACATGATATCTCTATCATCAAGTTATCACCAAATCCCAAAGGACTACAAACAAACTACAACTCGAGCCGCAGCTAGAGATACAAGAAACTAATGCGTCCAAGTGTAGTTCATACAGTTAGTTGGACTGTCCACCTTGCAACAACTGATTGATTTGGGATCTTGAATGGTTACTACTTACTAGTATGCTTTGTAAACGATAATTCATAATTGATACTCCCTCCGTCCCACTAATAAGTGACCTAGTTACTTTTAGATTTTGTCCTACCATTAAGTGACCTATATCACTAAACAAGGAGATATTCCTAAAATTATCCTTTTAATTGATTATAAGAAATATAAGAAATATGCATAATTTGATATTCATGTTTATATTCGTTACGTAAGAGTTTTAAAATGTTTTACAATGGTACGAAGTTTGCGAACATCCGTGATGTAGTTTGAGAGATAAATAATTTCAAAATTTCACTATTTATTATCCATAAGGGTATAATTGTAAAAAGTGCTTAAAAATACTTTTCCGCCGCTCCTTAAAAATTGTGCAAACTTGAACTAGGTCACTTAATAGTGGGACGGAGGGAGTATTTGATAGTTGCTGATATTTTGATTGTCCTATACAAACAGGCACACTTATAGTTATAGACTGATAGTTTCCTATTGATATTATTCAATATCGACCGGAGCATTTTCCGTTTTCTTGTCTTATCTGCTTCTTGATGATAAAAAGGTCGAAAATCCATTATATCCACACTGCCACAAAACAAATCGGTTTGTTATGTCGTGCTTGAATGCGAAGTTTGATGACACTTTCTAGTGGAGTGATTGGATTTACTAAGGCAGATTCGGGTTTATTTGGAGAAAGAATCT
Organism: Papaver armeniacum; assembly: GCA_023531295.1. Lineage (NCBI taxonomy): Eukaryota > Viridiplantae > Streptophyta > Magnoliopsida > Ranunculales > Papaveraceae > Papaver > Papaver armeniacum. The sequence goes on along the minus strand of JAJJWW010008069.1, from coordinate 135,366 downwards.
GTACAAAAGATTTCTGCCAAGAATACTGTTTGTACCATAAGTGAAAATACCACTTAATGGGCCAAATTGATACTTGAATCATCTTTTGGGTCCTCATCCAAGCCCGCTACCCGTACCAACCAAGAGCGATCAACCTGGTGCACGAACATGGTCAATGGTCGAATCGTCAATGGTCAAAGTCGGTCACACCCCTAGCTAGTTTCGGTCTCCACTCATATCGCCAAAGCCAATTATGTTGCCGGCAAATCCATCCAAATCATCCGGCCAACTATGCGATCGGCCCGACCCATTACGTCGGCCACCAAAGATCCACCTATCCTCCCGGCCCAAAGATCCACTGTCCAAACAAACCAGTCTCCACCAATCCTGGGTTTAGCCATTAATCGCAAGCGATTTCATACATAAATTATGGTGAAGACATAAAGGAGCAACTTTTATATGCGAGAATTCAATATAGGACCATAAATGGACAGTTTCATACGAAATTATGGTGAAGACATAAAGGAGCAAGCTTCATGCACAATTCAATATAGAGCATAAATGGGCAGTTACATTGAGAATTCATTATAGGAACATAAATGGGCAGTTAATGGAATTTATGTTGACATTGGAATTATATTTTTCATTGTATAAATAGGGAGAGGAGAAATCAGTCAAGGGGGAGGTGGCGAATAGGAGAGAAAAAACATACTTTGTAATAGAAAAATCAATAAAACATTTCTCCCCAAGGGGATTCGTCCGTGGGACGAGGCAAGCCATGCCGAACCACGTGGTCTCGCGTTCATCTTTGTCTCTTTATTTGCTTTCCAATCCGTCTCCAAACCCCAATACTCATCAAAACTATCCATTCATCGTGTTTCGTGCACAAAAGTAATTTGGGTACAAACATTGGCGCCGACTAAGGGGAAATACGAGAAAAGAAATCGTGCTTTCCCATTGAGAAAAGTTGTAGAAAATGCTTCAAAATCGTGTCCGTGAAAAAAGTAGTCTGGCATTTTGAAAATCACTGCCGCAGCCTCGATTATTGATCGCAATCGCCGTGACTAGTTTGATCATAATAAATGTGATCGGTGATCGCGGCTACTGGCCGACCGTATAATCGCACATACTACAAATCCGATTGATCGCAAATCGCTGCAACCAAGATTCGCCGTTTCGATTTGTCAAGCTATTAGTCATGGATATCAATAAAATCGCATCATTACAAAACTGGCGATAGTGTTCTTTACGCTCGTTTCGCGGCAAAGATGTAGTGAAATACCATCAAAATCAGCATAGGATGTTCGATCCACAACATGGTCGATCTGGCTTGATTTCTATCATCAGCCCGGTGATCGCATTGGCTGGGCAGCTTCGGCTTAATCACAATTACTATAGCCCGCTTAAGCAATGGAAGCCACCAGCCGATCTACTACAAAAATCACCAAGGTTGTTGCCGATGTTCATCCAAAGATGTTCAAGTCCAAAGTCCGAAAAAAAAAAAATGCTTCTCAAATAACGATTATCCAATTGCTCAAGTTTGTTGTATGACAAAATCGAGCATCACATGACGCTAAGTTGTCAAGTTGTCCACATCTCAAGGTGCTTGAATACCTAAGGAAAACCTCCGAAAAGCATCTCGAAAATTCTGAAAAGGGCCACGAAAGTGCAGCAAAATCATGGTGAAAATTCCATGAGAAATCTGTGAATACCCAACAAAACTCACAAAAAAGTCAAAGAGAAAAGATAAGATTTATTAATTGGGGGATATGAAAACTAATTGGGGGATATAGCTACAAGACAAAATAGGGATCCAAATAGCAAAGTCAATCACCCTTATCTAAGTATTTTTTTAAATCCTAATATACCCCTCACTAATCATGTTTAGTGGTTAATAATAATTAGTAAAAACTTAAGTATTTGGGGGATAGATTAGTGTGTGTTTTTATTTTAATTTGTGTGAGTGAGAGTAGAAGAGAGAAAAAAATTTGAGGGAATTTTTTTTGAAAATGGAAGATGATTGTGATGAGAGAATTACCGCTAATAAGAGGTTGAAAAATTGATTTTTTTTTCTTTGAATCCACCATTGTTGCAAATTAAAAAGCTTGGTGTCTGGATGGTATTCAACCAAACCCATGCAAATTGTTGGAAATGTTCATAAATTGTTTGCCACTATCCTGGGGTTCTGGGGCGTAGCTCTCTCGTTACGATTTTTTTCTCGGTTTTGATGTTGATTTTTTTTCTGTTTTGAACATGTACCCTAAGATGGTAATCATGGATTCGAAAGATGTGCAGACATGTTCCGGCATATAGTATTTTGCTTAAATTTCTATGCTCTAACAGAGGTGAAAAGTATCCAGAATGTTGATTTTTTTTCACTTGACTACCTACATTGATAGGAAATTTCGAGCATGCCGCAGGTATCATGTTCCTAAGATATGGTCTTCATCAATTCCTAAGATGGTCTTCATCACTTCCGTTTTGAATATTTTTCTGGTATTAATCACCCATCACGCCATGGTCGGCTTGATATGAAGACTATGCCAGATTGCCATGATACCGCATGATGGTCTTCATCAATTCCTAAGATGGTCATCATCACTTTCAAAGATGATCTTCATCACTTCCGAATAAAAAAATTGGTTTCCAAAGTGAGGAGAAGAGAGTTTGATATAGAGTGGAGAGTTTGAATTTGAAAGGTCATCATCACTTTCAACATGATCTTCATCACTTGAATAAAAAAAAAATTGGTTTCCAAAGTGAGAGAAGAGAATTTGATATAAGTTTTAGAGCTTAGAATTTGAAGGAATGGGAAATATTTGGGTTTCAAAGCTCCACCCCTAAATAAGATTAATAAGAAGTGGAGATGGAAATGGGGGATATGATTTTGTTTTTTGATTTTAAGTTTTTGATTTTTATTTTGTGGGAAGGGTATTTTAGTATTTTCATAACCAATGGTCACCCCATAACACCACCAACAGCCGTTGCAGAAATTTCAAACCAAAAAGCAACAGTTCGTGAAAAGCGTGGCGAAAAGTTTCAAAAAAAAAAAAAAAAAAAAAAAATCGGCGGCCAAAAGAGCCGGCGGCAAAAAAAAAAAAAAAAACCGGCGGCAAAAAGCCGGCGGCCACGACCGAGCGGCGGCGAGCGGCGGCAGCATGCCTCAGATCTGTACACCCTCTTCAGGGGTTTCGATCACCCACTTTACTTTTCACTCACCCACGTCAAAGGTGTCCATCACCCACTTCCATCAACAAGAAAAAGGTTCGATGCTTCATGTTACATCAAATTTCGATGTTTGGCGTATGTAAACCGTTGATGCTCCCTGATACATCAAACTTCGATGATCCTCAATACATCAAAATTATATTATAAGCAATGGTTCGATGCAATAGTGGTACATCAACCTTCGATACGCTACACACAAGACCGTTGATGCTCCCTGGTACATCAATTTTCGATGATCTCTAAAACATCGAAATCAAATTCAAAAAAAAAAAAAAAAAAAGAAAAAAATCTGCAAAGCCGGCGGGCAACAAAGCCGGGAACTGCCGATTAATCGTTTATGGCGATTAATTGGAGGGATGATTCGGTGCGGAGCGATATAACTTAATTCCGTAGTCCTGATTCAATGCAACGCGGAGCAACTTAATCCCATAGCCCTAGGATTATTCCGCCCAGTTTCTCTTGCCTTGCGGATATCTACACCCCACTAGGGCTTGGTCTAAAAATTTGTTTCGTTGGTATCTTCTTTGTCTCACGTCCGAATTGGATGATTTTTGGCTCGTTGCGATCGCATTTCAAAATCCTACGACATAAAGGTAAAATTTTGCAATTTGAGAATAATATTTTTGGTACAATCACGTCATCAACATGTTAGAGCAAGGCGCCCACCAACCAATTTCGCTTTCCCTCGATAACTTCTTCTTCGTGCATCCAAACCGAGTGATTGTCTACTCAAGAGATCGTATGTCAATTACCAAGGTCGTGAAGGCAACATTCCAATTTTTCGAGAAGGTTAAAAATTTTTAGAAATATAAAATGACAAAGACCAGAACGGCCACATTCAATCACCACCAAAAATACAAACTCGATTGATCGAACTGCCGGGCAATTCTTTCCACATAACTATTACAAACGATTGATCGAACTATTGAATCCAAAGATTACAAAGAATAAACAAGTTGGCCTGATCGAATGTACCGCGAAATTTTTAATTCCTACACCAGTTGGGTCGAATCAAGAAATTCGATTTTCACGAAAATCAAGCTTCAATACGCTTTCCTCTCAATCGATTCACTCCGGTTTGCGATAATCATGCAGTGCGGTCAATGGATCACACCAACGATATACAGCCTCCCGTGGCAATCGGTCTTCGATCCATCTTGGACTTAATTGGTGCATTCTAGTCCCACAGCATAAATCAATTACTAAGTCGAGACGAGATGCTAAGGCAACTATACTAATCATCGTCGCTTAAAAACACCGACATAGCCATTGGCATCCTAATCACTAAAGCGAAGTCGCAGCAACATTTTCAATAAGGTAAGTATACAATTTACATATTTTTGCACCTTTTTATATTCGTGCATACTTTTGGTAAGACACCTTTAATGTGGCAAACATCTTCAATGAGGGGATGCACATTTCAATTCTCACAGATCCGGAATAGTGGGATTGGCCTCCCACCAATTCTAGATAGCGACATATTCAAAATTCCATGCACAAGCAAAATGCGGCTAAGGCAAAACACCCCTTGTGCGAGCATTGAGCAAAGATGGCAATCACTATCCACTAGGGGCGAGTTTCATATCACTTCAACGCGATCGACTATCACTTGGGGCGGATATGCGATACCTCATGGTTTGAAATGACTCCTTTGGGGCAAAAAATAGTAAACACTCTATACGATTAGGGGCAAGATACATAGCACCTAAATGCAACGCTTTAGTTCAGCTTCCGAAAATCTAACTTCAGTAACTCAACTTTTAATCCTCCAACGAATCGCGGATTAAGAGGGGCGAGCATATACCATAATATTTTTTTACGCATAATATTTTTTTAGTAATGTTAAACTCACCATAGTTATATTGATCAATTATTGTACTCACTTCAAAAGCAACTCGCCGCACTCTGGTTGACGCAATCGATGCAGTCGATTTACTGAATGCTCGCGACTCGATTGGGCTGGACGAACCGATGTAGTCCAGTGGCACTCAAATGACGAATCGTGCTGTCTAGTTTTATTTATAGCTTTTACACCTATGTTTATCAAATTTTTTAAAGTCCAAATTCGGCAGGATTGCAGTCCACTAATTGTTGTCATTTGTAATTAATCGTTGTCACTTAATAATCACAAATCGACAACTGACTCTAGCTATGGTCTCATTTCTCGCAATTCACCTAATGCAAATAGCTGAGAATAACTTTGTCCGCTTGTCAGCCGCATTCCACTCGATCGCACTGATGCGGGCTGTACTATGCGTCATAGCTCCGTAGGCACTTCAATTAACGCATATGCGCTACATGCACTTGTTGTCTGTCAGCCGCATTCCACATGACGCACCAACATGATGTCAGTAGCCTCCGCAGTCCACTGAACCGCGAATGGGCCGCAAAGAGAACTTGTTCGTTGTCGTTGCATTCCAAATGAACGCAACTGGATGCAGCTCACCTTGTCTCAGCCTCCCGCAGCCAAACAGAAGGCAACACTCAGCAGAGGAACTTTGTCCGCTGTCGTCGTATTCCAACCGATCACAACTGATGCAGCTTCTGCATAAGTCATAGCCTTCAAGTCCACCAATTTAACGCAATAGCCATGCTGAACTTTGTTCGCTGTCGCGCGTATTCCACTGATGCAATCCAACTTTGCTCGTAGCCTTCAAGAAATCCAAATTAACGCAACACCATTGAGAGGAAATTTGTCCGCTATCACGCATTCCGAATGATCGCGATGCAGTTAATTTATGCTCATAGCTCTATGCAAATCAACGCAATGGCCGCAAAGGAACTTTGTCCGTTGTCGGCCGCATTCCGTGATCGCAAATGATCTTGCTCGGCTTATGCTCAGCCTCCTGATCTAGCCGAACGCAGCTGCCAGCAGAGGAACTTTGTCCGTTGCTCGCGCATTCCAAACTAATCGTACGATGCTCGTTGTTTAAGCAAACACGATTCATACCGGCCGCAGCCAACTCCGCTCAATGATGTTACTACTCATCACTCCGCTCAAGTATCACGCTTTCATCAAGGCTCGTACTTCGATTCGATTTGCATAACAACAATAGTTCATGCTAACTGTTTCATGTCGATTCTCCACCGCAATAGCCTCACTTGGGGGCATCCTCGATTATGATTTCGCAAACAACAAGGGAAGTTCGCCAATCACCACAGATCAATAATCCGCACTTGGGGGCGTATTCTATCAATGACTTAGAAAACGGAATTTTCTTAACCCCAACAAGTTGGAGGTTAAGAGGGGGCGATGTTTGTACCATAAGTGAAAATACCACTTAATGGGCCAAATTGATACTTGAATCATTTTTGGGTCCTCATCCAAGCCCGCTACCTGGCCCAACCAAAGTGCAACCTGGTTCCTTATGCACTTGGCCAATGGTCGAATCGACCAATGGTCAAAGCTGGCCACACCTAGCTAGTTTTCAGCTCCACTCATATCGCCAAAGAAGCCAATTATGCGCTCACAAATACCCATCCAAATATCCAGCCCAACTATGCAATCACTAACCCATTACGTCAAGCAAATGAGATCCACCTTCATTCAAATAAACAAAGATTCACCTGTCCGGCCACCCGCTCTCCACTAATCTGTCGGCCATTAATCAGCAGTTTCATACATAAATTATGGTGAAGACATAAAGGAGCAAATTTTTATGGAGATTCAATATAGGACCATAAATGGACAACTTTCATACGTAAATTATGGTGAAGACATAAAGGAGCAGTTTTCATGCGAATTCAATATAGAGCATAAATGGGCAATACATTGAGAATTCATTATAGGAACATAAATGGGCAGCAATGGAATTTATGTTGACATTGGAATTATATTTTTCATTGTATAAATAGGGAGAGGAGAAATCACTAAGGGGAGGTGGCGAATGGAGAGAAAACATACTTTGTAATAGAAAAATCAATAAAACATTTCTCCCCAAGGATTCGTCCGTGGACGTAGGCAAGCCATGCCGAACCACGAAAATCAAGTTCATCTTTGTCTCTTTATTTGCTTTCCAATCCGTCTCCAAACCCCAATACTCATCAAAACTATCCATTCATCGTGTTTCGTGCACAAAAGTAATTTGGGTACAAACAAATACTCTTCTACGCAGGCAGCTTCATTCAATCAAAAGAAGCAGCAAATCAAAAAAAAATTTATCAATAAAACGATATAATTTTATATAAAGGAATAAAGAATCACAGAATTACAATACCTTCGAAGCATAAATGCCAAAGGCGAAAGAAAACAACAAAGGTTTAGCAACAAAGCGATTATTTCCGAATTAATTCTTCCCATTTGAAGACTAAAGTTTCAAAACTAATACCGCCAAGAGCCTTGGAAGGACGAGACCAATACAAAATATCTGCCTTTATTTCTAAATGATCTTTTGAGCGTCTTTCTCTTTTGCCTCTACTTCAAACATTCGTCGATTCTGCTCGTTCCAAATGTTCCAGCAAATTACATAAGGTAGAATGTTCCAGCAGAGGTCGCAAGCTTGAACATCCATGGAACATATTATATTTGAAGAAATACTATCCGTAAGCCACGCGGTAATGGTCGCACGCATGAAGATAGCAATCACATGTGTGCAGCTGAAGATGCGAATTTTTCAATATTCAACAAGGGTGTACTATTCAAGCTTACGAAGAAAAATAAAGACTTTGCTCTTTTATGCATAATTCATATATCTCAACAAAAAGGAAAAAATAAGACCTTATAATTAATAAGACCTTAATAAAAGGCTACAGAAGTAAACACTCCAATTATGGCGTGCACCCTAGTTCGCATACAACAAGAGGCAATAATAAGACCTAAAACGCACGTCATTATTGGGGAAAACCTGGTAGCATGACTCAGGTGAAAGCTAAACCGACCCTGGAGTCAAACCGGTATAACTTGCCTGTAACAAAAATAAATCAGTTTGGTGTAAACAATAATTTGTATTACACATCTTTACAGAAACGAAAAAAAAAAAAAAAACAAAAGTAACAACTAGAAAATATAACAATGGGAACAATGGAGGTCTCCAGCATGCTAAAATTTATGGCTGTCTTTTGAATGATGGATGGTACAAGAGGATCCAACGGAGATCTCCAACATGCCTTTGGAATGATGGTGCCGCTCTTTCGGCACGTTCGAATCCTTTTGACAATATGAGTGCGAGGAATTTTGGGAAGATATCAGGTACTTAATTTCTTCAAAAAAAAAATGATTCCACGAACGGATGATGGTCAATGGAGGATCAACTTGATTCTAGAGGCAACTTGAGCAAGTTGTCTCCGTGAGAAGGAAGCAACTTGGTGAAGTTGTTCCAAAAATCTGGAACACATGAACCTGTGATATCTCATCTCGAAGAAACTAGCCGAAGTTGTATCTGGTAGTGGAAGCAACTAGCAGATGTTGTCTTCGGTAGTGGAAGCAAATGGGCAAAAGTTGTTCCTAAATTCGGAAACCAGGAAGAACCTGTAATATTTCATTTCAGAAGAAACTTTTACAAGTTGGCTCCAAATTTAGGATCAACTAGCATAAGTTGTTTCAGGAAATCCTTTTCCTTTGAAAAATCACTCAGCAGTATAGAGTTTCCAATCACTCTTCAAATGCGCTTGTGCTAACGTAATCTTGGCAACAACCATTTTAATCAACCAACAAAACCTCAATAATTACAAACGAAAACAGAAAAATTAGGAAAAGCAAAAGCTACAAAACTGGAGGCAGCTAGTCAGCTACACAATTCGAGATCAAAAACACTATTAAGCAAGTTGACTCTAGTTAAATTTTGACAGTGACACAATTGATTTGAACCATAACCGAAGGAACTATCCAAAGTTGTCTCCAAATTTGTTAGCAACTAGCATATGTTGTCTCCAAATATGAAGGCAACTAGCACAATTTTTTTCCAAAGGAGCGAACCTGGTGCGAGTCGAACACACATCTTCTGACATCATGTCAGTCGTGCTACCATTGCACCACAGATTCATTGTGCAAGTTGTAACTACTATTAAGATAATTTGACATGCACGAATGACCAAATAATATAACCAAAGGTCAGGGTCACAATTACTTTACCTGGTTGTGATCCACATTTATCTAACATAGTTTGAATGAAGATGCAAGGAAAGTACTCTAGTGCAAAGTAAAATCAGTTTCTTCAACATATCTCGACCAAACTTCATTGAACACCCAAAGCACGCAGCAGAATAATCCCTCCACTCTACTGTAAAGTTAAAAATACCAAGATGTAAGCATATTGATTTGAAGTTCAAGCAGAAAAGGCGATCAAAGACATGTGTACAATAAAGTATAAGAAAATGAATATAAAAAGGTATCAATAGTTCAAGACTAAACCATTTGAAACAAGAAAGCATACTTTTCATAACAGAGTACACACAAAGACTGATTAACACTACAAAGCCTAATGAATACCATAACCCATTCAATAATGTGAACATGTAACATATCAGTACATGCATTAAATCTCATATATCATAGTAAAAAATGTACCTAATCCATTGCCATTGAGGAAGTTGAATGCATGACCATGGCATCAATAAGTCATCTTGCACACACACATCCTTGGTTACAACAACATCATCTCCTACACTGCAATTAACTAAGCAGCCAGCCATTCATCTAACCTAGCAAGTCATCTCAAACTTCTAACATCACAACCTGCAAAAAGCTGCTTGCATACCATTCTATTACCACGTGAACCACACACCAATAATGCATCTGCAATTTCAGTCTCATCAGCTCTTTTAAGACACCACAACCTCCCACTGCAGCAACATCAATCACCAGTTCAACACCATCTGGGACAGAAGTACCACCATTTTCCTCCATTGCAGCAGCAACCTAACATTCATCTAACTTTAACTCTGGCACCATTATTTCCTTGAATTAGGTCAAAAATTACAACAGAACCCACAACCATTACTAGTTATACACATACTCACATGTATAGACTGAGAAATATGTGTAGTGAATGCTGGAGAGATCATGATGTACACAGAAATTAATTAGGACAAAATATGGTCACTACAACACAGTTTTCATCATATTTGATTCCAAACCAGCCATTAATATCTAACAGCATAACAAGTAAGAACCCATAAACACATTGTCTAAAAACTCAATGAGTTTGACAGTATACCTTAATGTCAACAACCCCATGAGGACTACTAGCAATATTTGGCCGGAATGCATTCGGGTTACGCTCTAAAACATCTTCCACCTCTTGCCTAAAGGTCTCGTTCTCAACACTGTTAAAACAATTTGCGAAGTTGCAGCCATCACAGTAAACTCCTAAAGCAAAGCATAGAATCATATTTCCCATATTACTAAGGTTGGTAATAAATGCAAACCCTAGAAAAATGCATACAGATCAACATGCTAAAATATGAAAATCCACCAGGATATGAACCCAAGCTTCATTTATGCCCACCGAAATGTGTGATTCCCCAGGCTTGGTAAATAATACTTCAAGGAATTCAATTATATAATACATGACAAAGAAAGATTCAACATCATAAACACAAAAGAAAATGCATTTCAGCATAATCATCATGGAAACTACTATAACTAGTAGTGTAGTCTGAACTAAATTCGACAACCGCCACTACAACATCATCCACCACCACCACCACAACAACGGCCACCAAAACCACTGCTCCAATATCCGGAAAAAAAAAACAGTTCACGTTATACTAATAATAACATACACAGTTTGAGGTGATTTTGATAAAAAAACCAAAAACACTAAATTCGATCAACCCAAACCTTAAAAACTACCAAATATGAGTTGATTTAATGAATTTAGACACAAATCTGTAGATCTAATCTAAAAAAAAAAAATTAAATTACCAGAAATCGAATCCTAAGATGAGATCTCTCCGGAATCTTGATGATAAACTGCTGATAATGATGACTTTCTCTGGATTTCAGTTGATTCTTCGACTAATCTCCAGCAAAAAGAATTTCCTCTCGCTTATTCCACGAAATTCTCTCTCAAACGAAAATAGGTTACTACTAATATGTTCGAATTGAAGCTAGCGGCGGAGGTGGTGGTACTGGTTGTGATGGAGGAGATCGGGACGGTGGTGATTGGAGCGACGAAGATGATTGTTGTTAGAGCGGTGGAATTGTTTTTTCTGGGTCATAAGAAGTCACGAAGAAGGGTTAGTTTGAAGGGTTAAATAAGGTATTATGGGAATTAATGGGAATTATAAATTTCAATTATACCCTCGGGGTATTTGTAAAGTTGGTAAAGGGAACTGTGAAAGACCTATAAATAGTAGGTGTGTTTATAACATCCCACTAGATAATTAGCATATACCATTATTGATCGTGGTTAAGGACATCAAATATGACAAAAGTACTCTCCATGTACCAGTATTCCATTGATGCAACCACGTTCAAAGGATTTTCACTATCTTTCGATCCTCGCACTTTTAGGGGCGACCCCGAAAGAATTAGGGGCGACTTTTTTATTTCCAACCCATATACACCGTTAAGGGATGTCCAAAAACGCGGAGAATACGTTAATGCCCTTACACAATCCAAGCTATTTTGTTCCCTTATTATAATAACTCAATCTAAGCTTAGTAACTATGTTATACTACGATTATTATCGATTTGTGCCAAACTCGCATCTCTGGCTTCTATAACAATCGGAAGGGAAATAACCTCACGAGACTACCGATTGTTAAAGTATAGAAATAAGAAATCTTTTGAATTTTGCATTGGTGAAATTTGGGGCTCCTATATAATCGGACGAATAAAAAAATGTCTAAGCTACCGATTTAGGGATTCCCATAATTGGATTGTAAAAGTAACAATGCCTACCGATTATGGTAGATTTCAAATTTCATACAATGAAGGATTTTCGAAAAAACTCATTTTGGGGCAACCTATAATCGGGAGGTTGGGTAACCTATTTGGCTTCCGATTATGGCTAAATCCAAATCACGAACCACATGGTTATGGTCGGCTCTGCACCCCTCGTAACCTAGGGAATTTGGCCAATGCTCAATTTGGGGCTTTCCAATAATCGGTAGATAATTAGGTGGTATTACCTACCGATTAAAAACCGTTTGATGGATAAAACCAAAGTCGACCTAAATTCAAATTCATTTCATTTTCTTTTCAACTTCAACTTCAACTCCTCTTCTCCTTTTCCTTCCGATTGCAGAGAGGAAAACTCTCCCCTCTCCTCGCTATACATCGTTCATCGCCGAATCGAATAATCGTCGATTATTCTCTATAAAGATGAAAGAAACGGAACGTAAGAAAGCTCGAACCAAAACGTAGTGCGCGGTGAGGATCCAAATATTGGATTGCATGCCCGTAATAAAGAGATTTTAACTCACGAACCCGAAGAACACGAAGACGATGAAGTAGGGCGATACTGATAGCCAAACTCTCAGCAACTTCAAATGGCGCCGATTAGGTAAGATTCTACCATTAATTTGGTTTATATTGCTTCAATTGGACGAATCCATGTTTATTTATTTTAGGTTTTTGTTATTACCCAGAATCGGTAGGTTAGGTATTGTTATAAACTTACGATTGTGGTCGAACTCTTCATTTCACGAGAAAATTTGTCATATTTGGGTGGTAAAAATTTAGGTATCCTACCGATTATATAACGTTTTCATTACTGAGGCCTAAATCGATCATAATCTAAGCTAATTGTGATTTTTCCTTTCGAATATACTAGGGAAGAACAAGTATTAGAGACGCAATAATCGGGTGATATATTCTCGTAATTTCTTTCCGATTGTTTAGGCTACCAACTTGATTAGTTTCGACACAAAGTGACGCATATTCGGTAGACATTAGTTTTGTGAGGCTTCCGATTGTGTGGCATTCTTAGGTGGACTTTTTATGCCTTTCGACTATTTTTATTCGGAGGGTTATGTTGAACTTTAGCTTCCGATTATTGTGTGTAGATAAACATATTCGAACACCAAAAATTTTATTTTGTTTCCGATTATACGTATTCGGTAGCTTTAGGTGAACTGATACTTACGATTGAGAGTAATCGGAGGCAATTTGTTAAATCAACCAACCGAATATTTAGTTTCATAACCTGTTGTACTTTTTTTTTTGTTTAGGGATAGGCGAGGTAAAAACATCCAAGATGCAATTGTCTCGGCTAGTGCAAGGAAGGATAGGCGTCGAACTCGACAGCCTAGTGCAAGGAGAGCTAGGACTGCTAACGCCGCTCAAGTGCTCAAGTTGGAACTCAACAAGCAAGCCAAGAAGCTTTTCAACCTAGTGCCCCTCAATCAGAACCGGTTCAATCAAGCAACCAAGTGCCTCTCAATCACAACCAATCCAAGAAGGTGTTCAACCAAGTGCCTCTCAATCACAACCAATCCAAGAAGGTGTTCAACCAAGTGCCTCTCAATCACAACCAATCCAAGAAGGTGTTCAACCAAGTGCTCCACCATCACAACCAGAAATTGAACAAGTAGAAGAAGTAGGACAAGCCGAAAAGAAAAATCCTCCTCGAAAGAAAGCGAAACACCTTGTCCGAGATGAACTGAAGGTGAAGGATATTCAAGAAGGTGTAATCCTTGGGCTGCCGGAGGATGGAGGACAATTGTTATTTGGATACAAAGAATCCTGGGCCAGAGAAATATATAAACTGAGGTAATGAATAGTTATTTTACACATTTTATGCATTTAACAATGACTCGCAAGCGAATCACATGAAAGTGTTGAATTTTGGAACACAATCGGAAGATAAGTTTATATATTAACCTACCGATTCTGGGGATGTTCCATTTTTTAGTCAGAATCGGTAGGGTTATACGTTATTAACCTACCGATTCTGGGGATTTTGCAAAATATTTGCTCAGAATTGGATTGCTAATATACTTTTCTCTCCGATTATCATGTGTAAAGAAAACTTGTCTTCTCAGATCCAAACAACACCACAATCGGAAGGAAAATGTGCACCTTAACTTCCGAATAACAATAATCGGTAGATTTATTTGTAATTTTCCTGCCGACTCATTATATGTAAAAAAACTTTGTTCTCTCAGTAACCAAACAACACCATAATCGGAAATTAATTGAGCACCTTGACCACCGAATATTTTTAATCGAGGTTTGTGGTTTTTCTAATTTCCGATTATTCTACCAAAAACAACTATGGTTTCAGTAACCAAACAACACCGTAATCTAAGTTAACTTTTCACCTTGACGTCCGAATATAGTTAATCCGGTAGGTTTAGTTTTTTTGTTGGTGTTCGATTATTTTGTGTGAAATAACCAATGTTTCCTGGAACCAAATAACACCATAATCTAACGAAAGTTGACACATAATATAACCGAATACGTTAATCGGTAGTTTGTTTAACAAAATAAGCTTTCGTTTATGTATAATCGGAAAGAATTTGTATTAATAACCCTCCGATTCCATCCATTACATAAAGTTCAAACGACCTTAACCTTACAATTTCACAAAAGCACCTAAATCCATATTCCTAATTGACCATAAAAGTATTAAAAGATCATAACGTCCAAACACCACCACATAAATTATCCCTCTTGATCTTGTAACATCCTTCATGTTCAAATCGTTTCCCGTAGAGTCCATATACCGATCGATCAAGAAGATTTCTCTTCGAAATTACGAATGAGTAACAAGTTAGTACTAACTTATGTTAATGTGAGTCGGAGTTATAAAGATACTTACTCGTTTTTCATACGTCCACCAAGAAAAAGCGTCCTAACAAATTGTTCTTCATCTTCAAGTTTGTCAATCTCCTTGTCGACCGCATCCTTTCTCATCTTAATGTCATTGGACGATCTTCGAATTCGATTACCATCTAACGCCTCAAATACCATTAGAATACGGTTCCATAAGCGCTCTTTGGATTCCCGTTTGTGGAGCTTGTGAACACGATCATGAGCAGCTACCACAACCCACGCTCTATAAATAGCACAATCTTCTTCTTCGGCAAAAGCAATATCCATGTTTTTGGTTTTCAAAATTAGAACTCAAGAGAGGAAAGAGTTTGGTGCAATTGGGTTGATAGATATGAGTTTCTTTATATAGGTTTAGGGTCCAACGACTCTTTTTCTTTTTCCCAAAAACTACAACGGCTATTTCTTAAAGTTGGTTTAAACCGCAAAATCTGGCTAATTTGACATAGTGATATCTTGGAAAACCAATAATCGGTAGGTATGTAAGTTAGTATATCTACCGATTACAGTAGCTTTCAAAATTTTCAAAAA
Source organism: Papaver armeniacum (assembly GCA_023531295.1). Lineage (NCBI taxonomy): Eukaryota > Viridiplantae > Streptophyta > Magnoliopsida > Ranunculales > Papaveraceae > Papaver > Papaver armeniacum. Next base: position 119,909 of record JAJJWW010008069.1, on the reverse strand, counting down.
AAATGATTTTTGAAAAAACTAATTTTGGGGGCAACTAATAACCCAGAGGTTAGGTAACCTATTATACTTCCGATTATGGCTGCATCCAAATCACGAACCACATGGTCATGCCTGGCTATGTGCACTCAAAACCTATGGAATTTGGCAAGGGCTCGATCTGGGGCTCCTTACAATCGGTAGGTTATTAAGTTGAGTAGACTACCGATTATAGTAGATTTCAAAATTCATCACATGAAGGATTTTAGAAAACTAAATTTGGGGCAACCTATAATCGGTAGGTTGTGGAACCTATTTGGCTTACGATTATGGCTACATCCAAATCACGAACCACATGGTTATGCCTGGCTCTGTACACTCCAAACCTATGGAATTTGGCAAGGGTTCGATCTCAAATTCATATAATCTATAGGTTGTTAATTTGTTAACTCTACCGATTATGGTATATTTCAAATTTACTTACATGAAGGAATTTAGAAAAAACTCATTTTGGGGCGACCCATAATCGGATGGTTGGGTAATATATTTAACTCCGATTAACGCTGCATCCAAAGCGAACCAAGTGGTTACTGGCTGGGCAGGTACCCTCAAATCCTATGAAATATGGCAAAGGTTGGATCTGGGGCTCGTTATAATCGGTGGGTTATATAATTATATACCCTACCGAATTATGGCAGATTCAAAATTCATCACCTGAAGGATTTTTGAAAAAAACTCATTTTGGGGCAACCTATAATCGGTAGGTTGTGGAACCTATTTGGCTTACGATTATGGCTACATCCACAGCTCAAGCCAAGAGGTTATGGTTGGCCCTGCACCCTCAAAACCTATGGAATTTTTGCCATGGTTGAATACGGGGCTCCTTATAATCCTAGTCTTACGAGTTGGATAAGTTACGATTATAAAAGGGATTATTAGCCAAGTATCTACACAATAATCGGTAGGTATAGTTTCATTTTAACCTACCGATTGTATATTTACCTACCGATTATGGTTTTGGCTACCGATTATATAAGGGCATATTGGCCATTTCGAAAAATCGAAGATAAGGGGTAGCTTAGATTTACGTTTGGGTGACCTTTTTTGTCTTTTAGTGTCGCCCCTAATTCTTTCGGGGTCGCCCCTAAAAATGCAAGGCTTTCGATAGTCTCCTCAAAAGTCTCAATTTTTTTTCTCTCTCAATTTTGCTCCTTCTTTAATTTTATCCACGAATATGATCTCTAAGAAACAACTTGGTAAAGGGGCGGCACATAATGGTAGAGGGGCGGCAAGTGTGATAGCAATGTCCCTCTTATTGATTAGGGGGTGTCCTATAGGGGGTGTAGATTGACTAGATTACCCTTTTCACCTTAAATTAACCAAAATCAAATCAAATTTTTTTAAAACCTAATGAATCAGAAAAAATCAAATCAGTTTTTTTTTCATCTTCTTCTTCATCTTCTCTTCTCCTCCATCAACCCTAACCTCCATTAAAACCGAAAATTTCATCGTCTTCGATTAATCGGCGATTTGAAAAATGTTTGGAAAAACCCAGTTAGGGTTTAGTTTACCGTGTTAGATTTAAGGTAATTTTGTATCAAAAATTAGGATTTTGTATGAAAATTGAAATTGAAATTTCTGGTTTATGAGTTACTTAAGCAGGTAATAACTAAATTACTTAACCGTAATCGGAGATTTGAAGAACATACGGTTGGTAATAGTTCAATTACCAACCGTATGTTCTTATATTCGAGAATTTTCTTCGAGATTCTGATTTGGTAACTATTTTAGTTTACCAATCGTAAATGAGTTACTTTTTGTTACTCAAACAACCATACCAACCGTAAATGTTCCCGTGTCTTAAGAATTTATCAAATAATGATTTACGGTTCAAAAGTTAAGTTGACATACCAACCGTAGGGTAGTTACTTAGTGATCGAGCATTTAGTTACCAAACTGTGAATCGGTTTTACGATCGATCTTCCCCAAATTTAACCAATTCACGGTTGCAACAAGCAAAATTGCAACCGTAAGTTCTTCTTAAAATTCAAAAGTTTTGATTTTGTTATGTACTTTAGATAATTTTGAGCGAGAAAAAGCTAATGGGAACTAATTTAGAAGTATACAGGGTCACTGGAATCACTCATTTTGGTTGAGTGAATCAAAATCTAGGGTTTCACAAATATCACATAAGTTTTCTTTTTCTTCTCCTCTAAAAATATGATGTTAGAGTTATAATAAGTGAAAATTAATTATCAACACTAATCTTGATTATTAACAATAAGGGATAATTAGTCATTTCCAGATTCATAGATAAGGGACACTTGAATTTACTTGTAATGACCTTTTTTGTCTTATTAGGTTGCCGCCCGTCTACCAATTCTTGCCGCCCCTTTACCAAGCTTGCTAGGAAAAGCTCAGCCTCAACTTTTAAAACTAGTATTGCGCCCGTGCGTTGCACGGGTTCAGATTAAGTGTCCCATTTACTACCAAACTTATCCACGTCATGTAAATGTGTTCAATTTATCTTACTTAAACGTATATATATGCTCAATATATCAGGTGCCAATCTTGTGCAGCTAGTACGTATAGCTACAATGAAATATCGCGTGAAAATATGGGTTAGCTGCGTGACATATACACACAATTCTAGTGCTAGTATCGTGCCGTAAAGGCATGGACAATTTCACTTAGGGTAATGCAGGTACGTCATTTGTTGGATTTGATTTTTAGTAATACATCATTATACATATAGATTGCTTTTATTTATTCTTTCTATGGACTTGCATGTTGGCGCGCTTCTTCCTCACTAACCAAGTGTACTGCACATGGAAAAATCTTCACACATCTTTGTTTCTCTCTTTGGGATTCTTAAGCTTCAATTTCTTATTCTTGATTTTGATAATATCGATTGGATATTTGTATGCCTTGATGTTGATGAAGCATTTCTAAAGTCCGCTTTAAAGTTGGCGGTGAATGCTGAATTCCAATCCATCAAATGGAGTCTTTGGACCAAAGATGGTAAAGATGAGGCTTGGACGTATAAGGCTATAACTCCGCATTCCATACACAATACTCTTTTTGGATGGTAACATGAAGCATCTTCTCTGTACAAACCCTTTGGTTAGATCTACAATAATCTTCATCATCACTAAATAATCACAGCGATCTTTCCCTCCTACACAACAAAACAGAAACAAAATCAGCAAGTATACCAAAAGAGAAAGAAAAAGAGATGGAGCGAATTGTGTGATTAAGATGAAGAAGAAGAGAAGGGTTATTAATGAAGTGATTTTAATAAAAATATTTTTGAAAATATAATCGAAGATGGAGTCTGAGAACGATGGATCAGACTTCAGAGAGGTTGCTAGGTAAAAAGAGATATACACACTTCCACACAGAATAGGAGAAATGGTTTTAGTTTTGTTTGGTTACTACTTAAAAAACCCTATAAGGCTATAACTCAGTCAAATAATTCTGGAAATATGAAAATAAAGATACAAAAATATGCTTAACTAATTTTATGCTTAAATACAATGCATTTCATGAACTTCAATTTCAACAATATGCTTGATAAATTTTATGCTTAGCTCTGTCGAATAATAATGTCATTTAGAAGTTCAAAGCATATCCAAACCCGTGAAGAAAAGAGGTATCATCATCTCAACATCCCATAAGGCTATGTTGATAATAAAGTACCCGCTAAGTTGAAATGTCAAAATGCAACTCTTATATGGAACCTTATACTCATAGAAACGGAGTCCAAAAAACGGAAAAAACGAAAAGATATCAACAAAAGGTTCCTGCAAAATCACCGCTAACTGCCTAATCAAAACAAATGTATGTTCCTTGGGTTTCTCAGATTTGTGCCAAAACCAACCTGGACTGATTGAAAACCAACCTGGATTGATTGATCATGCGTCACAGTAACAGCTGGGCAACCAATATGCTCCTTTTAGGTAACCTGTGTTAAGAAAGAAATATGAGTAAGGCCAAGTTTACATGCACGGTCAAACAATCAGAATACACATTAAAGTTTTACAGCCAAACTTCTTGTGAGTGTATTATGCATGGTATGGACGTCATTTTAATAGTACAACATCCCTTAGGATAACATAATTTTGTCCTAACAGAATTAGGGAAATTGCAAAAAAAAAAAAAAAAAAAAAAAAAGAACATGAGAAAAGACAAGAGTACATGCACGGTCAAAACAATCAGCAAACGTTAAAGTTTTGCAGCCCACTTGTCGTGAGTGATCTACGTACACCACCACTTTCTGTTGTTCTTCAATCTTCTTTGCTTTAGTAAGAATAGTAATACAGTCCAAAGGAAGTACTAAGATATATATTCAGAGAGATTGATTTTTGGAAACCATTAACAAAATAACAAAATAAAATAGAAGTACTTATAGATAATGTTGATGTAGTCCACGGGGCAATAACAACCCTACGGCTTATCCTAGCTGTTCTTGCCGGGAATATTTTCAGTCCATGATGATTCATAAGTTAATTTAATTCAGAGATTATACCAAAAAATGAGAAATCCATTATTTTATCCACTAAATTTCAAGTACTAAAATCGAAACATACCAGTTAGATTTCAAAGGTGATAGCAATTGCATAGGGCTAACAAATTTTAGGCGACTTCAAGGTTATGCAACAACTTCCCTTAGTTGCTGAGTAGATTGAGGAAGAAAAAAACAAAGTGACCAATTGATATTAGGCATGGATAGTGTCATGTATAATTACTTGCATAAATTCCCGTGATCCCCATAACCAAGAGACTTGTACTCTGGCTCAGCATTGTCACAGATAACGTGACACAACTTAATGATTGTAGAGAGAGCGACTCCCATTATTTGAAGATATATCAAACAATAGAAGCTCATAGTAAGGAATATTCTACAATCATATAAATGTACTCTGGCTCAGCATTGTCACAGATAACGTGACACAACTTAATGATTGTAGAAAGAGCGACTCCCATTATTTGAAGATATATCAAACAATAGAAGCTCATAGTAAGGAATATTCTACAATCATATAAATGTACAGTTGTTTACCTCCCCTTCTTCTTGCTGGTCTTGACATTTACCTAGCTGAGCACCTTGTGTTGCTCCAATAGTAATTCCAAGCATACACAACTCTCCATCCCCGTAGAAAAAAGACTGAAGTCTTTTATGCAAATCAAATGCTGTGTGAATAGCCCTCTTTAGAAACTTGAAATAGAAACTCAGAAGTTGGATGTGTTCAAAATCACAAAATGAAGCAATTGGCTTACCTAAATATCAAAGTTTTCAGTGTAATATCATTCGCCAACTATGAAAGAACAAAAAGTGTATCATCATACACATTTATGTGATCCTTAAGGGGGTTTCAAACTCTTTCGATCCAACAGAATTTCAAGTTCAAACTCTTCCTTCCTTTCAAGCAAGATATAATTAAATTCACAATAAGAGACAGTGGTTACTTTTTCGAATGCATTGCTACCAACGGTTGTTCCATGAAACTATCCCAATGCTTCCACAACATTGTTTCAGTAAACTGGTTTTACATGTAGTGATTGAAAAGATAATTTTGAAGGACCATATTCTTTTACTGCATGTATTAGTAAATGCATTAATTGTATAACTAATACTCAGATTCATCAAAAAGATAAGAAATATTGGAGATCAATGTAAAATACAACACTTATAAAATAAAATTAGTGTTCTGGAATTACTCTTTTTCTTTTACGTTAATTCTATTAAATGCTGTAAAAATCGCATGTTTACCTTGTTGCTGGAATGCCAAGATATGATAATTGTGATCTATATGAGGCTTACATAGCTCCTTCCCTGTGATGGGAGGATGGATTGTTGTCGCCATAGTTTGATCTGAAAGTGAACTTAGGGCTTTCGGCTGTTGGATTATTTGAACGAAACCCATGTTTTGATTTTTTTTTTTATCAAACTCTCGTAAATGTTTTTTTCGCCATATCCAATCTTAATTGTATACTGGAAGACGGAAAAATGATTAGGGCGTTATATGACAGAGCATAGGGGAAAGAAGGGTTGAGAATAGAGTTACGGCTTGGTTATTATGTTTTGGACGGTGAAAAATAAAGAAATCTGAAGAGAATATATATCTTGTTTACTTGTTAGATGATCTCGATTCTCGATCTTGGTTGCTCACTGTTCAGAATAGCAAAGAGATGAGATAGAAAAACGAAGATAATAGAATTAGGTCTCAGTTTGGTTTTGCGATTAGGTTTGATATATGGATATTCACCACCTACCCCATTTTTTTGTGAGACAATAAACACCCAAAAGATCTCAAAATGCTGAATTTTTATTGGCCGAGGCCTAGAATTCAAGCTTTCGGCCTAACTTTGAATGTGAGACCAGCAATTTCTACTCAAATTATATATACAACAATATATGTAATAATATGGATTTTGACTAAATATTTTGTCCGTTCCAAAATACGAGGTATTTTTTTCCTTTACACAATTTCTATGTGTATGAAAGAGTAGGTTTTTTTAATATATTTCTAAAACTACTCTCAATAAAATGTTTAATTACCGCATTAGATTGGGAAAGGATAAATTTGGAAGTTCACCCTATTATAAACTAAAGTACCTTCTTTTTAGATATAAAATTAAAAAGAAAAAATGAGGGAGGATCTATGGACTCTCTTAGATGCACAAGGTCGGACAAGATTTGCGCCATTTTATCCGGCAAACTCAAACGACAATGAATTTAGGTCTAATATTTTAATGATATGTTCCTATTATAAGACTTTATATTCCTATAAAAAATGAATACATTTCGAGATAGCAAACATGACCATCTACCGATTTTAATTTCAACCGTTAATTTTGAACGGTTGATATTTAAAGGGGTAGATGGAGGTTTTATACATCTCGAATTGTGCTAATTTTTTGTAGTAATGTAGAGTCTTATAAGAAGAATATACCATCAATATATTAGACTTAAATTCATTATCGTTTGGGTTTTGCGGAGAAAATGGTGCAAATCTTGTCCGACCTTGTCCATCTAAGAGTGTCCATAGATCCTCTAACTTTTTTAAGAACGGGGGAGTATAATGTAACATATAGTAATAATAAGAAAGTTCGGAGATGAACTTAGAATTGTGATTGCGAAGGTATCCATAATACTTTTGTTTGTTCGTGACAATAAGTTAAATCCTGTCATAAAACTTTGTTTTTTCCTTTCATAAGAAACAACAACATACCCTCCAACATTATATTTCATAGTTTGTTATCAAGATCGAACTCGGATTTGACCATGCTACAGTTTCATCGAAGAATCGATGACAGAAAGAGTTTATTGTCATACTCTGCCTAAGTACCATAAATGCTTGGATAAATACTTTGATTAGTTTACTCCAACATTCCAAACATTTCATATACCACTTTTTCTAGTATTAGAAAACCCCCTTTTCAAATTTCTCTGGTCTTAGAAATCTACGGATTGCTAACTCATTATATACGAATCAGATAGCTCCCCTAAACAGACTTGGACATGAAAATCCCATAGAAAATAAACATTGTAGTTACATGTGAAATGAAGCTTTGAATTTCATATGTTTACACTCTGCTATCCTTCCATACACTAAATTTTGCGTGAGGTGTGAACTCAACTTTGTTTGTCTCTTATTGACGTGTAATTTTCACCTTATTGAATTTTATTTTATCTGGCAGTGCCTGCCACATCAGTAGCACCCCTCAAATGTGCAAGTTCCCTATGTAAAGGGAAGGATTTAATGTGAATATGGCTGAATATGGTTTTCAGATGTGAGAGATCTGCTAACGCCGGATGTAGATTCTACTTCCCAATGCAGAAGTTTATAGAAGAAATTGGTGAATATGGTTCCAACGGTTCAAAACATGGCTCAGTTTATAGTTAATGACGGTAACAGAAATCAGATTTTGGAAGGATAAATGGATTGATGAAGATTACTTGAAAGACATTTTTCCGGAACTGTTTACGGTAGTGAATGATAAAGATGTAACTGTAGCATGGATGATTAGAGGTAATGGATGGCAATGTGTTTTCAAGCACGCGTAATATAATTAATATCAGATTTTGTTTTCCGGCATACCATGTTGCTTTATTTTCTATGCCGGAAGTGGACTGATTAATATCAGAAAAAATTCAAAACGGAAGTGATGAAGACCATGCCGGAATTGATGAAGACCATATGCCGGAACATGATACCGGCATGGTCTTCATCAATTCCGGCATGGTCATCATCACTGACCATGCCGGAATGGTCTTCATATCAAAACCGGCATGGTCTTCATATCAACTGACCATGCCGGAATTGGACTGATTAATACCAGAAAAATTCAAAATGGAAGTGATGAAGACCATGCCTAATTGATGAAGACCATATGCCAATATGATACCGGCATGCTCGAGAATTTCCTATCACCGCCGGTAGTCAAGTGAAAAAAAAAATCAACATTCGGATACTTTTCATCCTTGTTAGGATAGAAATTTAAGCAAAATACTATGCCGAACATGTACAGCATGCTCGACTCCATGATTACCATGCCAGTACCTGTTCAAAACTTAAAAAAAATCAACATTCCTGAAGATCAAAACCAGGAAAATCGTAACGAGAGCTCGCCTTCGTGGGGCTACGCATGGGTCTTTGGTTGAATACCATGCCAACAATTTATGAACATTTCCAACAATTGCCTGCATGGGTCTTTGGTTGAATACCATGCCAGCACCAAGCTTTTTCAGCTGCAACAATGGTGGATTCAAAGAAAAAATCAATTTTTCAACCTCTTATCACTGGTAAACTCTCTCATCACAATCATCTTCCATTTTCAAAAAAAAGAAATTCCTCTCAAATATTAATTAGTTTCCCTCCTTCTACTCTCACCCAAACACAAATAAAAATACACACTAATCTATCCCCCAAATACTTATGATTACTAATTATTATTAACCACTAAACCTAATTAGTGATGGGTAAATTAGGAATTAAAAAATAATTATATAAGGGGTGACCAAGAATTGCTATTGGGACTCCTATTTTGTCTTGTAGCTATATCCCCCAATTAGTTTTCATATCCCCAATTAATCATTCTAAATAAACCCGTTATGACAAAAGTAATTAAAAAAAGCACTACAAGAGAGACTGCCTCGCGTAAAAGAATACATGAATCGCCGTCCAGAAAAAAATAAAGAAATAAAAGAAAAACTTTCGAACGGGGAACCGTCCTCTGTCCAGTAAAAATTATTTTGATATACGGGAGACAGTCCCCGTATAATATCACACTACCAACCCTGAGCGAGTGTGTGAAAAAATGACATATTATAACCTCTAATTAGAACAAATTGATAGTGTGAACAAATGATATACTCCCTCCGTTACTTTTTAATAGGCGTTTCATTTTTGAGAAAATTAAAAAGAAATTATGAGAACTAATCATTGAAAGTGGTCCTCTGTGACACTTGTCAATAAAAAAGAAGTGAAGTGAGATGGTCTCCAACACTTGTCGCCCAAAGAAATAATCGAAATGGTGTACATAACACTTGTCATTAAAAGAGAAGTTAAAAGAAAAGTGAATTAAAAAAAATTAAAGTAACATTTGACTTTCCCAATTGGGAAACCAGCCTATTTTTTTGTAACATTTATTTATAGAAACTGGCCTATTAAAAAGTAACGGAGGGAGTATATAATAACCTCTAATTAGAACAAATTGATAGTCTGGACAAATGACATATATAATAACCTCTAATTAGAACAAATTGATTGTTCACTCCATCGAATCTACCCATCACCCTTACTCTCAGCAGCACCTAAAATCAAGAAATATTTTGTAAAAGGGTCGTAATTTTATGGCCTAATTAGGGTCTGGGTCCTAGAACATGCAGTTGATGCATTAGGGTCGTAGACTGACTTTAACCTTCTAATTTCTTACCAAAATATCCTTGTAAAATACTAGTTAAATATCCTAACATCAGTTGAGAAAACTAAACGGTTTAATAACTTACCATTCTTTTTCTGTTAAATTAACAACCGACGAGTTTGGGAACCAGTAGACGGCTAAAAACTATCGGTACTTTTCCCTCGACCTCAGTAGCAGCAGCACCTCGACTTAATCCATTCATTGGAGCTTTAGATGGGTTTTTTCAAGAAATTAAACTGCTTATATTGATAATAAGCATACGCTAGCTTTTAGCTGCGTCTCTTCTAATTTCAGTTCTTGATTGAAATTACGGGTTTGTTTGGATCTATGGGTTTTATATTCTCAACACCAAAATGATAAAAGTTAAGATTTTCTGATTCCCCGTTGCATGCATCCGAGCTTATAAATGGAATTGTAGAACTTTTTGTTGGTGATTCTTTTTTTTCTTTTTCTTTTTTAATCTTTTTATCAAGAATGGTTGATTTCTGTGGTCTGTATTTCTTATTGGATTTGGAAGAAACTGAATCTATTCTATAGATTAATCTAATCACTGGGCAATGTGGGCATCTTTCTAGATATTGTTTTAGTTATTTCAAGTTTGATTAAGGTGTTTGAGGAAATGTCTCAGTGAAATTATAATGTAGGAACCTTTCAGTAAAAGATCAATCTAAGTTTAGCTGGAGAGAGGAATCTAGGTAGGATCTTTTGAGAACTTCCAGCCATCTTTTGCTATTGGATTTGGTTGTACATAAATGTGTTTGGTTAGTGATTGAATTAGTTCATCAGTATTGGTGTAATTGATGTCATGAAGATGGTGGTAGTTTTAAGTTTTTGATTAGGCATGTGACTGTCTTCTTTTGGTATACTTCCGGCCGTCCATGTGTTATAATTGGTTACCGTTGACTAACAAATTAACTTGGTCAAGACGAAGGTTAGATGGTAATAGTTGACTTAACGGTCTCTGGTTAGTCTATAACCCTAATACATCAACCGCATATTCTATGACCCAGACCCTAATTAGGCCGTAAAGTTATGATCCTTTTACAAAATATCTCTAAAATCAAAGTCCACGAAAATTAAGGGTGAGACGAAGAACATACTTAAACTTCGGAGCAATCCAAGTATTCCTGCTTATCATCGATTTTTCCATGTGCTTCTTCTTTGCATTTAATTCCATAGTATAACCCTTAGCTAACTCACTTCCACTAAAATCTTTCAAAAACAAACTCTAGCCAGACCTGAACACAGTTTTTATACAGTAAACTAGTCACGAAAATAGGCAATAACCTCCCGATGATATGATTCAATTGATATCGCAGGTGAGTCGGTATTAAAATCTGTACGGAGTAAAGGATTTCAATCAAGTGGAGACAAAACCCCTGTATTCTATTTGCATTGCATTCATTGTATTCAGGTGAGTTTCTTGTTGAGGATTGCGTACAAGATGAAAGATTCTTGTGTCATCCCTATGTCACCACCCTTCGATTTCAAGAGGACACACTCGCTTTGCGGTTAACCGAAATTTTCTACAAGTGACAACCATGCTCAGCTGTTCTATAATATAATCCGAAGAAGCTACCGTGTATTATCCTAATTGTAGCCTTTGCCAAGATATCGATTAGAATCCGACAAAATCAATATATTATCCTTTTCCACTTGAATGACTTATTGTCGGATAAATATCTCCGTTACCGATTTCTAATAATATAACTAGTGTATTATTCACCTATCCGTTACAACTCTTTGTAACCATGGTTTTCATTTATGTATTACACCTTGTAATACCAACAACAAAACAAGAAAAGAATGATAGAAAACGATGATCAATCACAAAACTTAAACAAACTTACTTGGGTGTATTGAGGCTTAGTAATCTCTTTGCTTAAGACATTTGATGCCCCGTATATAATGATGTTACAAAGTTTAGCGGCATATGTCTCCAACATTCAACAATACCTCGATGTTTTTTGCAAGACTTCGATAACACCAACAGCGAACGCGAATAGATGTAGCACAAACTCTTCTTTAACTCTTGAAGACAACATGCAAACTCTAAAATTTCTAGTACTAGTTTATTACACTAAAAAAAACATATTGCAATGGAGTTTGTGTGGGGTTTATATATGTTTAGAAGTGGCTCTTGGATAAATCCTTTCATGAAGAGTCACAACCCTTAGTGGAGAGTCAGATCCCTTGGGATAAGACATAACATATTGAAAAGTCTTAAGTGAGTGGACACATCCATTCACACTAACTAACTAACTCATATTTCTATTCAAAATTCCAACACTTAAAGCTCGGCAAGAAACTTAGCAATCGCACCCAATCCACTCGATCCCACCAACAAGATCTGCACTGTGAGAATTTTTAGTATTCTGATTAGTTACCTCCAGTGTAGTCGATTTCGGCCGAAACGGCCGGAATCTCGGCGATATTTCCGGTTTCGGCGATATTTCCGGTTTCAAACAACACTACTTCTTGAGAGAGACAGTATTTAAATAAACAAAAGAAACGCCGTACGCAAATCAGTATCACCACTACTGGGTCGATCACTAGAGAGTCAGAGACCACCATTGTAGAACAAAAGTTTCATACGTTTGATTCTCTTATTAGTGAGGAATTTTTTTTCTAATCTAACACCATCATCACCCTGTTAGCGCATTAACAATCTCTCACCACTGATCTCCTTTTTCCTCTTTTTAATTTCTCCAAAATCATCATTCATCAAACATGCTCTTCTATGTGAGATTTCGATTAGTAAAACCAAAGTCTTAACCCCAAAGCTTCCGAGTAAACAACTCCCATGAAAAAAATTTGAGAGAAAGAAAAAATCCAATTCTTAAAAAAAAAAAATGAGAAAGTTAATGGTATACTCTATCTTCCCTTTCCTCTCCCATTTTCTTACTGCTAGGTGCTAGCAACCCTGGTTTCAAATGAAAGTTAATAGTATACAGGTGTTGAGGATCTCACGGTAACGTGAGAGTTAAGTGACACATGTAAGTATATTACTAGTGCACTGAAATTTCGGCCGAGTATCTCGGCGAGACACTGTTATCTCGGTGTCTCGGACCCAGCCGAGACAAGCCGAGAAGCGAGATTAACCACATTGGTTACCTCCAACATTCAAAATATTTCCATTTACAACAACCTTTTTGAGTTTGTTTTTTACTATCTTTTATCATAGAAATCCATTATCCTATTTAAATATATTTTCCCTCAGAAATCGATGGACTGCTAACTCATCATGTACAAATTAATAGCTAAACCCGTTCCACGTGATTACTCCACATGAAATTTTGATTTTCATAACTTCACACTCAATGTGTCTATTCATGATCTGAAATTTATTTGTGTGGGTTTGAGCTAATCTCGTACGTCTGTGATTTTTCGTGCAAAATTTATTTGCGTGTAACAAACATTGACATTCTTGGATCGTGTTTACTTTGATTACTGGTTTTTACCTTTATGATTAGAATTAGAAGAATTACTAGATCGAAAAAGGGAATTTTAACAAACTGCCACACTTCCAATTAGGTGTTCAAGAAAATGCCACCGTTTTTTTCAGAGTTTATAAAATGCCACAACTGTTAGTGTTTCCGTCTGGACCCACCTAATTGGTCAAATGTTCACGACCAGTCAAGATTCTTACACCTGTCTATAGATCGACGGCTCAAGATTGAGTTCACGAGATAACAACACGTGTCATGTGTTAATTTACTATCCCATCCTTCACTCGATGAAACCACACCCAAGGCTTTCAATTAGGTTCATTTTTCATTTCGTGTTCTCTCTTTACCAGCGGAGAAACTTAGGGTAGAGAAAACTAGGGTTCTACAGTTGAAGAAGAAGAAGAAGAAGAAGGGTTGTGAATCTGAGTAAAGAGTTCAAGATGAAGAAGAAGAAGAACGGCAAGAACAACCAGTTGTATGTTTTACTAAAACCCTAACTTCGTTATTATCAATTTCTGAAGAAACCCATCTCTTTTTTCATCTTCTTTTTCTCTTCTTTTCATTTTGTTACTTAAATCGATGTTGTTGTATGTTAGGGTTTTGAATCGAAGCATGAGTTGATGTTTGGTTTGATTGTTTTTCTGATTTTTAATTAGGGTTTAATTTTTCTCGAAATTTTTCTCAGTAATTTTTAATTAGGGTTTGATTGCTTGATAAAGTTCATAGTGAATCGAAGCATGAGTTTAAATTTGGGGTTTCGGTAAAGTTTAGGTTTAAAATGTTGGATTTGAGATATTAGTGTTTAAATTTTGGGAATTTGTATGATTAGGGTTTAAATTGTTGGATTTCAGTGCTTAGAAATTTGGGGGTTTACTGAAGTTTATTTTATTTGTTTACTTATGATGCAGTGATGAAACATATTATCCATATAGAGACATCAGCGTGTTGGTTATGGACAATATAACTTTGTCCTTCCTCACATGGATAGAGAAAAAATTGACCTCAAGGAATTTGAGCAGATGTTGCGTGTTAAATTGCGCCTTTCTGAAAATGAATTTTGTAGTTTATATTGGATGATAGAACCATGTTTGCCTGAGATTATGGATAGTAATGAGGACTTGTTTAAGTTTTGGGAGCATGCAGTACCTGATGATAAAGGATTTATATGTTTACATTTGAATATATCAAATTCTGAATTTGGGAATGACAATGACTTCATTGAGGTCAAACAATGGAACAACCAAAGGATTGTGAATGATGAGACTCCAAAGAAGTCCCATAAGAGGATAGCTAAAAAGCCCAGTTTTCAAAGGAAAAGTCTGTAAGGAGATCACCGAGAAAAGACTCGTAAGGAGATCACCAAGGTTGGAAGCTCGAGTCAAAGGTTGAAAACTCAAATGGAGTATCTAGGAAATTGTTTGTGGATCTGTTAAATGAAGTGGAATCTCAGGGTTATTCTTGCCTTAGTCAAGCCAGTGTTGTTTGTTCTAGCAGTGTACCAATTCAAGTGACTGAAAACTTTAACCATGATTACTGGGTTGATGCAGTCAACAAGACTGATGAAGTGAACAACAATGATGCAGGGGTCAGCAGTGAAGATGAGGAGGAGAATGTGGTACTAGAGAACATTACTGTGGATGATTGTCACCCAATTGAAGACCCAAATGCTCCACCAATATATGACAGTGATGAAGAGGATGATATTGATTATGAAGATATTGTCAAGACATATAAAGTTGGAGATGAAAACACTGATTCAAGCAGCAGTGAAGAAGATAATGAAGAAGGTATGAAAGTATGAACCCTTTAATGTTTATAAATTGATGTCTATTTCCCCTTTCTTTAAATGTACTAACACTTTGATGTTGTTTGTTGATTGCGAGTTGATGGTGGGAGTAATGATATTAATGATTGTACTTTGAAGAAATAGATGATAAAGATGCCAAACCAAAGTTTGATTACAAGAAATGGAAAGAAGACTTCAATATGCACAAAGGATGAAGAAGAAGAACCTTTATTCCCTGTTGAAGAAGAGGTGGCTCCTGTTGATCCTACTAAGATTGAGGTAAAGTATGCTTTCAATAACAAGAAGGCATTTAAGAAACATCTTAGGGGTTACTGTGTTAAACATAATTGTCAGTACAAGGTTTACAAGAGTGACAAAACTAGAGTAAGAGTCGGATGTAGGTTTAGGAAAGAGTATGGTTGTGAATGGTTTGTAAATGCTAGCATAAAAAGGCATGAGCCAACTTTTATTGTTAGAAGGTTAATCTAGAACATACTTGTGTTGGAAATCCAAAGAGTTTTAACAGATCTCGCAATCCCGAGTTCGTAAAAGAGGTGGTACATGATAAGTTAAAGGAGACAGCTGGGGCCTTAATTCCAAAGCCTAAACATATAGCAAGAGACTTTTTGTTACTCATAACATAGATATACCATATATTTGTGCATGGAAGGCAAGAAATCTTCTTTTAGAAGATCTTGTTTGGTAATTATGAAGACAAACTACAAGGATGTACCCATCTTTTGTGCAATGGTAGCTCATACCAATCCAGGGTCTGTTCCTAAATACACTTATGGAAAAAAAGGTATACATTATGTTCAGTATATTTTATTTATGCTCTTCCCTTTGTTTATTTGTAAGTTATGCTCATTTAGTTACATAGTTTGGTTACTTAATGTGCAGATAAGACATTCATGAGCATGACTATTTCATTTGCTGCACCAATGAGAGGATTTCAGAAAGCAGCAAGACCAGTTATAGGGTTAGATGCATGTCATCTAACCGGAAAGCGTGGTGGTGTTTTAATGGCTGCAACTTGACACTTGATGGTCGAATAATCTTGTCCCTTTAGGCATTAAGGTATGTCGAGTGAAACTAAGGATAACTGGACCGGGTTCCTCAAGGATTTGGCTCAAAAATCAATGCACATGATCTTTGGCAGACTACCTTTATTTCTCGATAGGCAAAAAGGCTTGTTGGAAGTCAGTTCCTAAGGTTTTCCTGGTGCAAGAGTTAGATATTGTTTCAGGTAATTAAGTTTAGTACCTAGTATGTGTTTTTCTATTGGTTCAAGAACTTGAAGAAGTACTAACTCTTCATTTGCATATGCAGGCACTTATACAAGAACTTCAAGAAGTATTACAAGGCACCAACCTTGCACAGCTCATTGTGGAATGCATGCAAAGCTTACAAAGTAAAGCATTTCAAGGTTTGTGCCTCTTTTATGAAAAATACCCTATGTTTCTTGATTGTTAGTTTGTAGGTTATATATAAAATTGTGATTGTTTTTCAATATAGGAGCACTTTGACAGTATATGCAAAGAAAATGCCGAGGCTGGTGAATATCTTAGGAAAGAAGATCCAAGTACTTGGTCTAGGGCCTATTTTGATCCCCTTAGCTGTTGTGAGCATATGAATAACAATTTCTCTGAGTCTTTTAATTCCATGGCTTCTAATATGAGAGATAAACCTATTATCCAACTAGGCATGATGTATGGTCAGTTAGTCATGGGTTTGTTATTTAAGAGAAGGGAAGAATCTGCTAAGTGGAATGAAAATGGTTTGGTCCCTGCTGCCGTTAAATTGATAAATAAGATGCTTGACTTGGTTGGAAAGTTTGATACAGAAGGCAGTGTGGTTGGACAAGTTTATTTGGTAACTAATGTGATCACCAAGAAAATATTCACAGTGAATATTGTAGACAAACAATGCACTTGTTTGCAATGGCAGCTAAGGGGATTCCCTTGTCAACATGCTGTATGTGCATTGAAACTACTCAGGCCAAACTGGAAAGAGTAAGTGGTTATTCAATTACTCTTTTGTAGTATTCATTTACTTTTGTTTTTGTAAGTAGTTTGTATTATTTATTGTTCCTAGTACACTGACACAACTTTGTTTTATTGGTTGAATGTTATTGTGCTCCTTACTATTCTGTGGAATATTATAGGACCATATATGCAGATGCTGTCACACCATTAGAAGACATAACTGAATGGGTCTGGGAAGATAAGGTAGATTTATAAACTTTATTGAATGTGGTGCATTTACTTTTGAAGATATTATATATTTATTTTTCTATTTTCCCTATTTAAGAATCAAACCCTTTAGGGTTTCATTACTTTAACTTTCTCATTTCTCTTCTCTTCCTCTTCTCGGGCAAACAACCATGAACATCAACTTAAACCCTCCTCCTTATCGGAGAAAACTGGAAGACCAGCAAAGAAGAGGAAGAGAAGTTATGATGAACCTGAAACTGTGGTGAAGAAAAGGAAGTGTGGAAAATGTGGATCTACTACTGGTCATAACAAGAGAACCTGTGCTGGTGGTGATGTTGGTAAAAGCCAAACTGGATTCAAGCCAAGCACGGAGTATGATGCTGGAAACTGCACCTTCACTAGTAGAGATCAGCCTGAAAGTAGCACTGCAAAGGGTAAAGCCAAGGTGAACAGATCCAGAGGTACATCATCATTTGTTGGTGAGTCATCTGCAGGACCTAGAACTCAAGGAAGACCACCAGCAGGACCTAACACTCAGGGATCTAGACAAGAAAATCAAAATGTCGATCGAGAACTTTGTTTGGTATTGGATCCACGACCAAAATCTCTCTCATCACAAAGGGAAAGAAAACCAAGGCTAAGAAGACTAGGAAGTAGAAGTGTGTGTGTGTGCTTTATTTTTCATTTTGTTTGTGTTAGTTTTTTTGGTTTTTTTTAGACATCGATTTTGGTCTGACATGTATATGTACTGAAATCGGCTTTATTTTGATGGATAATCTTACTTTATGAATGGGAATGATATTAGTTAAGAACTAATTTTCAGATTACATGTTAATTGTCTTTTCAAGTTCCTTACATATAGCATTGAGATTGAAACTTGAATAGATAACCCTATTTTTTGCAGCAATGAAAAGGTGGTCTGAAACCCATCTAAAAGCTTCACAATCTGTGCAGATCAGGTAAGCAATGTTTTTGTTGTGTTCATTTTTGCATATTCTCAGATACATTGATGATTTGCATTGTTCTTTGTAGCATTTTTGTTTATGCAAAGTGGGCATTCTTTGTAGCAATGGCTCTCTTCTCCACAAGCACAAAGAACAATTCTCTTTAGGTAGCTTGATCATCTTGGATTTGAGTGGATCAATGGCGAATCAAACCATTCAAAGTAGTTGCGGGTAGGATTTGAACACTTCAAGAACATTTCTCCATCTGTTTCTCTTGTATTTGATCTTAGTAGTTGTCTTATACCATTACAAGGTATATGCTTGCATCTAGAATACATCCGAGGGACAAACCTTGGACTCATGACTTCCTTGTTCACATGTTGAACATAGATCTAGGGTAGTTTGTTTATCTAACTTTGCTGCTGCTGGTGCTCTTGCTGCTACTCGCAATCACTACTTGAAGAGTTTATCACTCTTTTGCTCATTTTTATGTGTGATTGAAAAGCTAGTGTGATGAACTTCTGAAAGAAATTGAGTAAAGAAGAGTTTGGGTTCTTCACTACTATATATACACCCTGAAAATGATGAATATGACCGTTACATGACCGTTATAATGAGTAGCAAAATATGGATCGTTGATTTTTTTTCTCTTAGATTCGTTCCACGTGTATTCCGACCGTTATCAAATGTTGCACGTTTTTTTCACGTGCGCCGAGTCGCGAGTTAACTCGGTGCTCAATCACTGGCTAACTCGTTCCAGTTAACTGATTCAGGGGCTTTAACGTCATTTTAAGCTGCTGAATTAATTCCACGTAAGCACTAACGGATACTAACGCCAGTTAACTGTTTTCTCAAAAAAACGTGACGGAAAAAGTCAAAAGTGTGGCATTTTATAAACTCTGAAAAAAACGGTGGCATTTTCTTGAACACCTAATTGGAAGTGTGGCACTTTATTAAAAACCCCATAGAAAAACTAATCCTCTACAGTGCAGTGCCTCTTCTTCCTTTGTGGCCTAGCTTACTAATGGCTCTTTTATCCTTAATTCCGTTACTAAAGTGAGGCCATAACAAATTATTTGAATGCCCCTAGTTTAAATTTTGTTATCACCTAAAAATTAGCTTAAATACTTGTAGCTTAATTTGACGGTACATGTGTGATGTCAATACCTAATTGAAGCAAAATGAAGCAAAAAGTTTAAATCGATTGGTATGATCGAACTCGTTTATATATTGTGTAAAACATATTATAAGATAAACATATTAAGAATAATCCTAATTTCGGACCACAAAAGATATGACTGTAGGATCGCTGGCGATTGGCTCTAATAACTTGTAGTGTTATTGGATTTAAGTGATATTTTTAAATACCAATCACCCTTTACAGTTTTTTTGTAATCTAATGGTGAAGAATAGTTAATGATATGCTTCAATTTCCTCCGACATTTCCAAAAGTTTTCACCAGACAAATCAGTTTTTCTATAAAACTCATTTATGGAGTACTATTGATATCTTGCCAAACATATATTTCAGAAAGTAATGAGTAATGGATCAGTATAACTCATCATATATAAATATAAGATAGGTAGAAAATCTCATGCACAATAAACACTACAATTGCATTTCCAATGAAGTTTTACTACTCATGTAGTCTTTTTTTTTCTTATTATTATTATTTTTTTTTTGACACGCACTACTCATATAGTCACATACTAAATGTTTGCACTAAAATTTGTTTGGAATGTGCAATTAAAATGGTGAATGGGGTACCTTAAGAAGTTACTTCAAGTTGATATTATAGCCCAACAGAAATAAAGGATCAAAGAAAGTTATACAAATCCTTGCTCCAAATAAACCCAAATCTTCCTTGCAGTAGTAAATCCAATCGCTCCCCTGGAAATTGTATCATCAAACATAGCATTCAAGCACGATATAACACACCGATTCATTTTGCGCCAGTGTGGAAATAATGGATTCTCAACCTCTTTATCATCAAGAATCACTAATTCTGGTAAAATCTGAGGTGTACCACCAACAATATCATAACAATCTGCGGTAATGAGCATTGATTCAAATTAATTTTTCCAAATTGGTGTTGTACATTTTTTTTTTTTAATCCTTCATTTGTCTTTAACCTCTGCAAGCAGTAAGCATACCAGAAAGAAGTTTTAGGATATCTGGAACTTCATTTGCAAGAAAAAATAGCTTAATCAGGCACAACTATGCTCCGGGACACAGGCCCACAACAATATAGAGCAGTATCAAACATTAGAATCTTGCCCCGGGTAAACACATACCAATATCTCAATTTTTCATTAATATCGTTAAATCAAAGACAAAAAATCTCCTTTACTGAATGTAAATAGGACGCCTAACCAGTCTTCAATTGCATTGGTTTCTAAAATCAACGCAAGATCAATTCAACCACCACCTAACGTTATCTTTGATATTTTAAGCTTGAATTGATAACAATCAGTCTAAAACTAAGTTCATTAAGGTTTATCTAACAACAACAAAAAAAACCCGAGGGTGTCTGGAGAAAAAAGCTTGTTTGTTGACATGGATACATCCATAAACTCTCTAGTGAAGATGGGGGATGAAAATATGGTTCAATCTAACGGAAGAGGTATTATTGTGTGAAAACTATCAATGGAGCAAAATATATTAGAGATGTGTTATATGTTCCGGACTTGGCGCAAAATTTGCTTAGTGTTGGGAAACTTGTGGAGCTTGAGTACGCGGTCCATTTTGAAGATGGATATTGCACCATTTATGACAAGAAGCACAACAACAAGAGACAAGTCATGAAGAGCATCAAGATGGAGAAAAATAGAAGCTTTCCAATTGTGTTTGAAAAGCAAAAAAAAATGTTGCATTGAGGATGGAAACCATCGATGAAACATGGTTATGGCATAAAATACTTGGGTATTTGAATTTCAATGGTCTCAAGGTGCTTTCCAACAAGAACATGGTGCAAGGACTTCCACAACATATCAACCACAAGGATAGAGTATGTGAAGGTTGAGCACTTGGGAAACAACATCGCCAACCATTCCCAAAAGGTGTAGCATGGAGAGCAAAAGAACAACTTGGATTGGTACATACCGATATGTGTGGACCAATGAAGAAACAATTAACCTCATGGAGGTAATAGATACTTCATTTATTCATTGATGACTTTACTCGTATGAATTGGGTTTACTTCATGAGACAAAAGTCTGAAGTTTTTAGCATCATCAAGAAGTTAAAGAGCCTTGTTGAAAAGCAAAGTAGTCACTACATCAAAGTTTTGAGAAGTGATAGACGCAAAGAGTTTGATAAATTTTGTGAAGATGAAGGCTTGGAAAGGAAACTAACCGTGGGTTATACTCCTCAACAAAATGGTTTTTCAGAGGGAAAGAACCAAACCGTGATGGAGATGGTGAAGTCCATGCTTCATGAAAAGGGTATGCCTAGGAGGTTTTGGGTCGAATCCGTTAACACCGCCGTCTACTTGATGAATAGGTGTCCAACAAAAACCATATGGGACAAAACTCCTTTTGAAACATGGAGTGGGAGAAAGCCATCGGTAAGACACCTCAAAGTTTTTGGTAGTGTGTGTTATTCTCAAATTCCAAAGGTGAAGAGAACAAAGCTTGATGAATCAAGTGAGAAATGTATATTTCTTGGCTATAGCCTCCAATCAAAAGGTTATAGGTTGTTTAGTTTAAAAAACAACACAATGATTACAAGTCGTGATGTCTTGTTCGATGAAGGTGCTTCATAGAATTGAGAAGAAGGTAAAATTGAGAAGAGAACCGTTATTATTGATGATGAACAAGAAATTCAGCAACAAATGAAGTTGGAGAAGGTGAAGAACTACCTCAAACACCCCTAAATGCAAGGTTTAGAGCATCTCCAAGTATGTCTCCAAGTACTAGTGCATCTAAATCACCACCACCGGCACCAAAGAATATGCATAGGTTGAGTGAAGTGTATGAAAGATGCAAGTATTGTACGGTTGAACCGGAATTTTTTGAAGAAGCATCAAAAGAACCGGTATGGATAAAATCCATGGAAGAAGAAGTTGTTGTCATAAATGATAATGATACATGGGAGAACGTAGGAAGGCCAAGTGACAAAGAAGTCATTGGTGTGAAGTGGATCTACAAGGTGAAGTACAATGCGGATGGATCGGTAAAAAGGCACAAAGCAAGGTTGGTGGCAAAGGGATATTCACAACAACCCGGCATCGACTACAATGAGACTTTTGCACCGGTTGCTCGTCTTGACACCATTAGAGCCGTGATTGCTATGGCTTCCCAAAAAGGTTGGTTACTTTATCAACTTGATATCAAATCGGCATTTTTGAATGAAGAACTCCATGAAGAGGTATATGTAGAATAACCACAAGGTTTTGTGGTGGAAGGAGAAGAAGATAAGGTGTACAAGTTGAAGAAAGCTTTGTATGGCCTAAAGCAAGCACCAAGAGGTTGGTATAGTGAGATAGATGGATACTTCCAAAGAAAAAATTTCAACAAAAGCAAGGGTGAGCCTACATTATATGTGAAGACAAAAGGTACGTGTATTCTCATCATTGCTTTATATGTTGATGATCTTATCTTTACGGGTAATGATGTTCATATGATTGAACAATTCAAGAGAGAAATGATGATGAAATATGAGATGAGTGACATGGGTTTGCTCAAGTACTTCCTTGGTATATAAGTTTATCAAAGTGAAGATGGAGTGTTCATTTCTCAAAGAAAGTATGACGAAAAGGTGTTGAAGAAATTTGCTATGCTTGGTTGTAACCCCACATCTACGCCACTTGTAGTGAATGAGAAACTCAAGAAAGATGATGGAGGAAGAAAAGTTGATGAGACTTACTATAGATGTCTTATTGGAAACTTGTTGTATCTTACACATACAAGACCCGGCATCATGTTCTTGAAGTATGCTTTCTAGGTTCATGAGCTTACCTAGTCATCTACATCTTGGCGTAGCAAAGAGGTTGTTGAGATACATACAAGGAACAATGAATTTTGGAATCAAAAATTCAAGAAATTTGGATATCCAATTAGTTGGCTATTGTGATTGCGACTTGGGAGGGTGTATTGATGACATGAAAAGTACATCGGGGTATGCTTTTTATTTTGGTTCGGGTATATTTACATGGGCATCGAAGAAGCAAGAAACTGTAGCTCTATCCACAGCGGAAGCGGAGTACATTTCGGCATCAATAGCTACAGCTCATGTTGTATGGCTTAGAAGAATCATGGAAGATATCCAAGAGAAGCAAGAGGGTGCACCGAAAATTTTTGTGACAACAAATCCGCAATTGCTATGTCCAAAAATTCGGTTGAGCATTGTAGAGCAAGGCACATCAAACTCAAGTATCACTCCATTCGAGAAGAGGTTAAAGATGGTGAGATAGAACTCAGGTATTGCAAGACGGAAGACCAATTGGCGGACATATTCACCAAGGCACTTCCCAAAGGCAAGTTTCAAAATTTTAGAGGATTAATTGGAGTTGTAGAATATCACATTAAGGAATGTAATAGGAGTGTAAGAATATAAGTATTAGTAAAATAGTAAGTGGACATTAGAGGTCCACATGTCATCTTATCTCTATGGTCTTATATTGACCATGTGTAGAGAGAGAAAGGATTATTGAGAAAGAAATTTGAATGAAAAAAGGAGTGAGTAGAAACTATTAGTTTCCCACTTCTTCATGATCAAAATCCTTATCTAACAAAAACATAACTTTGACTTCGAGATGCGTTGTCTTAATTGTAGAAATTGAAAGATGAAATAGCAAAGCACTCTTCTGGTAAATTCAATGAAACCTGTTGAAAACAAGGGGCAAAAACTCATTAGGATCCGTCTGTGATTTATTAAACCTACATCAACAAAAAAGTATCATCCCTAGTTAGATAGGGTTTGAAGTTATTGGTTCTCATCTTCAGCTAGACCCATTTGTATAACGCCAGAAGGATCAGTAACCTCATTATAAGGTTTTCATCCATATGGAAATACAAGATTCATCTCTACCAAACCTATTTTGAATAACTTCTGATGAAATTTCCATACAAGGGTTCAATACGAAATATTATAAAGCTTGGAGAGGCGAAACAAATCGAATCTTAAAGTAATCACATTTAAAGTGGATGATCTAAATCGGACGGCCAGAAGCCGCGAGTTCATTGTGGCTGTCACGCTATTACATTAGAACAGAGACCCAAACAAATGCTCACATCCCACTATTACATTAGAAGTAGTAATCCCTTGAAGTATTAATCCTAACAGCGAATCTAGCAACCAAAGTGAAGACACGGTTGAAAAAGTCATTGTCTGTGCCACAAAATTAACGCCAATAGGTTGGCACATTTTTTGATCCACTTTCTGGCCTACACGCAGATTAACAGTGACGGAATCATGCATGATCATCCACTATTTTCACCACTAGCTATTATTAACTAAGCCCAATACTGTTTAAAAACTTGGTGCTACTGCTGCGTAATAGGCACTGCCGTCCTGGCAGATAACATAACCAGTAAGGTCAACATCACATGACCGTAACAGACCCACAAACGATGAGTTCACACCTCGCCCAAATCTTAATTTCTTATTTACTGTGGGATTTTCATGTCTAAGTCCATTTAGCTATCTTATCTGCAGATAATGATGAGTTATGCAAAATCAATTTTTGCGACTAGAGGGATTTCAAAAGGATAATGGTTTCCAAGACTACAAATAGTTACAAAAGAAAAACCAGAAAAAGGTTGTTATACATGGTAATAATGAAATGTTGAAGGAAACTAACTAACAAGGGGTTAGTCAATTGGGATTTTCAGAGATATCGAGAGAATCTTTTTGTAAGAGATTTGGAGAGACTCTCTATAAGTCTATTGATTTTGTGGAACTTTCTGAGTGATTTATAGAAACTCACAGTGAGTCAATGAGACAAAAATATATAGGAATTTTAACTTGCATACATTAAACAAGAAGAAAAAATTTAAAAAATATTTTATAAAATTAATATATACTGTAATAAATAATTCATAAATTTAATACAAAAAAATGGAAGAATATAATCAATGAAAATTTATAAATATATGCGTGCCTAGTAAAAATTGTGACTATTTTGTCAACCGAAAATTAACCCTAATTGACTCACGAACATAATGCATCGGTTTAAGATCATAATATGGAGTTTTTGGAAAATATTAGTTTGTCTTTTTATATTCATGGAATTTATTATGGCTTATTTGGTTTATAATTATCTTTCTAATTTTTTTTTTGGTATCCTAAAGTCTCTCCAAATATCACCTATTTTGGAGAGACTTTCAGGAGGTTAGGCAAATGAGATTTCAAAAGACTTTCAAAGAGTTCTTAAATGTACTGTTAGTCCATTGAGACTTTTGGTGAGTCTCCTAATGTTTCTTGTTAATGGTTAGCGATTTTTTTTAAGTCATTTAAATTCTTTGAAACTCCATGTTATTGGATCTGGATTTCATAAGAGTCACTCTAACATCCCTGTTATTCGAATGAGAATTGAAAGTCATTGATTTATTATTTTCAGAGATTTAAAGAGACTTTGTTAGGAAAATATGCATGGTAGAAATCTCTCCTCGAGAGTTGATATTTCTGGAGACTTGGAAAGTTGGGGAATATTTGTTTTTGAGAGTAAGACTAAATTTATTTATTTTTTGAGTTGATGAACAAGTAATGGGCCATTTACGGAGTAAACCAGTGGCGAGATTGCATAGAAATAAAATGAATGTGGGATGAGTGAAATAAAAAATAATGAAAACATAGGCATAAGGCAACAACGAGATTTATTTTGACAATTAACATGTATTTTACCAGGTATTCATGATACTATTATTTAGATTATAACGTGCATAATAAAGTAAATGGTAGATGTTTTGAACTTTTGATTAGATATTATATATTTTTTTTTGTCTCTACAAATCACAACGACTCTTTACGAATATCAATTTTTTGTCTCTACAAGTCACAAAAACTCTCTAATATACTCTCAGAAAATCATTAGAAATCTCTATATTTTTGGAGAATCTCCGAGAATCACTCAAATAAAAAATCTACGAAAGTCTACCTAAATCATGTCATAAACCTTAATCAATTATCCTCTATCCGTTTGGTTAGATTAATGACTTATTTTATGTGGGCTATGGTTAATAAAAGAAAGGGCTATATTTAAGAGAAGCCTTATTTTCTTTCTATGGTTTTGATTTTAAAAGTTTATGTTGAATGGAGAAGAAATATTCGATTAGATTTTACTTCTATATATTTGGTTGGTACTTACAGTAAGGATATATACTCCATATATTCTGCAGTTTTCTTACTATTGATAGATATGATGTAATCTATATAATCCCTGTATCCCCATCGATGCATAATAAGAAAACCTAATCACTTTCTTCTCCCGTGGACGTAGGCTATTGCCGAACCACGTAATTACTGTGTTAAGTTTCTTCTTTTTCTAATCTACAACATGGTATCAGAGCAGGCTATTTTGTGTCGAGTCAGTTGACCGCACCTTTACTCGCGTCACCCGATTTAATTGTCCACGTGTTTGTAAGACCCGCCGAGGCTACACGTGAGGGGGCGTGTTGAGATTATTAGTCCCACATGGTTGGGTTATTTAAGATCCTGCGGTTTATAATCTATTAGGGCCTCTCCACTCATTGCCAATTGGTTTGGAGTTGGATGCCCGTATTCTAATATGGTATCAGAGCTACAAGCTTATACCATTCAGTATTGTCAATTAAAAATGAACTACAAGCTTTAGATGAAAATGATACATTCAGTATTGTCAAGTTGCCACCCTGTTGATGTCGGTGGGTGTTTAAAATCAAACACAAAAAAGCGACGAACTGTGGAGCGTTATAAGGCGAGATTAGTAGCTAGAGGATTCACCCAAACATACGGGGAAGACTATAAGGAAACATTTGCACCAGTTGCAAAAATGAATACTTTCCGTGTTCTTGTGTCTCTTGCAGTAAATAAAGGTTGGAAGTTATTTCAAATGGACGTGAAGAACGCTTTCTTGCATGGAGATCTTGAAGAAGAGGTGTACATGGATATTCCACCTGGGCATCCACAAGAAAATAACATCAATATGGTTTGTAAACTAAAGAAGGCGATATACGGGCTAAAGCAATCGCCGCGTGCGTGGTATGCAAAGTTGAGCTCGGTTCTTGTTAAAAGCGGGCTTAAGAGAAGCTCTGCTGATCCCTCCTTGTTTATAAAGAAAGGTAACCTTGGAACCACTATTGTTTTAGTTTATGTCGACGATCTTGTCATAACAGGAGATAATGAACAAGAAATTCAGAAACTTAAGGCCATGCTTCATTCTAAGTTCGCTATCAAGGATTTAGGGATATTGAAGTATTTCTTGGGTCTAGAAGTGGCTTATTCAAAGAAGGGAATTTTTCTTAATCAAAGAAAATATGTTCGGACTTGTTACGGAAACAGGAAAATGGGAGTAAAACCTTGCGATACTCCTGTTGAAAGTGGTAATAAGCTTGATAACGATGGTGATCTGCTAGAAGATGCAGTTCATACCAAAGATTAGTTGGAAAATTAATTTATCTTACCATTACTAGACCGATATATCATATGCAAAAGCTTAGTTAGTCGTTATATGCATGCCCCAAGGGTTAAACACATGAATGCGGTAACTAGGATCTTACAGTACTTAAAAGGGTCTCCGGGTAGAGGAATTCTGATGAGTAAAAGTGGAAATGATTCAGTTTCTAGTTATTGTATAACAGCATACTCGGATGCTGACTATGCAGGATGTCCAGTTGATCGCAAATCAACAACAGGGTACTGCATTTTCTTTGGTGGTAACCTGGTCACATGGAAAAGTAAGAAACAAAACGTTGTTTCTCGATCTAGTGCCGAAGCTGAGTATAGGGCGATGGCATCAACTACATGCGAGATTGTTTGGCTTCGGGCATTATTGAAAGAATTGGGATTCCTCTCATCTCAGCCAACCAAGATGTTTTGCGATAATCAAAGTCAGTGATGCATATTGCTTCTAATCCTGTCTTTCATGAGCGTACGAAGCACATTGAAGTGGATTGTCACTTAGTTAGAGAGAAGATGTTAGCTAAAGTAATTTGCACTCCCTTTGTTCGTAGCCATCAGCAGCTTGCGGATGCTTTCACTAAAGGTTTACCTTCTGCACAATTTCAAGGGATACTGTCCAAGTTGGGCTCTATCGATATCTTCGCACCAACTTGAGGGGAGTGTTGAATGGAGAAGAAATATTCGATTAGATTTTACTTCTATATATTTGGTTGGTACTTACAGTAAGAATATATACTCCATATATTCTGCAGTTTTCTTACTATTGATAGATATGATGTAATCTATATAATCCCCAGTATCCCCATCGATGCATAATAAGAAAACCTAATCACTTTCTTCTCCCCGTGGGACGTAGGCTATTGCCGAACCACGTAATTACTGTGTTAAGTTTCTTCTTTTTCTAATCTACAACAGTTTATGATAGTGAACAATGTGAGTAATTTAGCAAATTTTTATTCAAGGATTGGAGAATTTGAGAACGAGAATCTTTATGATAAAGTTTTTTTATTTTTGTTTTTTTGAAGCATGGATAAAGTTATTAATTTGAGTTCGATTTCAATTACTTAAGAACTCCTTCACTCTCCCTCTGATGGTGAGAGTATGAATATTGTAGTACTGCTATTTCATTGCTTGCCTACCTATTAACCTTCAACAATATCGGCTAAAAAAATAACCGGTCTTTCATTACAACTGATCCATTATGTTCCGTAATGGTGAACTCCTATTGTCTAGAGAACAAAGATTCCATAAATGTCATATAATTACATCGGCAAGTCATGTTTAGTTTCAAAAATTTCATCACTATCATATTATTAATTCGATAAATCAGCCAGTTGTGCTGGAGTGTTTTGTTTGTTTCAAATATTCTTAGGCTTCTCTCTTTCCAAATGAAAATCTTTCGTTGAAGTAAGAGCATAGGTATAACATTTCCCTTCCCTCTAATATCCATGCATGTGTATTGGGCGCAAATGATGTGCAGTCTGCTTTTGGTACGCCCCAAAGCAAATTGATATCCCATTAGCTTCCATGATAAACACGATTAGTGTTAATTTTTCTGTCTAGTTGACTAGTTCCTTCTAATCCTAATTGGTAAAAAAAAGTAGTAAAAAGTGAAAACAAAATATTGACTACACTGTAGGACAAAGTTGTTAAGCAAATATTAAGTGCTTCACAACCCTGTCACTACTATTTGCTATCTCATTGACATTCCTGGGTCGGACAAAGTTAGCTCCACTAGAAAATAATTAGACTTTCTTTGTCATCATAGGGTTAATGAAAAAATTAGCAAAGCAACTGTTCCATGTACAATCACAACTTCAAAATCAATTTTAAGTTGACATTAGACCATTCGTTAAAAATTAATATATTGCTCAATTTTAAGTTGACATTAATATATTGTCTAGATGGTTAAACTTTTTAAATAAATATCATCCAGTTATTACATCTGCAAATCAGGTTTAGAGTTTAAAGTGACTTAGTTTCAGAGTGAAGGGCAAAATCCGAAGGGGACATAGGGGACAAATGATATGTTGACACATGTCTTTGATTCCCATGAATTATGTTTCCAAAAATATGAAAGAAATGTATTTTTGGAGAAAAAATTTGTTTTCTTAATTGTTGTTAGTATTTTTGGAAACAGAATTCATGGGAATCAAAGACATGTGTCAACATATCATTTGTCCCCCATGCCCCCTTCAAATTTCGCCCCATCAAAAATTTTCTCCAGTTTCACCTTCGAATAGAGGTTATTAATTAATTAAGGTTTTATGGTGGCGTGTGTAATTCGCTAACTCGCCTAAATATGTAAGTACTATTTATGATAGTATAAGAGTTGTGCTGGTCTATACAAAACACATATGCCGCAGTTATCCACCCATGCACCATTACACACTCCAGTCCACACCAATTTTAGTGCCGACGTTAAATGTACGAGTGGTGAAAACTTCATCGGACATGTAATCGTAATGTTTACTTCTTACTATAAGACTTCCGTGTCTATATATACTATGAGTTACTAATCCATTAGTGTACTATGATTTACTAATCCATTAGTTTCTCAAAATATAAGCTCTGAATAATACTCCATAAGTGAGTTCTGAAAAATTGGTAGAGTGAAATTTGTTGCCAATGGAAATTACTGGAACTGTGGAGGAAACCAAATCATAGTATTAGCTATTAGCAACGGTTACATGATGTTTTCAGTTGAGGGGTTACATTATGCTTATGTTCAAGAACTCTACTATTTAATGGACCCAACCTTCACTACTTTATTCCAACAGTTCTTAAGGTCCGGAATCACGTCTGCAAATAATAAGAGCATAAGCCAAATTAGTTTCTTTGTTATATCATTTTGTCTCTTCTGTATAAATGACTTTGATGGTTGACAATTAATGTTAAACTTCTTGCTTAATTGTGCTACCAATTAACCTTAATTGTTTTGATCTTATACAAAATTCTTAAAGATAGTTACATCACTGACAACAATTAAAAAAAAAAAACTAGTAAAAATCATACACAAAATTGGTCAATTTACACAATAACGATAATTTCTGGGTGAAAAAGACATGTAAAATTTGATACTGTTCAAATAGACGAGAATGTAAAAATAGCCAGGATGTAAACAGTTTCATCCCACCGTTTTCATATA
Source organism: Papaver armeniacum (assembly GCA_023531295.1). Lineage (NCBI taxonomy): Eukaryota > Viridiplantae > Streptophyta > Magnoliopsida > Ranunculales > Papaveraceae > Papaver > Papaver armeniacum. The sequence continues at coordinate 88,863 of JAJJWW010008069.1, read as the reverse complement.
CTTTTTCTTATTTTTAATTTGCATCAGGATGCATCCAGTTTCATCCTCACTCTTTTTTAAGTTTAAGACAGGATGAATCCAGTTTCATTCTTGCTATTTTTTTGTGTCCATTTCACCCTTATTAATTTTCACTCGTCCATTAGAACCATGTTTTAAAAATATTTGGGCAAATGACCCATTTTCCGAAAATCATACCTATACCGTCAAATTAAACTGCAAGTATTCAACTTTATTCTCCCAAAAACAAAATTACAATGGCTCTGTCGGTAACGCCGTAACGAGATAAAAGATTTAGAAAGGACACAAAGGAATGAAGGGGCGCGACACTGTATATCGCGCAAAACTAGTAGCTAGTTCCTTCTGATCCTAACACTGAAAACTAGTAGCCAACGTAAAGACAAGCTTCAAGAATTCATTTCCAAACAAACTACAGAAATATCTCCCAAAAAAATTAACCACTAACAGGTCAGGGTCCAAATCCCTTTTATCCCTTTTTCAAATTAACACGTAAATTACGAATACTAAATAATTAATTTAAATGTTTTTGTAATGACCAATAAAAGCTTTTGGCCTTCTTTTTTGTCCTGGTTTAATTGGGGGCAGATAAAAACAACTACTGTTCCGCAATAGTGAAATACATTGTCCACATAATAAAAATTCCATAAATGTCATCCGATTGATTGTTACATATGCAAGTCAGGTTTGCTGTTTAGGATGAAAAAGCAACTTGTGTTGTTTGGAGTGTTGAGCTCTTCTCCTCTGCAAATGTAGTTACACTACACCAAATTCAGGAAATAGCAACTCAGATTCGCAACCGAAATGTAGCTGTTGCGAATTTTCAGTTGCGAATTTCTGTTGCTAAAAATTTGCAACAGCCAGTTGTTGTTTCTAATTTCGCAACTATTTCTGCTTTAGGCGTGCGACGTACCAGTGTGACAAAAAACACCTGCAAACACTTTTTTTTTACTTTTTTTCCCCGAGCGTGCAAATTTCGTGTGTGCACTCCTCTTATCCTTAGAGAAAATATCTCAGTTCAATCATTCAACACTCGTCCCCCCTCTCACTCTCTTTCTCATGAAGAAAAAAAATCTCCCGCCATGAATCTTTTCCGCCGTTGAAATCAGAGGAATCTAGGTATGGATGATGATTAGTCTTTGTTATTTTGGATTTAAATCGATTGATACTGCTTTTTCTGTTAGTGTTTGATAATTAGGGTTTCGTAGATTGGGTTTGATAGTTAAGGTTTTGTATCCTTTTGTTCAAATTGATTAATGATGTATTTTTTGTGTATTTTGGTAGATTGATACTTAGGGTTTTATGTATTTTGTTTAAAGGGGAAAGAAGAATAAAGAAGGTGAGTATTAATCGGGTTTGAGGTGAGATTAGGGTATGCTTAAATGTTATCTTTCAAAGTATGAATTTAATTATTAGAGTTATTTAAGTGGGATAATTGGTGTTTGATACTCATGTTTTGACCAATACTAGGCTTTGGGCTAACATTTGTCCAACGTTAGGGCTTGGTACCTGGACTGGACGTTGACCCACATTGACTAGGTTAAGTATTAATTTCGGTTGAATAATTATTAAAAAATATAATTATTAAAGAATTTACTTTTATACCCTACACTTTTTTAAGTATTTACAAAATTCTAGAATAAACAACGATTTTTTTTTCTTATTCTCTTCCTTCTCCAAACCTTTACCACCAACACTTGCTCTGTCTCCATCCATCTCTCCGGCATTACCAGTGCAATCACCTCCATCCATCTTTCTGGCACTACCAGTGCAGTTGCGATCCGAATTTATCTATTTGTTTATTTTTTTACCAACCCATCTTCTCTTCCTTGATATTATCAAAATCATCCCCTTGCCTGCAATCATCAAAGGTTCTCAAGAACAAACCCTAAATTCTACTGAAACACCATTTCAACACTTTAGAGTCAATCCTAGCTATACTTTCAACCTATTTCGTTCAATCGATTCAACACCCATTTCCAATTTCTGGAAACACTTCAATTATAACCAAGAACCTTAACTTGTAATTTTCTAATTTCAGCAACAATTTCACATGATATGATTAATTCGAGAAACCCTAAATTGACTCTCGATTCTAGTTTCTTTTGAGTCTCAATCCTTTACTTGAATCAACACTCGCTATCAATCATCACTTCATCATTTTCATCCTCTTTCGATCGGGAAATCTTCGTTTTTGATTCTCAAATATTTACTTGGATGAATCTGTTAATGGGTTTTGTTCAAGAATAGTCGGCAAAGAACATGAATCTGTTAATAGGTTTTATGCATGAGATGTGATTTTGAGAAGCGACGTGGGTGTTTGAGTTTGAGCTGAAACTTAAATTGAAACATAGATTTGTAATTGGGTTCTGCAAATTGATGAAATCGTATGAGTTGTCCAAAATCTTATATTGTGACTTTCATCAGTTGATAGAAAAAGATGATAGGAATTTAGGGTTCTTCTGAATTAGGGAAAAAATTGGGGAAAATTAAGGATTTCGTGTCAAAAATTATCGAGGAATTGGGTATTGGTTGGAGGAAGATGGTATGGTTGATGTTAGGTGATATAGAATAGGGTGGTCGTAAACATGAAGAAGATGAGTAATAATGTGGGTTTGAATTCGTAGAAGGTTAGAACAAGATATTGAGGCCGAGGAGTAAGGTAGTATAAGAGATCTCATGGATTTGGGGGTATCAGATTTTTAGAAGACATCGCTCCTATTTGATTGTTATTTTCATTGTTATCATATTTTTTGGTTTATGAACTGGAGAAATTTTTGGTGCTTCTGTATTTGATTGGATCGAAGGAGTTGTGATGGTAGTCACAGATATGGGTATGGTGGTGGAGGATGAAGGTTATAATAGTAAATTCGTATTTTAATTTCATTTTTTTTTTAATTTTTGTTTTTAATTTTTGTTTTTAATTTTTTTAATAATTATTAAACAGAAGTTAAGACTTAACCAAGTCAACACGGGTCAACGTCCAGTCCAGGTACCAAGCCCTAACATTGGACAAATGTTAGACCAAAGCCTAGTGTTGGTCAAAACATGAGTACCAAACACCAATTATCCCTATTTAAGTTTAAAGTTGTGACTAGATCTGAAAAAGTAGGCTAGTATTAATTTTCTAAAGGACAATCTTTGAGACACCGTTTTTGTTCTGTTGTTTACACTTAGGAATTTTTAGTTAGTTTTGGATTGAACCAGTAGAAATTTAGGAATATTTAACAAGGATTTGGAAATGATATAGAGTATTGGTAATAACTGTCTAGATAGAAACTTCAGCAGAAATAGTAATTGTAGTTTAGGATTGGTTAACTTCGATAATTCATTTAGTTTCGTATTGCTTCAAGAGGTCGGGATTGCAGAAGTGGACAGATGTATGTAAGATTTTATTTCAGAGACATGGTGAGAATTTAAGCTAATTTTATACTGGACGTTTAGTATATTAATGGGTTTCATCAGCTTTTTATGTTGTTCTCAATTGTGAACTATTGGATATTTTCATTCGATTGGAGTGCATATTAAATGTGTCGATGGGTGTGTTTAGTGTGAACTGTTTAGGTGTTTCTGTTTTCTTTTATTTTCTATTGGACATATATAAAGTTATTTAGGAGACCCATTCGTGTGCATACTCCACGTGATTGTTTTGTTTTCTTTTATTTTGTTCTTTTGTTTGCGATAATACTAATCTCATGGTTTGAGGGCTTTTCATGAGGATAGACTATTTAGTGAGTTAATGATGAAATTGATATTCCTTCGTCTGGGTTATAATATGTTATTTCCGTGTTCTGCCTTTTATCAGTAATTACCATTTTTACTATAAGCTTCCACTGGACCTTGCTGATTAATTTTCCTTTTAGTGCCAGGCGATACATCTACAGCTGAAAGCGAACTCAAGGAAACGAAAAGTGAATACTACATTTGGCTTAAGTGAGTGTGCAAAAGCTTTTGACCAATATGTACATTTTGTATATGTCTTTTGTAGTGTCGACAACGACTGATAATATGTATGTACTAGGTTTGGTTAATGTATTAAGCTATCTCGAATGTATGAGTCATGTAGTTAAGAAAGTAGCATTTTATATAGGTGGACACAATGATGTTGTTTAATATATATAATCTTTTTGATCTAATAACCTTGTTAACAAAGATGAAAGTTGAATTACCCTTTCGCAAGTAATGTAGTCGCTTTTGGTAGTCCTTGTCAATCTTCTCAAATTTGTTTATTTTTGTTTAGCATCTTAGCATTATATGTTAGGAACTTTTGGTAGCTTAAACATGTTAATAACCTTCAGTTTACACTTTCTTGCGAGGTATTACACTTAATGGTCATATTGCTACCGGATTTAGCCGATGGTGACCTTTCTTTGGTAAGTCTCTGTTGTGATCTTACTACAAGCTTCATAGTTTATTGTAATTCTTGAATGTTAACCTACCTTAGTAACTGTTTGAACTGAAGGTTAATCTTTTACATTGTCTTTCAAAGGAATGAATTTTCTAAGGGGAAAATGAAAAGCGAGATTGGCGTTTTTTACTTCTGAGCATTTTGACAAGCAAATTTTATGTACATTATTCCAATATCATTAGCATGATATCTAGACTTTAACCATTCGACTTTCCAGGAATCTATTTCAAGACCCTTAAACCAATGAGATGCATTTTTTGTGAGAACCGTTAGCTCAGACTTAGTCTATTAAAGACTCCTTTTTTAGAAATCAAAATGAGATGCTTTTGGTGGTGAGAATCGTTGACTGAAACATGATTTTTCATGCAAATGGTGTCATTCCTGTTATATCTTTCTGATGTAGAAGAAGGTAGTGAAACAATGTTCCCATATGAGGTAAGATAATTAAGCATCTTTTATTTTACTTTTCCCAGTAAGTGACTTAAAGATTCTTACTTGTTGAAATGCAGAATGGTTCGAAAATGAATATCGGCTATGACTATGAAAAATGTATTGGCTTAAAAGTGAAGCGTTGTAGAGGGGATGGCCTGTTTTTTTATTCATTATATCCAAATGGCACAATTGATCAGGTATCCAATTATGAAGAAAGTCAAGTGTCTTTTTTCTCTTTCACTGTTCTTTGTTGTTTTTTTTATGTTCTTTCTCTGCAGCTCTGCATTTATTTAAAAGTAAAATAAAAATAGAAACAAAACAACAACAACAACAACAACAACAACAACAACAACAACAACAACAACAACAAAAAGATAACTGTGTGGTCTTCTAAAATTTGTAGCTAAAATACTTTGTCCAGAATTTGGTTCTGTCTCTTATGATTTGCAGGGATAGTGCTTTTGTTTTCTGCATTTCTGCATTTTCCATATCTAATAATATGGTCTCGTACTTGTGTTACAAGATTGTCGCATAATGCATATGAGATGAACATGTGCAAAGCTAGCATTGATATCAGGTGCTTGTTCTTATTGAAATTTCGGTTGTCGCATAACTCAGAAATTTGTATCTTACACACTCACCATGTATAGATGAACATATTGTTGTTAGAGTTTGAAACTAAACTAAGAGTCTCATTAAAATCAAGAGTAACTCTTATGTATACCATGTGTTGATGAACATATAATTGGATGTTCTTTCTCTTCTTTGGTAATTTTCTTAAATGTTCTTCTTATATGTAATTGAACATATCAATGTCAATATAAGTGCTGCAGAATATGAGTGATTGTTGGATTGATTCACAGGGTTATGGGTAGTTGCAGGATGAATAAAACTGTGGGTGGGGATTTTGACCAGTCAACAAAGACCTCGCTTTTACTTTTTATCAAGTTGAAAAATTAGCAACAGTTAGAATCTGTTGCTAAAATCTGTACCACAAAAATAGAAGTCGGTCTTCTCTGACTTAGTCAAAGAATTTCGCAACCGCTATGAAAATTTCGCAACAGACAATATCTGTTGCTAAATTTTTTACCACGACTTTGTGGGTCAATTCCGTTGACTAAGTCAAGAATTCACAACTAATAGTAAAAGTTTAGCAATTGGCCAATCAGCTGTTGCTAAATTTGGATTCGCAACTGCTTGAAACAATTGCGAAAACAGTTGCGACTCGAAATTAGCAACATCTATATTATGTTGCGAAAATTCGATTCGCCCCCTGTAGCAACGGCTGTCTGCAATTGCGAAACTCCATTTTTGGTGTAGTGTTAGATTATTTTCTTCTCGTAACCACTATAAGTGCTTTTCAATTATAATCTCACTGTCAAGTCTTCTACCAAGGTTCTCGCTCATCATTTTATTGTATCACTACGGGAAAAATCATCATTGACGACACTAAATAAGAGTTGCAGTACCCCTACGACAACTCTATTTCATGCATTGTGGAACGGGGGTATTGTAGAAAGTCCAAGTTTTTCTACAATGGTTGAAAAGTGTTGTAAAGAGTGATGTGATTCATGGTTCGACAATATTTTGCCAAAGTTGTGATTCTCTTTCAATTTTTTTTTGATTACCTAACACAACTCTTATTTATATTGTAAGACTTGATTTCAAAACATTTAATTTGTGTAGTAAAATTCTATAACACAACTTCTCTAATGGTTGGGAATAGCACTATTACTACACTTGTTAGAGTGGTTGAAAAGTCTCGCACAACTCTTATTTATATTGTTATACATACTTTCACAACATTTGTCTAGTGTGGTCATAATCTCTAACACAACATCTTTAAATGATGTATTATTTGAAGTAACAACTTCGTTTTCAATAGATGAATGTTTAACAACTTTTGTTTGGAGTTGTGTGCATAAAACTAATTTGAAAAAAAAAAAAGGGCCGAAACCCAAACTAAATCCGATTCAAGCTCAAATTACACTATATCGTAACTTGAATTATGAATTCAAATGACCATTCAATTAAAAAGTCATTGTATTGTATTGTATTGGTAACACAATTCATAACCAATTTACACACTGGGTTCAAAATCACAAAAAAAGATGAAAGTAACTAAATCTCCGGTTCAACATGAACCATTCCTTACACGTTCTACACCAAAGTTGCATAAAAAGTAAAAACCTAGCCATTGGAGTGAAGAATTGCATACGTGGGCATAACAACACTCTCATGTACGGAGAAATCCCATCCAAGGCACTTGGCAGTTGCAGAGCCTTGCCCATGCCTCGCAAGAAACTCAAGTACCATCTGGAAATTATATCTCTACTTCGTAATGCAAAAGCACCATGTCCTCGATCCATCAACGCACACCGCTTAATACAACACTTCGTAAGTCTTATTATAAACATTGATATGAACACCGTCCTTACCGCTTCCGTGTCAAAATAGGCTAATCACTCCATTCGCAGCAAAGGTTATGTCAAATGCATTCTGGCAGGAAATAGGGATTTCAGTTTGCTCCTGGTATTTACATTTTTTGCTGCAAAAGCTCTTTCTTTGCAAGCCCTGAGCATAATTAGCCTTTTCCTGTAAACATCATTTTCCTGGTGACGACGGAGACAAAGCAGGTGAAGGTGGGGATGGCGAAGAACAAGGGTGTGTCTTTTCCCGTAAATAAAATCAACAAAAACTAGTCAACACCCAAATCGATGAGATACACAAATTTTAGGTGAAAATTTTTTCAGTTATTACCATAAGTCGGACTAGGTAAACGCGCACTACTTTCAATTACATGAAAATTTATATTTTACATATCAATAGAAGGCAAAAGTCTAGCACAAAGAGACCTTGTATTAAGGAGTTCAGGCTTGCGCTCCTGCAGGATGCACTGTTATGCACCATCGATTATAGCTCTTTGGGTAAGCAGCCCTTTATAGTACAGCTGCTCGGCAGACACCACTATGTTCCATGGAAATTCCACGTTGAGATACGTGACTGTTTACCAGCCCAAAAAAAAGAGAAAAAGATAGTAGTTAGTTGCCTAACGAAATATTGAAATAGCTTCTTTTATAACTACATGGGTCTTCTAGGCTTCTAGATGCTCTGAAGGCATAACTAAGAAAGGCCAAGTATTTGAGTGTCTAGATCAACTAACATTACCCAAACAAATTCAGGTTAAATAAAATCAATGTCTGATAAACGAACATTACTAAATAGTTAACAACATCAACTAGAACTCATGTCATTACTTGAACAACAGCTTCATGAAACTTCTATTCTTGTATGTTTCTTGCTAACAACAACTTATAAGATACAAAACAGATGCATCTCCAACTCACTGCACACAGCTTCATAATCCATTCACAGTTCCATCTTGCCAACTCTGAATCTCAACCTCTCTTTATGGTCACTGTTTGAGACCATTACCACCATTACTCCATCTCTCATCACAAGCTTCACTGTCTCTTGCAATATCATGGGATAACTCATAATCGAACACACACACATTCAATCATTCATACTCACCCATTCCTCGCAATAACAATTTCATCCCTAATCCTGACAAGAAGAATGAAAAAGAAACAATCATAATCGTTACAAGAAACAAAACAATAAATCACCCAAACTCAAGGGTAATAAGTCATTTCCAAGGGAATCGAAACTGAAAAGTAAGAAAAACAAAATCACAACAAGGGTCTTGAAGAATTATACCGACCGATCATGGAGGTTGCCGAGGCCGATCATGAAGCCAAATTGCAATTAGCTCTCCTACCATCAATAACAAGACTTGGATCCAAACAAGCCCTAGTTATTTGGGATCACTAAAAGTAACCTAATAACCCGGAAAATCAAGCACAAGTGTCGCATTGATCAAGATTATGAAAAAGTAACATAAACCCACAATGAAGATGAAAAAAATACTTACAAATCCATATCCTTTCGATCTTCCCGTATTCTCACATTCAAGATCGCCAAGCAGATCGACCTACGCATTCTTCCTTGTATTTCAATGGCAAAAGCTTGAAATCTGTAATTACCCATCCGGGTCCTTCCCTTATATCACAAAGCCGCAAAGACCATCATCAACACCGCCATCATCGCATTTGGGGGTTTTAATTTTTGTTTTGAAAACTAGGATTTGGCTTGGTAGTTAGGGTTTCTCTATTCGACGACCATTAGCACCATCGAGTCTCTATACCAATACTCTCAAATCAAATCCAAACCCAAATTTTCTCATCACCACATAAAGAAGCTAAACCCAATCTCCGATCATTGCAACACCAACTTCACAAATTATCCCTTGATTTCCTCTCGAGCTTGAACATAAACACAAATTCATCTCTCGTATTTCTTGAAACCCTAACTTCTACTCGCTTCCAATTTCTTCGTCCATCAAACCCATCTAAGAAACCTTCAAAGCAACCACCATCTCTTCCTCATCTTCATCCAGCCTCCCTAAATTCCTCGATCTCATTAAAACCCTACAAAGAATCGTTATTCTCTCTTCCCTGAATTTGAGAAGAAAATGATTGATAGCATATTACGAATTAAAGTTGGGTTTCGTTTGATTTAGGGTTTGTAGAAAGTGTATCCGAGGTATTCGATTGATGAGTTTTTGTGACTGAGGTTGTGATGATTTTCACCGGAAATTGCAGATGAAGAAGAGGGATTGAGAGAAGAGTAGTGGTGGTGATGAAGCGCCGGTCATATGTGGAGAAGAAGAGAGGTGTTCTTCGGGGGAGAGGAAGGGGAGGCGAAGAAAGAGAGAAAGAGATAGAGCTCAAGTGGTTGAGGGAGGGTTTGGTGGGTGAATGAAAATGATGGGCGGACCAGATTTCTTTTGATCCACTCACACGGATTGAGAAAAGAATCTGAGGGTTGATATTGCATTTGTGATGCTCATACGGATTGAAAGCATTTGTGTTTCTCTTTGTGCTATCTTTAACTCATGTTTCGGTTTATTATCAACCTTCGACATGAAAAAAAAAATCCAAAAAAAATATTAATAAATTTAGGACATTGTTATCGACATTTTGATATAAAAAAATCCAAAAAATGTATAAGAATGAATCGGGAAAATGAAAAATGAATTCGATAATTGGTGTGTTTCTTTGTGCTTTCTCTTTGTGCTTCTGGTTTGGATTTCGACTAGCCGCATATGTCATGAAGTAATTTTGAAAAGTCATACATATCATGAAGTAGCTTTAGTTCACACTGGTAAACTCAGGTTAGCATGATACATCATCGAAATCGATAAAAATGAAGCTCAATGTCGGTTTGAACTTCAAATGTGGTATAACGACATACAAACTATGAACTGAGAAGCTCCAGGAGAGTTCAAACTTCAAACTTAACATGATACATCATCTAAATCAATAAATATGAAGCTCAGTGTCGATTTGAACTTCAAATATGGTATTACGACATAAAAACTATGAACCAAGAAGCTTTGGGAGTGTTCTGACTTCAAACGGAGCATGATATATCATTGAAATCGATAAATATGAAGCTCAAAGTCGATTGGAACCTCAAATATGGTATAACGGCATAGAAACTATGAACCAAGAAGCTCTGGGAGGGTTCTGACTTAAAACTTAGCATGATACATCATAGAAATCGATAAACATGAAGCTCAAATATCGATTCGAACTTCAAACTTGGTATAATGGCATATAATCTATGGACCACGAAGCTCTGAGAGGGTTCTGACTTCAAACATAGCATTATACATCATCGAAATTGATGAATATGAAGCTTAGTGTTGATTCGAACTTCAAATGTGGTATAACAATATAAAAACTATGAACCAAGAAGCTCGAAGAGGGTTCTGACTTCAAACTTAGCATGATACATCATCAAAATCGATAAGTATGAAGCTCAATGTAGATTCGAACTTCAAACTTGGTATAATAGCATACAATCAATGAACCAAGAAGCTCTGAGAGGGTTCTGATTTCAAACTTAGCATGATACATCATCGAAATTGACTACTCTAAGTTAGAAACTTGGTAAGAATGACGAATCCATCCTTTTAAGGTAAGATTCCTTCGATATATTCTACGAAACCTTAAACAAAAAAACCCTATTTCTGCATATTGTATGCGTACTAGGATCCTAGATCGAAACCTGGCCGCGAGTTGACTACTCTAAGTCAAAAACTTGGTAAGAATGACGAATCCATCCATTTACAGGTAAGATTCCTTCGAGATATTCTATGAAACCTTAAACAAACCCTATTTATGCATACATATATGCATACCCCGCTCCAAGATCGAAACTCGGCCGCGAGTTGACTACTCTAAGTCGAAACTTGGTAAGAATAAAGAAACCATCTATTTACAAAGATTCCTTCGATATATTCTAAGAAACCTTAAGAAAACCCTATTTCTGCTTATTGTATGCGTACCAGGCTCAGAGATCGAAACTTGGCCGTGAGTTGACTACTCTAAGTCAGAAACTTGGTAAGAACGAAGAAACCATCCATTTACAGGTAAGATTCCTTCGATATATTCTAAGAAACCTTAAAAAAACCCTATTTCTGCATATTGTATGCATACCAGGCTCAGAGATCGAAACTTGGCCGTGAGTTGACTACTATAAGTTAGAAACTTGGTAAGAATGACGAATTCATCCATTTACAGGTAAGATTCCTTCGAGATATTCTACGAAACCTTAAAAACCATATTTCTAAGATATTGTATGTGTACCAGATCCGAGATCGAAACTACCGTGAGTTGACTACTCTAAGTCTGAAACTTGGTTAGAACGACGAATTCATCCATTTGCAGGTAATATTCCTTCGAAATATTCTACGAAACCTTAAAAAAACCTATTTCTGCATATTGTATGTGTACCAGGATCCGAGATCGAAACCTGGCCGCGAGTTGACTACTCTAAGTCAGAAACTTGGTAAGAATGACGAATCCATCCATTTACAGGTAAGATTCCTTCCAGATATTCTACGAAACCTTAAACAAACCCTATTTATGCATATATGTATGCATACCAGGCTCCGATATCGAAACCTGGCCGCGAGTTGACTACTCTAAGTCAGAAACTTGGTAATAACGAAGAAACCATCCATTTACAGGTAAGATTCCTTCGATATATTCTAAGAAACCTTAAAAAAACCCTATTTCTGCATATTGTATGCGTACCAGGCTCAGAGATCAAAACTTGGCTGTGAGTTGACTACTATAAGTCAGAAACTTGGTAAGAATGACGAATTCATCCATTTACAGGTAAGATTCCTTCGAGATATTCTACGAAACCTTAAAAAAACCATATTTCTTCATATTGTATGTGTACCAGGATCCGAGATCGAAACCTGGCCGTGAGTTGACTACTCTAAGTCTGAAACTTGGTTAGAACGACGAATTCATCCATTTGCAGGTAATATTCCTTCGAAATATTCTACGAAACCTTAAAAAAAAACCCTATTTCTGCATATTGTATGCGTAACAGGATCCGAGATCGAAACCTGGCCGCGAGTTGACTACTCTAAGTCAGAAACTTGGTAAGAATGACGAATCCATCCATTTACATGCAAGATTCCTTCGAGATATTCTACGAAACCTTAAACAAACCCTATTTATGCATATATGTATGCATACCAGGCCCGATATCGAAACCGGCCGCGAGTTGACTACTCTAAGTCGAAACTTGCAATAACGAAGAAACCATCCATTTGCGGTGTAAGATTCCTTCGATATATTCTAAGAAACCTTAAAAAACCCTATTTGCATATTGTATGCGTACTCAGGCTCGAGAGATCAAAACTTGGCCGTGAGTTGACTACTATAAGTCGAAACTTGGTAAGAATGACTTTATTCATCCATTTACATGTAAGATTCCTTCGAGATATTCTACGAAACCTTAAAAAAACCATATTTCTTCATATTGTATGTGTACCAGGATCCGAGATCGAAACCTGGCCGTGAGTTGACTACTCTAAGTCTGAAACTTGGTTAGAACGACGAATTCATCCATTTGCAGGTAATATTCCTTCGAAATATTCTACTTAAACCTTAAAAAACCCTATTTCTGCATATTGTATGCGTATCAGGATCCGAGATCGAAACCTGGCCGCGAGTTGACTACTCTAAGTCAGAAACTTGGTAAGAACGAAGAAACCATCCATTTACAGGTAAGATTCCTTTGATATATTCTACGAAACCATAAACCCTATTTCTGCATATTGTATGCGTACCAGGATCCGAGATCGAAAGTTGGCCGCGAGTTGACTACTCTAAGTCGAAACTTGGTAAGAATGACGAATCCATCCATTTACAGTAAGATTCCTTCGAGATATTCTACGAAACCTTAAACAAACCCTATTTATGCATATATGTATGCATACCAGCTCCGAGATCGAAACCCCAGCTCGAATTGACTACTCTAAGTTAGAAACTTGGTAAGAACGAAGAAACCATCCATTTACGGGTAAGAAATATATTAGAATTGGATAAGAAATATATCGAATTGAACATCCCGTGGTTCGAAGATTACCATAGTTAAAATGACCATATTACCCTTACTAGAAATAAAGGTAATAAATATTAAAGATTGTGAAAATTACTAAACTATCCTTATCCAAATAAGTAAAGTAAATATTACGATAGTGAAAATAATCATATTACCCTTCATGGAAATTTGTGCATTAAATATTATGGAGATTGTGAAAGTGACTTGACTACCATTATCGAAAAAAAGTAAAGTAAATATTACCGCTTGTGAAAATGACCATATTACCCTTCTTGGAAATTAATGCAATAAATATTATGAAGACTATGAAAATGACCGACCACGCTTATCTAAAATAAGTAAACTAAATATTATAAATTGTTAAAATCACCATATTACCCTTACTAGAAATAAAGGTAATAAATATTATGGAGACCGTGAAAATTACCAGACTACCCTTATCTAAAGTGAGTAAAGTAAATATTACGTGATAGTGAAAAATGTATGTAATTATTTACAGAGAAGGCTTCAGATCTTTGTTTAAGGCTCACTCACCTGAGCATTATTTTTGAGCATTACATTTTGTTTTACAACTCTTATGAAGGGTTGTCATAAAGTTAGTGTATTAAAGAACCACAAACTTGACATGAACATGTAATAGTGTAGGTATGGTTAGTGGTGTAGACTTCCATACAGGAGGTTGAGGATCAAATCCCCCCATCCGCATTTCTTCTAATGTTCTATATTTTTACTTCAACAACACTTATAAGTGTTGTTATACATTTTTATTTAAAAAAGAAAAAAATAGTCAAAACTTGTGAACGGTAAGGATGGTTGATGAGGTAGACGTCCATGCAGCAGATTCATGTTCGAATCTCCCCTATAACCTCATTTTTTCCAACATTATATATTTTTACTTCAACAACACTTATAAGTGTTGTTATAGGTTTCTATTTAAAAATAAAAAAGAAAAAAACCAAACTTGTGAACTGAAAGGGTGGTTGATGAGCTAGACTTCCATGCACTAGGTTCATGTTCGAATCTCCCCTCTAACATTTTTTTCATTATCATATTTTTGTGTTCTTCAACAACACTTGTCAGAGTTGTGATAGGCTAAGTCACTACATATATGGAACAGAGTTGTTATAGCTAAATGTTGTCACAACTGTTTTGCTTAAGGAGTTGTCGTTTGTTTTCTTAGCGCAACCCCTTGTTTCCTAAGGGTTGGCAGTGATGATATACGACAACTCTTCCTTTGAAACCAGTTGTAAAACATAGGACTTTCTACGATGTTTAAAAAAGTGTTGTAAATCTCCAGTTGTAGATGTATATTTTTCCCGTAGATCATAGATTTGAATTCAGTCTTATTACAATTTTCAAACTTTGAACTTCCGGAGATTATAAGTCATAACCTGTCGAACATTGAAAATGATCAATAAGATTCAATAATTCATTGTTTGTGCCTGGAACATGCCACAATCCCAACATTTTGTTGCTGTTTGTATTTATTAGAAAGAAGAATGTATAAAGGTGCTACCGACATGAATCTCGACAAATCGTATAAAACAATTGAGCTAAAATTTAACCTTTGAATAGGTTAATTAAGATTTCATTGTGGCGTACTTGATTCGCTAACTCGCCAAATATCTTACTACTACGAAGCATGCGCTTGTCTAACAAACATTTACATACATATATGCCTCAGTTGTCCAAAGAAACACCCAGGGTCATGCACCATGCTGTTTGCACACTTCACGCCAATTTCAGTGCAAATGCAATTGTAATGTTTATTTCTCGTAATATTTTCATGTCTATTCATCTTATTTATGCATACGAAGACCTAACAATCCATGCATGAATTTTAGTGAGCGGTGATGAGTGAAATTTGTTGCCCATGGAAACCTTTGGGACATTGGAGTAAACTAAAAAGCAGCATTAACTCTTTTTTAGTACAAGATATTGATGGCACTTCATATTTATAAATATCCAAGATTTTCATCCAAGAATTTACTCTTAACATATAAGTTTTAAATTTTCTTAAAAATAATTATAATTGAGACAATAGTCAAAATGTTTACCGTCAAAATAAGTTACAAGTTTCCGTCCACCATTTTCTTCTAGTACATTTGAATTCAGTTTTCTCCTAACAATTTTCAAATTTCAACTTCCGGGGATTGGCAGCCATAATCTGCCAGAATTTGATACGTAACATATAAATGATCAACAAGATTCAAGAATTCATTGTTTGTCCCTTGCTCTCAAGCCTTGAGTGATCGTCTTCTGAATACTCACGGTCTGGAATTAATCTTACGCTGCTGCGATTCTGTCCTGGTTTTTTCTTGGTGGTTTCGAGGAAATGCTGGAAGTGAATTGCGACACAGATGAGATTTTTTTTTTTTATTAAGGTTTCAGATGCCTGTGGATTTAATTGTTTTGCTCGAATTGTTAGGAAAAATGAAAAAGAGATGTAATTCCTAGAGATGTATCCATATAATTTATCTCGAACTGACCCGAAGCGAGTAGACTATTCTGAAACGAGTTTGACTTGATTCATCCACTCCAAGATGAGATTTACTTCATCTGGACTCCAATTGTTCTGAACGATTTAGTTGATTCTCCCCCAAGTTCACTGTCCCGACCGGAGTTTAATTTAATTAATTTTCCAAGAGAGTTGTTGGTCTCAAATCCACTGGATCTTCTTGTATCAAGTTTTCGTATTTTAGAGTAGTTCCAAACACAACATGGCACGTAGTAGTACTTAATAGTTCCATCAGCACTGCCTAACTGCAATAGTGTGGTACGAGAATAGGCAAATCCAACACATTATTTCAAAACGTAAAAGAAATATGTTTAGCCATATCGGTGAATAGATTTCAACAATAGTACATCATTTTTCAATAACTCCATCCTTAATTATTTTCCTTAATACTCCTATAAAATGGAGTTCAGAATCCCAAATTCACAAAATATAAGTTGAAGATTTCTCTGAGTTTACTAACTCCACTGAGTTTGAAGAAGAAGTCTTCAAGAATCAAGATTTCTCTGAGTTTTCTTTAAGAACATTTCCAATTTTAAAGTAGTTTCTCTACTGGTTTTATTGAAGCGAATAAATTCCGCCCAACGTTAACTTAATTTTGTTATATTTTCTTAAATTGATTTTTTATTTTTGAGTGTGTGCTTTTGGATATTTTAGTTCTACGTACATTAGGCTGTCGAATAAGGTTTTCAGTTTTTTGGTTGAATAGGCCTTGTATTTGAATTCCTGGGTCTAAAAGACAAGTAAAATATTGAGTTGGCTCTAATATCCAAGAACCTCCAAGATACTTTTTTAATATCCAAATTGAATATTTCACCCAACTATTTGAAGTCTAGCTGACAAAAGTGCCCTTTCTTCTGTTTTAGTCTTGATATCCTAGTTAGCAATTCGGGATTCGGCAAACGTACGGAACGACAAACGTACGAGTATTATATGGTTTTGTAAAACCCAAATTCGGCCCAAAATTCGGTCAACGGGACGTGATTCGTCAGTAATTCGGAACGCATATGTACGTGTATAATCTACAATATAAAGCACAGTTTGTTTCTGAGTGGTGGCCAGGATTTATTCTGGGCAAAGATAAATCTACGATCGTGGTTGTCGGACCACACCCATAACCCGCACGTGCGCCAAGGCTAACTTTGCCTATATGAGTGGTGGTCAGGATTTATCCTTGGCAAAGATAAATCAAAGGTCTGTGATCCTCCGTGCCACACCCTACAAGTCGCACACGTGGTGTTCATTCCAATATTATGAATTAAAAATGAATACTCAAGTCAAGATATTGAATTTTAAAAAATTATAACGGGGAGGTTCGAACTCATGACCTATTGTGTCATAAGAGTGGCCTCTAACCATTGTTCCACCTTGGTTGGAATTGATAAAAAGATAAATCAACAAAGTGGTTGTTTGTTCAACTTAAATATTAATTGGTATAAGTATTTTATTAATTAGTATAAGTGATTTGTCTAGAGAGAAGATAAATCTATGGTTATGGTTTGTTCAACTTAAATATTAATTAGTATAAGTGTTTTATTAATTTAGGAAACATTAATTTCTCATGATAAATGATTTATTAATTTTACATCATAAATATCCCTTAATTAATATTAATACATATCTCCATCAATAAGTAATAATTTTGACAAAAATTATTTCAATAGATATTAGTGGTGGTGGTGGTGGTAGTAGAGGAAGAAGTAAGTGGTGGAAGCGGTGGAATGTGTTACAAAGTGGTGGAGGCTGTAACATTAGTTTTGGTGGAAGAAATAGTGGCGCCGGATGGTTTTAATGGCGGTGGTATTAGTTTTTTCTTTTGAATCAAAAATAATAAAAAAATTTACATGATGGGTAACATTGTATTGTGAAAAGTATAGTTGGTTGTTTTTGACACGATCAAAAAAGGCGGATAAAAAATACTTTTGGGATGATACCAAATCATATAAGACAAAAATGGTTGTTTTTGGTGCCAACGCTATCTTTGGTAACTGTCAGACAAATGATTTTCGGTATTAACAAAAAACATATAGTTGAATAAATTAATTGACGACCTAAGTTTGTTAAATCTAAACTTTATACATGACGTGTGGGATTAAAAGTTATAAGTGCGCCACCAAGAAGAAGAAAAAACATTTGGATGTCACATTATATAATAAATAACACTAAAAACTACATATTTAGTATCAAGGTTTCTCCGTTCAATAGATAAATCTAAGGTTGTATTGAGATCCCGTAAGCATAGGGCGAGTTGGTCTTGGATTTCTGAATGATAATGAATATAATGAAACGCTCCCTCTCGGTTTGTCCAATGAAAACCGAAACCTTCTAAAAACATAATCAATCGAACAACACTTAGATGGAACACATCACCACCAGTGTAAACTTCCTGAATTGCTACATATCCAAGAAATTTCTACAAATTAATCTGGTGATTTCTCCTACTGCTATGGGCATGCAATTAAATCTCTAATAGTGATTTTAAAGGTATTTAATAATTATAAAATTCTCTTAAGTTTTGTTTATGCAAGTATTGATTTAACTTGGGTTCTTTTATATATTTTGTGTTAAGTTGATGACTTTTTAATTTGAATACATGTTTGCTTAACAAACTTTGATACATATAGGGTATTTTCTTTTGTAGAACTGATGTTAGTCTCTCATTTTTCCCGTTATCACATTGTTTCGATCCCGTATTTGTAGACATTATTTGACTAATATTGGGGTATTTGTTTAATCTCAAGGCCGATTAAACCCAATGTGTTGTATACATTGAAGGCGAGGTGTCGGCTCTACCTTGAAACTAATAATTTTTCTTCTAAGGTTAGTTGAATTTATGTAGATACAAATATCAATATGACTATGCTCTTTAAAACTCCAAATTACTTGAGTAACACTAGATGTGAGAACGTCATTCATGCACTACTTAGCATAGTTGGTGTGAAATCTTTTTATCCACGAATTTCTTCAATATTATGTTATCAATATGATTGAGAAAGAATCTTACACATGTTTTGATTTACTATTATAAGTTTATTTTTTTCAACTCACATGTGTATATCTCAGCCTTCCAATAGCCAAGGGTTCTTCATTTTTATAACTCTCACATTTTGCAAAAAATAAATAAATAGTGTTTATCTATAGTAGGGAAAATATTATGGGTTTTTGCTTCACTCCTTAGAGCCTTAGTTATCAATAAGTTCAGAACAAATGTGTTCAGAAACATCATGGAGTTGATTGGCAGTTTAGGTATATGTACTGCTAGATGAAATATTCTTTTTGAAGTTTGAAATTATGGTATGATGGAACAATAAATAGGGAAAATTTTATTTATCGTATTTTTATTTTATTTTCATGTTGGCACAACATTATTACTCCGTCCGTGATAATAAATTGGAATAACATGCTTAAGTAAAAAAATAAAAAGATCGTGTAACCCATTTTGTTTCCCAAAACCTATTTGAATATCAAAATAATTACTCACGAATAAAATGAAGCAAGAAAAATGTGAACAATATCGTATTAGAGACAAAACATCCCGTGCCGTTACGGCACGGGTTAAGATCTAGTTTGATTTATAAATGTGAGTTTGGCTCTGAAAATTCGGTATCTATATATAATAAATAATTAGTATTTATAAGGACATAGACTAATTTTTATGCATATTTGTGAGTTATTTACAGAAAAAATAAACTTAATATCATGATATTAATAATATATTCAACATTAGTCATCCAAGAGGACGTGGTATAGTGGTTTAGATGCTTGGTTAGTGAGTTTGAGATCTCTCTCACCTTCACCTTCAAATCTCTTCAGTCATTTTTGTTTCATAAAAGTTACAACAATGCCTAATATTGGGCTGTGTATGCTCGGGAGGCAGTAAAGCCCACAAAATGGGGCCTTTGAAAACGTAAAAGCTAAAGAATTTCTGGCGAATTAAGCGGACGTAGTATTTGGGATGCGTAAAGTTCGTGAACGATTCGCGAATAATTCGGGAATGCCACATAATACGTGTCTTGGGTTCGGAGTTGCAAACGTACGCGAATAATGTTGGATATTTTCAATATCTTAGAAAATAAAATGGTTTTATGTTTTGGTTTGCCGCTATGACGGAGAAGTATTCTGTGTTGGATAAACACAATGGATGTTAGTTGGAGATGAAGAGACACCTTTAATAGGTGTGATGGTTCATAAAAGACAACCATTCCCAATAGACACCTTATGTGTCTTTTGGAAGTGAAGAGGCATCTCCAATAGGCATGAATATCCCTATAAATAGTGAAGGCATTCTCCCATTCGAAAAAATCAATTCAACCTGTTTTCTCTCTATCTAAAGCATCATCAGAGTTACTTTCTAGTGTGTTCTTGATTGGGTCAAGGGGTGCAAACCTTGAATCCAATTTCTCTGTTGTATGGCTTTCATTATCCTCAAGGCATTATTTCGTATACCTGTTTGCAATCGCCAATTGATATTGGGAGGGTAGAAATAATCGTCTAAAAGAAATCTTATGAGCCTTGAAAGTTTGGAGTACAACAATTTCTTTTGTGTTTATTTCATCCTCCGTTTTTACCCAAATTTTTCCAACAGTTTTAGACAATTATTTTTGACAACGGAGGGTGAAACTAGTTTAAGTTCAAAATTCTGGAAAAAGATGCTACTACTAGTGTTCCTTTTGGAACCTTAGTGTTTGGAACGAGTACAGAGGGTATAATGATAAACCAATCTTGCAACGGACTTCTGTTGTGCAGTAGCAAGATACCGAGGAATAATTGGGGTCGTAGGGTATTACGTCTACAATCCCTGTACCGAAAAGTACAACTCATACCCGCAGACGCGGTTTTGATATTCTTGTTTTAGTCAGTTTGGCTTTTCGATCCATCTAAATCACTTTTTTATAAAGTCATAAGTTTATGGGAAAGACAACGTGGTTATCAAATTGAAATATACTCTTCCCAAACTTCCTCTTTGAAGATTTGCAGAGAAAATATCTGAATACATGTTCGTATGCCATCACGCAGCAGTGTGTACTGGAATGGGTGAATGCTGTGGTGACTCCTCCCGGTCTCAAGGGATTAGAAAAGTTCTAATCATAGAGTTGGGAACGACGAGAAAACGGTTCAGCGTCTTTCAAATTATCAGCCAAGAAAGAAACGGTTAGTACTATCCCATAATTTTATATATCACATATATATTTGATATTTTAGTCGTGCATGTGTGATTTTTGAGATCACAGTTACCCTTAATTAAGTATGGACTAGGTAACAGAAAGCAAAAACCAGAAAGTACATAGTAACTGTGCATTACCGTATGGATTTGAAGATTCCTTCCTTTAGGAATTAAGTGTAAACAAGTCCATAAGATTTATGTGATAGTGCCTTTTGGGTACATGTGACAACATTTTGTGTTCCAGCCGTGAATGGCAATATGGCTGATGGATTATCACATTTCTTGTGAGTGTTAACGTAGTTTGTAGTGAAATCAAAATGTACGGACAAAACAGAGCCAAATCCAAAAGACCGGATTTGAAGATTTCTATTTAGAAATATTGTGTGCATGATTTGGCCGAAACTGGCTTATACTGTACTTAACACAAATCATAGAAGTGTTAAATGATACATAATTTTGGTCGCGTGACATTAGAAAAGTATTGTCATGAATGATCTAAGATTAGCGAACCAAAATGGAGATCACGAATGATTGTTGATACTACAATTTTTGGTACGGGTATAATTCTTGCGGTAGGAATTATAAATTTGGAAGACTGAAATCATAATTCTTTCATTAAGAATTATATGGTTCCAAATTTTGAAATTGGCATGTCTTAAATGACTTTGAAAAGGAAAATGGAATACCGGTGAATATGTAACGTATTGGAAGATTAAGCACACACCAAATATCTAACGATGAGGTGTTACGATATTACCGATGCATAAATAATGAACATTTGCATTACATAATGTAAAATGTTAAATAGACATTGTCTATGTTTTTGGATATAAATTTGTAGAAGATTGGGCATGAGTAGAGGAGTTACTCATCGTAATAATGTGCTTGTTGAAATAGCAAGTAAGTTGCCTACAAATTTTTTATGCCTCTAGTGTATGCAAGTCTATAATGACTTCATGTGAATTAACCGTAAATGTTAATTAGGATCACTAGAGAAGTTACAATTATTTTGTAAAATCAAATAGGAACATTTTTAATAATGTTTTCAAAATTGATTGCATGAGTAGATGCAATTAATGAGGAGGAATGGCTTAGAACCTAACTTGTAGAGATCCCATTTTTGGAATAAGCCATCTCAAGCGGTCTTGATTAATTGTGAATCAGGCGATGATCTATAACGTCTCTAACAAAAACTTATAATGAAAGGTCAAGACATACAAGTCTTGTACATTGAACGGTAAGTCAATTACTCAAGAAAGGAGTAATTGCATTTAGCCATTGAAACGGAGAAAAACTTGGCAGACATATTTATGGAAAGTCTCCCAAAGGAAATGTTTTTCAATGAAGTATAAAGAAATAAGACTAAGGTCTGTGAAAGAAGTTTGATCTCCCATAGCAGAAACCCAACCTATGTTTTGAAAAAGATAAACAAGGTTCAATGTGGTACCAACAAGTTATGGATGTAGATTATGGAGCACTAATATAAAACTTCCCATTTCTAATTAGTGTTGGGTTCTGCAAGAAAACAGGATGGATATAAATCCTTAATGAGTCTATAATTAGTTACAGGTGTATCGCAGAAACACCTTCGAGACTTACTTATATGAGTATGGAAATCAGGTCGTTTCCTAAGAGAAGAAGACCGTTCTCTAAAGAAGACTCATGAATCAAGGATATAAGCACATGGCCATTAACGTGCTTGGCTACAGTAACACATGATTTATGAAATCAATATGTGGAGACTCAGCTTTATCATAAGGGATACTTGGTTCAAGACTCGGTTTCACCATAGAATCTCGATAAGGCTTTGAGTTTCTTACACTAAGTGAAGGTTCAAATCCAAAAGATACCTATCATTTATGTGTTGATTTCAACGATGATGCTTAGTCTCAATTGTGCTTGAACTACGTTGGCTTGATCCCACTCGGGTACGTAGGCAGTCACTTGTGTGATGCAGCCACTCTGATTTAAAAAGTTTTGTTTTTATTTTCATGTTTTTGGTTATTGAAAATAGGGGGAGATTGTTGGATATTTTCAATATCTTAGAAAATAAAATGGTTTTATGTTTTGGTTTGCCGCTATGACGGGGAAGTATTCTGTGTTGGATAAACACAATGGATGTTAGTTGGAGATGAAGAGACACCTTTAATAGGTGTGATGGTTCATAAAAGACAATCATTCCCAATAGACACCTTATGTGTCTTTTGGAAGTGAAGAGGCATCTCCAATAGGCATGAATATCCCTAAAAATAGTGAAGGCATTCTCCCATTCTAAAAAATCAATTCAACCTGTTTTCTCTCTATCTAAAGCATCATCAGAATTACTTTCTAGTGTGTTCTTGATTGGGTCAAGGGGTGCAAACCTTGAATCCAATTTCTCTGTTGTAGGGCTTTCATTGTATCCTGAAGGCATTATTTCGCATACCTGTTGCAATCGCCAATTGATATTGGGAGGGTAGAAATAATCGTCTAAAAGAAATCTTATGAGCCTTGAAAGTTTGGAGTACAACAATTTCTTTTGTGTTTATTTCATCCTCCGTTTTTACCTCCGTCTAAAAGAACTTACTAACTAGGCTTGATATATCCTCCGTTAAAACAGAGATCTTAAGTCTTTTTCTCCACCGCATCCGGTTAACCAGAAACTGATCGAGATCATGTCTCAACATGATTTCGGTAATATTTTTAGCTAGAGAATCTCGTCATCTCGTATAGCAGGTATTCTATTTCAAAACTCGATTTTTTCTTACTTTTTTTCCTACTTCAATTTCTATCACCACCAACACCCTCCTCCACTACCACTACCATCGCCACCAAAAATACCAGGATTTTCAATCTGATGCAACCTGATTTTGAAATTATTTCTTAAATTGACTGATTTTTTTGTTTTTAGAGTTTACGTACTCTTTTTTATTAAGGTTTGTGGATTTTTTGTTATTAAGCTAAATTTTTTTGTTGAATTTTTAATATTCATCAAGGAATTTTGATTTGATTTGTATTTTGGAGATGAATTTTTCTAAGTAAGAACATATATGTGCAGATTTAGAGATGAATTTCATGTTTTGGAATACGAGAACAGGTGAAGAACTACATAGAGAGGAACGGAAGTTTGGGTTTGATTGATCATATTCGACGGCAATTTCTCAATACACCACCACTTAACAGGTATACTTCTTGTTGTTGGGTACATAGATTGAAATTTGAGTATAGGTGGGTGTTGATCAAGAGAGAAAGAAATTCTTAATCAATGATGATATTAATTGAAAAATGGAGTGCTCTTATTTTTCCTCGGTTTGATTTTCAGATTCAGAAGATTAATAAAGCAATACGTGCTACTCTCATAATCGCATGCAAGACAGTCAACCATGGTTAAATGTGAATTTGAGTACAAGTGTTGATTGCTTAATCACTGATGATATTAATTGAAATTCTTACTTACCAAAAAAAAAGAAAAAAGAAAAAGAAATTCTTTTCAACTTCTCTTTCGTTTGGCCCGGTTGAAATGAACTGGTAATGATTTTTTGTGTACAATATATGGAAGGTGATTACTATGATAAACGTACATTTATCTACGAAGTACACAAGATACATCTGAGTGCATAATGTATATTCTGACGGGAAATATGTTTTGGTCTAGTTGCACCCGAGTGCATAATATATATTTTTTTTATAAAAATGTTGGTTCTCTTCGTTTTATTTTTCACTAATACTTGTTTTTTGGTGATGTTTTGATGGTGAATGTGATGGTAATGGTGGTAGATTTATTGCCCGAATTATGAACTAGTAATTTTGGTTGTGTACAAAATATTACAGGTGATTATTAGAATAAACCTAGATTTATCCGCGAAATACACAAGATGTACAGGAGTGCATGGTGTATATTTTGACGGGAAATAAGTTTTGGCCTTGTCGCACCCGAGTGCATAATGTATATTTTTTTGATTCTTATGTGAAAAATATATTGGCTAGGTAGCACTTGGGTGCATAATGCATATTTGTGTATGAAATAAATTTTGGCCAAGTTGCACCTGGGTGCATAATGCATATTCTTATAGAATTTTTTTTTTTTGGCCACGTTGCACCCGGGTGCATAATGCATCTTCTATAGGAAATAAATTTTGGCCAAGTTACACCTGGGTGCATAATGTATTAACGACCTCGTTTAATTTTTTATTTATTTTTTTGAATTTCATATCAACAATGGATCTTGTTTTGTAGAGATTTTCGAGCCTTTTCCAAAAATATAAATTTTATTAAAATTGGACTTATATTTTGAAAGTTTAAGACATTTCTCGTGATTAATTTTATATTAGAGTGAGAAAATAAATAGGAGAGAGAAAAGGATATGATAACGAATAAAAATTAAAGTTAAGGGTACATATGACTGATTTTTCTTATTGAAGGAGTTAATGAGTGAACGTAATAACAGGGAGGTAGTCAAATGAGATTTATATAGACTTTCATAGATTTTTTATTTGAGTAACTCCCAAAGACTCTCTAAAAATCTAGAGATTTCTAGTGATTCTCAAAGAGTATTTTAGAGAGTCTTCATGACTTGCAGAGACAAAAAAAAAAAAAACGAGATTTATAAAGACTCTCTGTGATTTATAGAGGTAAAAAATGTATAATATCTAACTAAAAATATAAAACATCTACCAAATTTTTTATTATGCACGTTACAATGTTAATAAAAGTATCATGAATACCTAGTAAAATATTTGTTTGTTTTCAGAACAAATCTCACTGTTGTCCAATGCAGAAGTTTTTTGTCATCCGATATTTTTTTTTATTTGCTATTCTGTCTCATCACTGGTTAGCATCTTTTCGTTGTTTCATCTGAGGAGATTTCCTTTGAAGTAGCAAAGGGAAAGCTGGGTCGGTATACACGGGAAAAGAAGAAGAGAGAGGAGATGTGCAATATATTCAGATGAGGTCGGTTGTATTACTTTACAAATGGCTCATCCTTTAGTCACCAGCCCAAAAAAGAAAAAGAAAATTTTTTTGCCAATGCTCTCAAAAACAAATATTCCCTAAATTTTCAAGTCTCCCAAAATCTCACCTCTTGAGGAGAGATTTCTACCATGCCTATTTTCATAAAAAAGTCTCCCCAAATCTCTAAAAATTACAAATCAATGACTTTTAATTCTCCTTCGAATAACAATGAGGTGTTGGAATGACCCTTACTAAATCTAATCCAATAACATGGAATTTCAGTAGAATTTAAATGACTTGAAAAAAGTCTCTAACCAATAACAAGAGACATTAGAGACTCTCTAAAAATCTTTATGGACTAACAATAGATTCGGAAACTCTCCGGAAGTCACTTAAAATCTCAATTGACTACCTCCATGTAAGTGAATGTAGTAGTAGTATTGAAGATGTAATAAAAACGTACAAAGATAAGAGTCATGGGTTTGCTTATAAAGCACAGAACCCTAGAGAAAGCGATTAAATGATAATGGCACACATATGTGCTACAGGCACTCAAGTACATAAAGGACTAGTAAATAAGAGAGTAAAGCATTTACTCTAACACCCCCCTTCAAACTGAAGCTGAGATTAACAACATCAGTTTGTCAGCAAGGGAATGAAAGACAGTAGAAGTTAATCCCTTTGTAAATAAGTCAGCCAACTGCGCAGACGATGCAAAATGTTCCACAGTAATGGTTCCAACATCAACCAGATCTCTGACATAGTGATGATCAATCTCGACACGTTTCATACGAGCATGAAAGGTAGGGTTGGAGGCGAGGAATTTTGCACCCATGTTGTCACAAGAAATGCACATAGGAACCGTTGGAGTGATATGAAGTTCATTGAGGAGGCCAAACAACCAAATCACTTCAGCTGTGAGTTCACTCAAGGCTTTGTACTCTGCCTCTGTTGAGCTTTTGGAGACAGTAGGCTGCTTCTTGCTGGACCAGGAGATGAGTGTAGAGCCTAAGAAAGTGCAGTAACCTGAAGTTGAACGTCTTATATCAGGGCATCCTGTCCAGTCTGAGTCTAAGTATCCAGTGATGCAAGAGATGTCACCTGCTTGAATAGTAATTCCAGAACCTATGGTGCCCTTTAAATAACGAAGAACCCTTTTGCTAAGCACAAATGAGTAGTCGTGGTAGAGTGCATAAATTGAGATATGTAGTTCACTGCATAAGTGATATCGGGTCTAGTAATGGTGAGGTATTGTAAAGCTCCAACTAGACTGAGAAATTCCAGAGGATTGGCAAGAGGAGTGCCATCATGAATAGAGGCTCGTTTGTCAGCAGTTGTTGGAGTAAGACAAGGTTTGCAGTCGAGCATATCAGCTTTTGTTGAGTAGATCAATGGTGTACTTCGACACCCAAGAAGTAATGAAGGTCTCCTAGATCTTTCATTGCAAAATTTGTACTCATTTCTGAAACAAGGGAGTTGAGGAAAGTCTCAGAGTTACCTGTAAGAATGATATCGTCTACATAAAGAAGAAGAATAGCTGACAAGTTTCCACTTTAATAGATGAACATTGAAGGATCTGAGGTGGACATAATGAACCCATAGTTAAAAAGAAATCAACTGAACTTGTTGAACCATGCTCTAGGTGCCTGTTTCAGGCCATAGAGAGCTTTGTTGATACTGCACACATGATTTGGTCTTGATGGATCTACAAACCCCTGAGGTTGCTCCATGAAAACTTTTTCAGTAAGGTCTCCATGCAAAAATGCATTTGAGACATCCAGCTGTTCGATAGACCATTTCATAGTAAGAGCAATTGTGAGAATGGCCCTTATGGTGGAGGATTTTACAACTGGGCTGAATGTTTCATTGTAGTCTAGTCCATCTTGTTGTAGGTATCCTTTTGCAACCAATTGAGCTTTAAATCTGTCAACATCACCAGCTGAAGTAAGCTTGACTATGTACATCAATTTGCATCCTAATATGTTCATGTCACTTTTAGTAGGAACAAGAGACCATGTGTTGTTCTGCATGAGAGCTTTATACTCAGTAGTCATAGCTTGCACCCATCTTTGATCCTTAATGGCTGATTTGTATGTTCTTGGATCTTTTGGAATGGTCATGATGGTGTGAAAGGTAGAGTGAAAAGAATGTGGAATGGTGAAATGAGTCACAAATTCTGGTATGTATTTTAGTTTTGTGATGCCAGATCTCAATCTGGTTGTCATAATATGAGTAGGTGCTGTGAGTTGTGCTGGAGATGCAGGTTGTATTGGAGATGTAGGTGGTAGTTGAGCTTCAATTTCTATAAGTTCAGTGATAATGTCAACATCCCCTTCTGTTTGAGTGACATCTTCAGTAGGTTCTTCAGTTATAACTGTAGACGGTAAGATAGTAGCTTCTGTAGAGTCTTGAACTATAACATCAGGTAGCATAAAAGTAGTAGAAAGTGGAGTATGTGATGTTGAGTTAAGACAGTTACAAAATGGAAAAACTGTCTCATCAAATATGACATGTCTTGATATGTATATCTTAGTGGTAAAGTTGTCATAGCATCTATATCCCTTGTGGATTAGGCTATAACCAATAAATGTGCAGGCAATAGACTTAGGACTTAACTTGTCACACTTGTAAGGGCCTAAATACGGGTAGCATAAGCATCCAAAAACCTTAAGAAAAGAATAGTCTGGCAGTTTATGAAATAAACCTCATAAGGTGAAGAAAACTTAAGCAGCTTGGAGGGTGTCCTGTTGATGAGATATGTGGCAGTGAGGAAGCAATCAAACCAAAATTTCTTGGGAAGACAAGCTTGAGACATCAATGTAAGTCCAACTTCTGTGATGTGTTTGTGCTTTCTCTCTGCAACTCCATTTTGTTGTTGTGTGTGAGGACATGAGCATGAAATAGTAATACCTGATTCATCCAAGAATTGTTTGAACTGGCCTTTCATTAGCTCATATGCACCATCAGCTTGAAAATACTTGATATCAATAGAAAAAAGCTTCTCATTTGTAGTTTTGAAGTGCTGAAAGCATACCAAACTCTCTGTTTTGTCTATCAGTGGAAAGATCCAATAAAATCTACTGAAGTCATCAAGAAAAAGTATGTAATATTTGTATCCAAAGTGAGATAAGCATGGTGAGGGGCCCCAAATGTCACAGTGCACTAGTTCAAGAGGACTACTAGTAGTTCTGGTGCTCTTTTGAAATGGGAGTTTCTTGCTCTTGCCTAATTGGCAAGAGGATGAGAGAGTCAAAGTCACCAGGTGAGAGGAAAGATGTGATTATTATGGTTTAAGGTTTGAATGATGTTAAGTGCAGGTGTCCCAAACCTCTTGTTCCAAGTAGAAGGTGAATCAAGAATAGATACATGAGCATGAGTTGTAGTTAATGATGTATTAGTTGAGTGAATAGGGTATAGTTTGTTGTTTATAATACCTTCATTTAGAGTTTGATATGTATTCAAATCAGTGATTTCATAACCCCAAGGATTAAAACCAATAGAGCAATTGTGTTCTTGTGTGAATACACCAACAAAGATTAGGTTCTGTGGTAAGTTGAGGTACAAACATGACATTAGATAACTTAAATGAACCAAAGTATGCGGAGATGGAGTTACCAAAGAAGAGTAATGGTATATGTACTCCATTTCCCACCATCACCGTTTGTGTTCCAAAGATAAGGAGAAGAATCTATCAACAATGAAGAGTCATAAGTCATATGACTTGTTGCCGCAATCATGTAGCCAAAAAGGTCTTTGCAGGACAAGTTGGGTGTTCTGAAATATATGAGGAGTTGCACTGAATAAATATATTTTCCTGATGTGTAGTGTTTTGTTATTGAGCTGCAGTATGTGCTTGCTGTTTGTTTTGATTTTGGAGACCATTATTTCTAGATGCAGAGTATCTGTATATGCATCTACTTGCAGAGTATCCGTTTTTTTTTTGCAGATTTGACATTCAACATCAGAGTAATCAATGAAAGTAGATGGGGGTCTTTTTGGTTGTGATTTTTGATGTGGTTGTTGTTGAGGTGGTGGTTTGAAAGATGAGTTATCACTAGATCGAGAAGAGGATCCGGGTGAAAAGGTTTTCTTTATGAAAAACGCTGAGGAGAACATAGATTCAAGAGCAGCTGTAGTTTCAAGGTTATGGTCTTTTAACCATTGCTCATGAGTGGCAAGTTTGGATTTAAGATCAACAAAGGATAGCTGATTTTCACGGTTTTGCACTGCTATAACAAAATTATCATAATCTTTACCAAGCCCATTTAACACATACATAACTAAATCACTATCAACAACACGTTCATTTATAGGCGCAAGGAGTCTCGAAATACTTTTAACCTCTTGTAAGTATTCTCAGAACAGATCTATTTCCTCGTTTAGCAGTTGTAAGCGTCCTCGAGCATGGATCTACGAAAGCGAGAACCGGTTTGAAAACTCTTTAGCTAGATAACCCCCAACTTTAGAAGATGTAGAGCATCCAAAAACTGAGCATGAGAGGGAATCAGAGAAGGTAGCATTAAGACAACTATTGACATATTTATCCCATTTCTCCACTTGAAATAACTTGGATTAAGTACTTCTGAATCACCATCTTTGATGAACTTCAAAGTGGTTGTTTAATCGATCCATCAAGATATCCAAAGAGATCTGTGCTTATCATAACCGACTCTATCGATTTTTCCAGATAAGATAATTTGTTTCATCCAATTTTACTCCAATACGTTGATTTACGTTTTTGGAATGGAAAAACTGTAGTGGTTTCATAGTGTGGTGGCTCAGTTGTTCCCATTTTTGTGTAACAGGAAGTTGATTGAAGAGAACAAGATGTGATTTTCAAGTAATTTTGATTGAAAAAATTGTAGATCTGTAAGTGGTTGAGATGTATTTAAGCGGCGGCGGCGGAAGCAATAAGTAGAATCGCCCTTCTTGATATCATGAAGGAGTTAATGAGTGAACGTAATAAGCGAATGTAGTAGTATTGAAGATGTAATAAAAACGTACAAAGATAAGAGTCATGGGTTTGCTTATAAAGCAGAGAACCCTAGAGAAAGCGATTAAATGATAAAGGCACACATATGTGCTACAGGCACTCAAGTACATAAAGGACTAGTAAATAAGAGAGTAAAGCATTTATTCTAACACTTATGTCTTTTTCACCCAGACCTATATTTTACAAGTCCATTGCTCCCACACTTTATGAGTTCATATGACCCATTTTCCGTTTTCAATTTTTTGGAGGCGTATGTGATTCGCTAACTCGCCTAAATATCTAAGTACTACATATGATGAGAGTTGTGCTTGTCTAAACAAAACACACATATTCTGCAGTTATCCACCCATGCACCATGTTATTTACACACTCCGCACCAATTTTAGTGCTTACACTACCTGTATGAGATGTGAAAACTTCATTGGACATGTAATTGTAATGTTATACAATATTTTCGTGTCTGTATAAACCATGAGTTACTAATGCATTAGCTTTTCAAAATATAAGCTTTGCCACATCTAAATGATACTCCATAAGTGAGTTGTGAAAAATTGGTAGGGTGAAATTTGTTGAAATTGGAAATTATTGGAACGATGGAGGGAACTAAATCATAGTATTAGCTATTCTTAACGTCTACATAGTAATAAAACTCACATTGGTATGTAAAGACACGTACTACTTATTCCAATGGATAGATTATGTTGATAATTTGGGGTGGAATTATGCTTAAATTCAACAATTAAAGTCGGGAAGTACGACTGGTAATATTAAAAGAACAATCCGAATTAGTGTCTATGTTATTTAATTTTGTCTCGTTTGTATAAACGACTTTGATGGGCACAATGAATTTTAAAATTCTTGCTTCAGTTTTGCTACCAATTAACCTTTATTTCTGTTTTGATCTTTTACTAATCTCTTAAACATAGTTACATCATCACTAACAACAATAAAAAATAACTAATAAAAATCATACCTATACTGCCAAAAGATGGCTAATATCCTATCTGATCATGGACCCGTAACCGAATAAAATTATCTGGGTTCGATTACAGGTAGTATCCTGTCCGACCAATGGGACTCGTTGAGCTGCAAGTATTCAAGTTTATTTTCTCACCAAAATAAGATTATCATGTCCCTGGCCGTATAACGGGATTAAGGATAAAAGAAGAAGGGGCACGGCTCCGTGTAGGATTAGTTTTTCTATCTCGCTCGTAGCTTGTTCCTTCTAATCCTCTCACTAAAAAACGAGAGTATTAGTCAAAGTAAAAACACGCTAACAAGTCACGGTCTCAAAATTTTGACCCCGGCTATTACCTTATTGTTTGAAAGCTTTTCCTCCACATTGTGAAGTTTCACCTTTGAGGGCTGTTGCTGCATAGGCACTGGCAATTTGGTGATTTTTTTTTTTTTTTTTTTTTTTTGCTCGGTAAAGATAATTTTATAAATAAGTTAATGTTACAAATTACATTTTAGTAACGCCCCTTAGAAGTGTTTTTCACAAAAATTTGTAGGAAACCCTGTTACAGATACTACATAATAGCCCCACCATAAAACTAGAAAGCCCAATGAACAAACATTATCACCACTGATATACAAAAGCCCACAATACACTCTAGCCCAACTAGCCAATATCATTTTCTTTTCGAAACCCAAGAAACAGGAACCCTAGAAAGATAGCTACAATGACCACCACCACTGTCTGTCACGGCGCCGCCTCTGTTGCAATCGTTGCCGCTTCACAAGCCATGAAACCCATCGGACAGAAGCTAACATTAGCAAGCGCGACCAATTGAAGATTGATAGATAACAACCAAGAAATCAAGTTAATCAACCCCTCAAACACATAGCATATCCCAAATCTGAGTGAAAGTCCACCAAAACAAACTACTCCCTCCGTTCCTAATTAATAGGCTAGTTTTGTTTTCAGAGAAAAATAAGGAAATTAAGAGAACTAATCATTGAAAGTGGTCCTCATGACACTTGTCAATAAAAGAAGTGAAGTGAAATGGTCCCCATGACACTTGTCAGCAAAAGAAGTAAAGTGAAATGGTCCACATGACACTTATCATGAAAAGAAGTTAAGAGAAAAGTGGTCCCAGAAAACTAAAGTAACATTTGACATTCTCAATTAGGAAATCAACCTATTTTTTTGAAAGATCTATTTATAGAAATCCGCGTATTATTTAGGAACGGAGGGAGTATAATAATTGGTTTCTTACTTGGACTTCTGAACTGAAGTAAAAACAGACTGTTGAGGAGAAGATCCGACCGTTTGCCGAAAAACGCCCAATTTTTTTTCTCCCCAAATAGATGTACTACTTACCCAAGAACACAAGAAGAAACCCCCAAGATACCCACAACAATAGACCCAGACATGGGGAAAACCCCTAGATTTCCACACAAATAGACCAAAGATAACTGATTTCTGCAAAAGACTGCTATCATCACCACTGTAAAACAATTTTAGGGTTTGAAAAATCAAAAAAGGTAGAAGAGAAGAGGATCAAAAGATCACGATACCGGTACCAACAACAGATCTCTCTTTGTGGAGTTTTTACTTCAAAATTATAAAATTTAGGAAAATGGAGAGAGAAAGAGCGCAAAAACCGCGCTATCTCGACAGAAAAATTTTCAGAGTTTCAATGGAGGTATTAGGTAACTCAAAAGGAATCGATCCAGGAACAGGCGTAGAGGATTTTGTTAGTGGATTCATTTTTCGGTTGATATGGCTTATTGGTTGGTGGATACTCTGCAGGAATCAATGATTTAACCTGCAACAAACGAAGATGGCCAAGGAGGGAGGGAGAAACATCGTTCTTGGGAGAAGTAAGAAAGAATGACGCAGGGAGATATTTCAGAGTTTCAAGAGTAGTTTCAAGAGTTCGAAAAGTAGATGATCCAAGGTCCTATGCACTGTGTGTTCCATTTGGTGATAATGGGTATTATTTGGGAGTGCTTTGAAAGGAAATGGTGAGGGTTTTACAGGTGAATAACCTGCACAGGAGGATTAACAAGATCCTTCCTGTTAATTCTGATTTCCAAGATACTATTCCAAAGAGGACGGTGAAGGAAGGTTCATATAGGGGATTGATCAAGGTGGATGGTGCAGTTCAGTGGACAAGAATAGCTAGTGAGGTGTTAAGGAAAATGAATTGGGAATCTTTCTTGGATATGGAAATCATTGATGCACGGGCAAATTAGAATGGGTGTTAAAACAAAATTATTGGTTGGATTTATGGAGGCCGAAGAAGATCTTAGTGGAAAATGTTCTAGTCACTTTATCTCAGCTTTCATGAAGTTAACTCCCAAGAAATAAGACTCTGCAACAGTGAAAGATTTTAGACCTTTGAGTCTAATTAGCAGTCATCGTATAAGATTATCTCTAAGTCAGCTTTGGAGAGGATCAAGACTGTGATGCCTAGTTTGGTTTCAAATTCTCAAGGTGCTTTTCGTTAAGAATAAACAAATTCTGGATGGGATACTCATAGCCAACGAGTGTATTGATAGCGAAACTAGACGGAAGAAGCCGGGATTTTGT
This sequence comes from Papaver armeniacum, assembly GCA_023531295.1. Lineage (NCBI taxonomy): Eukaryota > Viridiplantae > Streptophyta > Magnoliopsida > Ranunculales > Papaveraceae > Papaver > Papaver armeniacum. The sequence continues at coordinate 54,376 of JAJJWW010008069.1, read as the reverse complement.
GCAAGATAGACATGGAGAAGGCCTTTGACAATGTTAATTGGCCTTCCTCAATTTACTATTTTAAAGAAGAATGATTTTAGTAGAAAAATTGATAAGTTGGATTGAATGGTGTGTTAAAGAAGCTGGTTTTTTCGTTAGTTAATGGTGAAGCTACAAACTTGATAAAACCTACTAAAGGAATAAGGCAAGGTGTTCCTTTGTCTCCATTCCTTTTCCTTCTAGTAGTGGAATTTCTTTCTATGTTACTCAATGAAGCGATGAGGATAAATATGATTGGTGGTTTTCAGTGGTAGATGGTGGAATCTGATATCTCATCTCAGGTTGCGGATGATACAATTATACCGATAAATGCCACAAGGGAGGAGGTTTGAGATTGTTAGTTATATTGCTTATATTTGAGGTGTTGACTGGATTGAAGTTGAATTTAGAGAAGAGTTCGATGACAAGTATATGAGTTGATGAGGTAGTAGAGGAGCTGGCTATGGAGTTAGGCTGTAAGACTGAGGCGTTACCAATAACGTATTTGGGAATGCCAATTGGAGCTTGCACGAGAAGTGCGTCCATCTGGGAGGTGGTGATTGAGAGGATGAAGAAGAAGCTGGCACCATGGAAAAGTAAATTTCTTAACAAAGCAGGTAGAGTGACTCTTATCAAAAGTTCTTTACAGAGTATTGCAACATATTTTCTTTCGGTTTATTATCTACCAGTTGTTGTGGAGAAGAAATTGAACAACATTATGCGTAAATTTCTTTGTGGGGAGGATGCTGAGCATAGGAAGATGAGCTGGGTTTCTTGGAAGCGAATGTGCAAGTCAAAGAGAAAAGGAGGTTTGGGTATTATAAGTCTAAGAAGACTCAATAGATCTTTATTGGCTAAGTGGCATGGGAGATATTGCAGGGAGAAAACATCCTTCTGGAGGAAGATAATGTGTGAAAAAACGAAGTCAGATGACGCCTTTTTAGTTCATTTGCAGGTCACGGAATCTATGGGTCGTAGCATATGGTATGGGATTTTGAAGGCTAATAAAGACTTTTAATATTCAAGTGCAGAATGGGAAATCAGTTAGGTTTTGGCATGATTGGTGGATTCAGAAAAGAGCCTTAAAAGACAAATATCCTAGGCTCTATAGGATTAGCAAACAGAAGCAAGAATCTATTGCCAACATAAAAAGAGGGGTTTGGAAATTTGAGTTTGCTAAAGACTTAAATGCAGCGGAGAGAGTGGATATACTAGAGATAAAATTTGATATTAGAAACGTCATGCTGTTGCAGGATCGGGAGGATGATATTGATGGAGTGTGCACTGCAAAAGCACTTTATTCTAAGATGGAGGAGGCAGACGACGGCACTGGGAATTTGATCAAATAGCGCAAAGTAAGTTGGCACCTCTAAGGTGTTGTTTCTTATTTGGGTCTGCTTTCTGCACAAATCCGTTCTTACTAAATACATGCTTCAACAAAGAGGGTGACAGTTAGCTCCTCTTTATGCTTGTTCTCAAGAATTGGGAATACGAGACGCTGACCATATGCTATTACAATGGGTTGGGTGAAGGAGATAGCTGGGATTATTTCATGGTCATTGCCTCGAGTTAATTCTGGGTTTTTGCTCGATTCGGCCTGCTTGCTTACAAGGTTGGAACTTACATGATCTTCAAGGAAATTAAAATATTTGGCATCCGATTCTGTTAGCGATATGTTGGGAGATTTGGCTCGAAAGGAATAGCGAGATCATGGTGGTCCGGCAAAAGATAAGGAGGAGTTGTTGTATGCAGTTAAGCTTGACATTGTCCTGTGGAGTTCAAACACTGAGATTTTCAAGAACTTTTCTTCAAGTCAATTGTTGTTTAAATGGGAAGAGATTATGGCTTTGAGATAATGTATTTCTTTAGTTGTTGATGGTCTGGAGTTGAATCTCCTTTGTATATAGCTTTGTACATATTTTTCTCTTTAATACAACCTTTCTCATTCAAAAAAAAAAAAAAAAAAAAAACATCATTAGATCTTACAGAAAACTATAAGCCATCAATAAATTAGAGTAAGGAGATGAAATCCCCGCTCGGATATGATCGGAAAAGGATCAAATCCGAGCGAGAAGCGGCTAGGGAGTGGGAGGGTTCTTTTTTTGGAAGATGGGAGCAGAGAGAGGAAAGAGAAAAAAATCTATGCATGACTTTACAATGGACCCACGGGATTGAAGTGCAAGAGAGAACAAAACAGACCAACAACCGATACACGGCATTGAGTCACACCTCGCACAAATTTTAGTGAATGGGGAGATATTGAGTGTGAAATTATGAAAGTTAAAACTTCATTCCGCATGTACGTAACTACTGTTGTTATTCATTTCCCATGGGATTTTCATTTCTAGGACTAGGATCGTTTATTAGGTATTTTATATTTAGTATACGATGAAGTGTTTTTTTATTTCTTTTCCTGAAGCATAGTATAGGATGAGTAAGCAGTAATTTAGAGACTAGCGAGATTGGAAACGGATAATGGTTTTTCAAGGCTAAAAATAGATGTCAGTAGTGCATTATCTAGAATGTTGGAGGGAATTGATTAAATATTTATCAAAACATTTATATTAATTAGGGTAACACGAGGATTAATAGTGGATTAAGCATTGTGAAGTACGGTAAGTGTGAAGATAGCTGCATCATCGGTGTGTTAATTAAGCTTAAAACTTGTAGAACAATCGAGTCGAAATTCAGCCTTCAGATTAGGTTAGTTAATCTAGATGCATGCATGATGCGCTTGCCATTCGATTTCAAGTAAAATCCAACTTATTCATTGAATAATTTGTAAATAAAAAATATCCATTTACAACAAAACGGTATGCATTCTTTTAAATGATATACAATATCTTGTTATAATAACCCCAAAACTGTTAATACAAACCTTGCAAGCTAACCGTATAGGACGCTAGATCGATAAAATACCCTGTAATTATATTAAAAACAATATCAAATTTTACACCTTGCAAGTCCTACTTCCTAAAGTTGTCGTTTCGGAAGAACTAACTTTTTTTTTTTTTTTTAATGAAGAGACATTATATTAAAAACTAGAAGTTATGCATCATAATGTTTTCTTCCATTACAATTCCAGTTAGGATTTTACTTTTCAAAATATTATGCTGGGAATTGTTTCAACAAAAAAAACATTTCTTTACACGGTTCCATTTAGCTAATTTGTCCGCTTCACTATTATCAACCCTATTTACATATTTAAAGTCCACCAAAATATTAGTACCCAAAAAAAAAAAAAGGACATCATTCAAAATCTTCCTTGTCCTCCGGTCACAGTTCACCTACTTTCTATTCAAAAAATTTGTAACATCCCTGCGATCTGATCTTAGTTTCACATATGTTTCATTAAGCTCCTTCGCCCATTTTGCCTCTTTCTTGACAGCTAATCCTTCTGCTGCTGAAGAACTTGTTGTGCTTCCTGCAACGACTTTAATGTTAGCAATTTTGTTGTCTTTCCAATGAATTAAGCCCAAACCATAAGATCCATCAATTTCATCAAAAGCCGCAGCAACATAGAAAACATTATATTTGATTTCAACAGGGTCCTTGCAACTAGAAATCTTGTTCTTGGTTCCCACCTTATTTTTCAAAGGTGTTACCAGCTCCCTATCATTTAAAGATTTTTTGATAGACGTTATATATTTCTATTGGATGTGCTTTAGCATTCTGGAACACTACAGAATTCCTATGGTTCCAAATTTCCAAACATTATACTAAAATGATTCTTCCATTCATTTAAAGGACTATTGAACCATGATTTTACCCAATTCATCATATTATTATCAGATGGTGGCAGCTAGAGTCCCAAACCAAACCAGACTTCTTTTGTGAAGCTACAATCTTTAAAAATATGATAATACGTTTCCGGTATTCCCCCATTACACAAAGTACAAAAACGATCACGCTTTTTTAAATTTTCACGCGTTTTTGCTTTTAAATTTAGAACCCCAACAACCATTTTCCACACAAACAAACGAATTCTGGGCAACACATCCAAATGCCACAATTTTAGCCAGAATTTATCCCCATTATCCCCTACATTAGACAATAATATATACGCTGACTTAGAAGAAAACCCTCCATTTTTATTTCCCATCCATCTCATTTTGTCTTGACTATAACCATTTATGTAAATTGATTTGATTTTACAAGCAACATCAGGGGTAAAAGCAGCATCAACCTTGTTAACATCCCAACAACCAGTTTCATCTATCAGATCCGAAACAAATTTTAAATCATTATTATGCAAATTCTGTAATTAACCTATACCAGGGATCCAATTGTCTAGGCCTATACTAATATTTCTTCCATCTCCTGCTTCCCAAATATAATTCTCCTCGACTATTTCTAATCCTTTTCTAATGCTATGCCATATCCAAGATATTTCATAGTCTCTATTCTTATGTAGGGGGTTATTTTTAGGAAAATATTTCCATTTCAGAACTTTTAACCCAAAGATCATTAGGATTATTCATCATCCTCCATGCCAACTTGGAAAGCAAAGATAAGTTAACATTGTAAGGACCCTCAAGCTTGTCAACGCTATTAGACCAGTCAAGAGACGATTAAGCCGTTAATGACTCAATTAATCAGAGACGAACGTTAATTAATTGGAATTAATCTAACAATGATTTAGATACGAAACTAGTACCACTAGATAGATCTCGAAAAGTTATATGAAATAGACTATTTGAGCGCGCAAATCGGATATCGGACGAAGAAATTACGAGACTCGGAAGATGGAGTCAATATTAGTCAAACTAGCCTTGACCGTTGACATTGACAGGAACATGAGTTTGACCGGACCTTTAATTTTGATTGGACCTCTATTCATTAATAAGTTATCCCTTAGTTGTATCTTAGATGTTTAATAGTAATACCTTGAATTAGAATTTGATTATATAGTTTTAAAAACGGATTTCGAGTGAAGATTACCTCTTTATATGTTGTTCTCCTGTGTCACCTAGTTACAAAGTTAGGTAAGAAAATAGATTAGGACAGAGAGCTAGTTAGAGAGAGAGCTTGGGAGTGACGGGTATTAGTAGAGGTGGAAAGGGAAGGGTGAGACTTAATGGTTAGTTTGGAGTTTTTGAAAATAATAAGATTTTGATGGTGATGGAAAGATGAAGATGTATTAGATAAAGTTTAGGAAGTATATGTTTAGCTGGAGTTGAGAGTGCTAGTTCCTGAATCAAACAAGGAGTAGAATTAGGATGGTATAGATGATGGTGAAGGACAAACTATGCTCTTGTTTTGGGAATATGTGTTGACTATGGCTTCATGGTGATGATGTAGATATGAGGCTTGATTTGGCTAGCTTTGATCAAGGTATATGTTCTTGATGATTTGATTATGTTTTTTTTTTTCAATTGGGTAATTGAAAGATACTGAAATAGGTGCAAGTCAAATAAGTTCTCATAATTTGAAAATCATAATTTAGTGTGAGATGATGTTTTACTTCCCTGTATATAGAGACTGAATTTGGTACCTTATATAGTGTTTGTTTTTATTTGGGACTTGTAGATGAGTCTCTCACATTTCTATAGACACTGAGTTTGCTCGATTTGGGTAAGTAATGAATTAGTTATGATTTTACAAAGTTGCACTGTTTCAACTGAAAATCTGGAAACTGCTGTGAGTAGACATGTTAATGAATGTTTATGTGTATGTTAGAGTCGTTTTTGGTTTCCGGTCATATCTACAAAGTTGTTTTAGAGGTTGTCATCTTTCTAATGAGCCATTAGGAGCTTCGTTTGGATAAACGTAGCCAAATTTATGGACCCCGAAATATTGGTGATTGTGCGGTGTACAAGTGTGTTAGATGCCTGTCATGTGTTTGTGAATTTGACTGAGTCGACTCGGTGAGTCAGCGAGTAAGATGAGTCAGTTGAATGACTCAGACAAGTCAGACCAAGTGGGTAGTGGACCGGGTTATGGGTTAACCCGATGGTCAGGCCTAATGGGCTTGGGCTTAGGGTCAGATATCTTATTTTGAGTTTTTTGGACCACTTCTGGTCCGAATTAGCTTCCAATTACTTTTTGCAAAGTTGTAGGGATTTTCAAGGGCTTTCCGATGATACCCAATTTGACCCTATTTGGATAAGTAAATATTGTTTTATACAAAAATTACTTACTACTAAGTTATATAACCATTAGTCATTTCACTTAGCCTATAACTAGGGACTTGTATGAGATTGTGATATGAGCCTTGTATGAGCCTTTTGGATAATCTTTAGAGTTCTGGTGTGATTAATAGTTAATCTTTATTAACAACGATCAATTCAAAGGACGAACCAGTGGATTTTGGATCTCAAGGTATGCGAGGCTTGTCATCAAAAGAGGTGGGAATCAATAACGAACTTTCTTGTATTCATTATTTTTTTATAAATCTATCTATATGAAATCCATTCATATCTTTGTTACTATATGATAGTGTATGTATGTATTATATGTGTAATTCAAACTAGTTCTCTTTTACATTTTGGGATGGGTTTGGATCTTTAGAAACAACTGATATCTGTGTTTTGGGAGTATTTACTTATCTTCAAAATGTGATTCTTTCCATTGACTGAGAATTGGTTACAATCTTTACTTATTGTTAGCATGAAAGGGATAAGGTTTCCTTTTGATTGGTGTGTGATGTGGTTGCCCAAAAGTTATATCTATATTTATGCGCTAAAGGAGTGAAAATTGCTGCCAACTAATAAACTATCTAGGTGTGTACTCGTGTCACTTTGAATATTACTTTCCCTATTTACAGACGCAGACAACGTGTCTCATACATGAAAGTTTACTGTTCTTTTATATTACTTTCAAAAGCTATTATATTATGTTTTGGTGTTTAGAGAGAATGAAGAGGAAAATTAGCTGAAGTCTTGAGTATAGAGAAAAGAAAGCGAGAAAAGGATGATTTAGATCTTAATCTTTCGGAGATGTTTTCATTTTTAAATCAAGTTTCGAGTGAAGTTTGTGAGTATTTTCCAGAGTGGGTTCGAGTTGAAATTGATGAGGGATTAGAGGATGAGCTGATGTTGCGAATCAGTGATGAAGAAAATGGATTTCTGGAGTTGAAATTGATTTGGGGGGTTTTCAAGTTTTTCAGTGAGTTCGATTTGGTATGGACAAGAAGATTGAGATCGATGGGTTTTACTCGATTTGAGTTTTAACCCCAGTATCCGTAAGAGATTAGCTGTTGGTGGATGTTTACTGTGAGAATTCAATATTCGAAGAAGAAACTGTTTCTGTTGATTTGAGAGATTGTGGTACTGTGTTAATGGGTCCTGGTGGTGATTTAGGTCAGGTGAATAAAGAGATGATGATACTGATTTTGGTTGTGTTGTGTAATTGAATATCAGGGATGAAGAAGGATTGTTGTTCATTGTTGCTGTGGTGATGGTGAGTTTGTTTGATGTTTTCAAGTTCAGAGATAGAGATGTTCATTGAACAAGAGATGATCTGGTGGTTGCTGGTTGTAACTGAAGTGCTGATAAGGTTCTGAAATGGAGTCAAAGGAACTTAAGATGGTGATAGATTGATACAAATGAAGAATTATGGTTTGAGTTTTCAGAAGAAACTGAATGAAGTGTTTGTTGCCGTGACTGAGTGGGAGTGTGTTTGAATGTTCATGCTTGCTTCAGATTCAAATGTAATTGATGTGCTATTGAAGCTGAGAAGAACGGAAAGTTACAGCCTGAAAGGAATGATGCAGTGGAGTTGCATCTAAGTTATGGCGGTTGAAGCAATGATTGTGGCTTGTGTATGAGGTGCTAAGTATGGATTACAGTTAGGATTATCAGTGTTGGTAGCTCTGTTGTTGTTGCAACTGCAGTTTGGTGAAGATTGCAGGAAATGATCGAATTTCAATGAGTTTGGTGGTGTCTTGGTGTGAAGGAACGCAGGTTATGAAGCAGTCGCAGGAGATGGTTGAGTTTCAAATGGTGGTGCTAAGAGTCAGAAGAACAATGGATTTCTGGATTGTTATAGATGGATGGGAAAATCGATGGGTTAAATCTGACTGGAAGAAGGATGAGAACATGGCTGGGGAGTGTAACTTTACTTCCATTAAATGGGACGGTGATGCTAATGACAAAGGTAATGATATTTTACTCATTCTTTTTGAATCACATTAATATCTATAATTATGATGATTGTTGATTTCTCATAAACTTGCTATATTCTAAAATACTCATGTTAACTCTGATTTGTTTGATTAGGTATCCAAACCAGCAAAGACTACAAATTTTATGCCATCTTCGCTGCATTCCTGAGTTCAGTAACAAAAGAAAGATATTGGTTGTCCAATTCAATGTTAAACACGAGCAAACGCTTGATTGTGGTGGTGGCTACATGAAGTTGTGCAGTGATGACATTTACCAGAAGAACTTTTATGGTAACACTCCGTACAGGTAACTAATACTGGTTTGTAACTTTGTGTACAAGTGTTGGTTAAATAAGGTTCTAATATAGTAAATTGGCCTAATATTTATTTATGTATTACCAGACACATATTAAAATCTCTTAAATTCCTTATTTGTTTCATCATGTACTGTTCAATTTCTCTGTTCATGGTATACCATATATCTCATCTTCTCCATTTAATATTTGCATTGTTTATATTAATTATTTTTCTTCCAATATAGATAATTGCTTATATAGCTTAGATTTTAAATAGGTTACTCTACTTCCATTATATATAAGTATCAATTGACTGCATTTCTTATATACAGTGAATGAAAAGTGGGATCCCAAGCACGACGCACGCCATGTTACAGAATAAGGATTCAGAGATATGCCTTTGGTAAGTGTATCTATCTATCTCTCTGTAAGAATTTTGTTCATCTTATATATAAAAAGCCCGACATTGATTTCTTCTCACAGGTGAGTTTGAGGTATCATTGCAGACTATGGACTGCCTTTGATGGTTCTTGTTTGGACATCTATTCAATACATCCCAGCCAATAATGTTCCAAATGGTATCCTTAGACGGCTCCTCAGCCTAAATCTGGGGTCGCCTGGTGCCTATGCGAACTGGACAGTCATCGAGGTATACGGTCTCCTGGCCCTAGAGAGTTATGTACTTTGTTTAGTATGAGGATCAAGTATTTTTCTTTGGCTTTGCAGGACATGCTAAATGTGCCTATCTTTTATATATTTAGAGCTTTTATCCCAGCGACGCAATGCTTTATTATTTGCCTATAGTGTAGCATCTCAACTTGCACAGCAAAGCGAGTTCAATTTCAGAAAGCCATGTTTTTTCCATTACGATTTAATTTTAGGATTTCTGGTAAACATCTAATTTCTTCCTTTTCCTGCACTTTTTTTGTTTCCATTCTCCATTTGGTATCACACTCAAAGTTGATTGTTTCCATTTGCAAACTCCATTATGTGGTCTTCTTGGTGTCCCCTATCGAATGACGTCATCCCACAATCTATACAAATTGTCTCGACACTCTCAAAAAGCACCAGGTGAGCTAGTGCTATCCCAACTACTTCAATTTTTACCTTACATGATCTTTGTTATCTTCTTGCTTCAGGTAGAGGATGGGAAACCTATTTCAACCTCCAAGGCTTCTCCATCTGATACAAAAAGTGATGACGAATCAGTTGCGGTTGTGAAGAAAGATGGTGAAGCTGCATCCTCTCCAGCAAAAGCTCCCGTAAGTTCAATTTCCTAAACTCCTAAATCCAGAAGTTAATGTCCATGCAAGAAAACAAATACTAGCCACAGTACCTAGAGAGGTCCTCTTAGATTCTTTCAGTACTTTCAATAAGTGAAAAAATAACTTACACGCATATTCAGAAAATGCAATATAGTTAACATTCAACAGATCACTCAAGTATTTTTCTTGAATACATGCAAGGGTATCGATGCAGCTAAAGTTGCCGAAAAACAAGCTCTTTCTACTTCATCCAAAACTGCAACCAAAATGGTTAGCGATAGGTGAGGATACTCAAAAGAATCTAAACAGATAATTGAGTTATTTTACTAGTGATGTTTGCGATCTTACTTGTTTGTGCATTTTCTTTGCATAGTGCAAACTAGTTTGTTGTACATCATGCCTGTCTTTGCTTACCCGCAGTTTATATGTTTCTTTTGACACTTGCAGGCAGAAGAAATGCTCTTGTCTGATCTTAAAGAAAGCAGCTGAGGCGAACAAAGATAAACCTATCCGCTCTTATGCGCCTCCAGCGGCAAGGATTATACACTGCCTACCTACATAACTTATTTTAATTTTACAATATCTAATTAAAATAGTAGAAATTGACGTTTAGTCCCAAATATGTTGGGCTTTAGACACTTTGATCCTGCTCTCTCAAGCCTAGTACTAGGAGATCCAAATTTACTTTATTTCAGACGAGTCAGTCCACTTACGTACGATTCAGTCCAAAGTGTACTTTCTTGATGACAAAAATACCCATAAACCAAAATCTGATATTTGTTCGTCATGTTCATTTTAAATGTCTTGTTTCAATATCGAAACTCTCGAAAGAGCTCTCCTTCTACTCCTGTTGAGGACGACAGTCACAGGATTTTTGGTAAAATTTCAGCTCGAATTCGATTGATGATCCGGTTTAGATCATTTTATTTAAGCTTCTCTAAATTTCCCCTCTCTCGAGTCTCGAACCCCAAGAATCTCTCAGAGATGATCTCAAAACAAATAGATCTGGTAAATTTTTGTGTTTGGATACAAAATTACGAATATTCACGGTTGCTGCATACAAGCCATACTTTGATATGGACACGTGATAGACACATTTTTGTGTCTAATTTGTCTCGATTCTTTATATTGATAGTGCTCATTTTTGTACTTATTATAGTGTTTTATGTGTGTGTAGGTATTTTTGGCCAATAAACATTTTTGAAAAAATCGTCTCGAAAAGTTGCACCCGGAGGACACCTACTATTGGGACTCGCACTATGGATAAGGGGTACCCAAATTACTAAGGGGCACCCTCAGGAAACCCATAAGGCACCTGCTATCGGCACCCCATCAGAGGATAAGGGGAGGTCATCTTCAACATTTCAAATGGAAATTTTGGCGGGAAAATTTTACATGCTACTGGCAGATTTGGATTCGAGTTTTGAAGTTGTTGTGGAGAGATTAAACTACCGATTTTGATTTCTTTAGGCCTGTTAATGCTAAACAGGGCTGGTAGAGGCTTTTACTTTGACTGAATTGGGCTAGGTATTCATTGGAAGCAAAACAGGGGAAGAAAAGTGCAGCCATCTCCGTAACTTTATGGAGACAATTTGGACGTATTTTTATCGGATTTCTTTGCGGTAATGGGTTTTTTTCGGCCTGTTACGATCATACAGGGATGGTACGTGGGTTGTGATCGAAGGAAAATCAAGTTTCCATACTTATCTCACGTAAACAGGGCACGTGAGAGTCTCGACAGTTTTGGAAGTTGCGTACAAGTTTGGAGAGTATATTGTATCAGGATTCTTTTCTATCGAATTGGAGGGTCCAGATAAGCATCAAAGACGTAAATAGAGAAATAAGAGGAGAGTTTTACATAACTTGGCCGTTGGGATAAGGAATAAGATATCGGAGATATTCTTGGAATTTAATCGGGGCTGTGGTGTATAAAAATAAGCTACGGGACTCAGAGAAGGTAGGGGAGACCTAGGGTAAAGTTTGGAAGCACACAGAGCCGAGAATTCAAAGTTGCAGAGAAGTTCATCATCAACAGGCGAGAGGAAGAAGAAGAACAGAAAACAACACTTTAGGAAAGTCGCAGAATCCGTGACCTATTCTTTCAAATTCAAAGCCTTTGTAACAATTTTTCCAACAATTATATTGTGTTCGCAACAGTTCTGCAACAGTTTCTCTGTAATAGTGAGTTTTGTAACAATTATATCTGTTACAAACTCGTTGCTTTATTAGTTTTCTCTTATTTTTCACACTTTTGAGCTATGAACACCTATTTTGAGCACGTGAATAATATGAGGAGCTAAAACCCCTTATCCAAGGCGACGGAGGAAGCCATTGTTCCATGAAGAGTGGTATATTTCTATTTTAATTAATTTTTGCAATTTCTTTTATGATTATTTGCATGGAACTAATATTGGAAAATTGATTTTTATTGAATGATTGTGATTCGTTTTGATGGAGCATGCTTAGTTTAAGACTTTTGATGTTTCATGCTTGATGTATACGATTGTTACTTCGAAAATCTACTAGAGGCAATAAATTAGAATCACTTCAAACGCAAAGAATTGCATGAATATTGATTAGATTGAATCACTTAATTGGTCAATGGTGGAATCCTGAGTCTCGGTGCTTTTTATAATCTTGATAACAACTTTGATTGAGTTTCCTATTTTACTTTGAGTCTAAAACAAATCTTCACAAGTCTTAAACGAACCACTTTTCTTACCACTGTAAAAACTACATCAACACGTCTGGATGAGTTGTTTCCTATTTCTATGTTGCCTGACTTCCACATTAAATTTATGAATTCTAGCATTGTAGCATATAATATTGCAAGGATAACTCTAGTACTAGGATCTTATTCCTTTAAAAATGAATGTAGCGGCGGTAGAAGCTCATAAATCATAAAAATGAAGTTTAGTGTTAGCTAAGGTTCCCCATTTTTTGTCATTGGGAACCTACTCTAGTTTCATACTTTTTAAGCTAATGTGTATATAGTTGTACACTCGTTGATTGTAGAGGTATTTGTAGAGGTTTACATGTTTGTACACATGTTGCTTATTACTTCAAATAACATCTATCTTCTTTTACCTTCTTACGGGTCCTAATTTAAAGACATGGTTGAGTTTCCGTAAACACAGTTACTCAAAATTTTCAGAATTAGCTTAATAGTAAACATGTTTTCTAACAAAAGATGAACGTTTTTGATATTTTTGTGTTTTCTTTTTTGATGGTGTAAACAGGGTGCTTGTGAGTCACTAACTAAATCATTTGTCTGTTGTGGAAGCATTATGGAGGATGATGCTCAAAAGTACAGTTGCATCCAAAAGTACTAGTAAAACTGTGAAAGTGATGATACTCACAACTTTTTTTCTTTTCTTTTTTTGAGCAGACAGTTGCACCCATAGCTCGTAACTGGTTTAATTCAATTTTTGTTGGGTCTATCTTGCAGATGGTCATTGTTGATGATGATGACGATAGAGAAAATGAAGGAGATCTAATAATGACAGTAGAGTTAGCAACTCCTGAAGCTATGGCGTTTATTGTAAAGCATGGAAACTGAGATTTTATGATTTTAATAGCATGCTTCTTATGTGTTTAGGTACTTGCTATGTGTTAGATTTTAGTAGCATGCTTGTTAGTGGTGCTTAGGTGGACTATTTAAGTTGCATGTTGTCTTTTCTTTGGATTTTCTGGATTTTTGGAGATGTGTACATGTTTGTACACCAATGTAAACTAAGATTTTATAAAAAATGAAAATTATATAGTTATATGGGTACTATTTTCGTAGCTCTCGGAAAGAACTTTTCGAATATATAAAGTTTGCGAATTGTGGATAAACGGTTCAAAAGATAAATTATTTTTTACTTATTTAAAATGGCTGACATCGTAAGTCATTTTGGACTAAACTATAAATGTTTGGACTAAATTGTAAATCAACAAGGTTATATATGTATTTTCCATATTTTAAATAACTTTTGGACCAAATTGTACCTAGTTGAATGAATGCGGACTAACTAGGATATTTGGATGGGATTTTGGACTAAACCATATTTTTCCAATTAAAATAAGGCCTGGTTAAAAGTTCAGTAATGTACTCGCCGTATGTTTACATTGTTCAGTTCTTTACAATATT